>QGSO01000335.1:320436-370436 GCA_011037825.1 Carya cathayensis | reverse complement strand
ACCATGCTAATCAAAGCTGGTTTGAGCTCAAAGTTGTTGGCATTAATAGTCTGGCTCCTTATACTCGAGTAGTTTCCATTCACAACTGGCCGTACATAGTCCTTCAAGGTGCGTGGCAGTGCCTCATTTTCTTTTTCAAGCATGGCTAGTATCTTATTTTTTCTTCGTGATCTAAGAGTTCTTTCAATCTCCGGATCAAAAGGAATAATATCACGAGATCTAGCACGGCGCATCTAACGTAAAAAACATACCTATAAAGCAAAAATAAAATATAAGAACAAATTAAAATAAAATTCTAAATTAAAACCAAGATTACTTTGTATCGATATTGACAAAAAGAATAAGAATAAACCAATCCCCGGCAACGGTGCCAAAAACTTGATCGGTGCAAAACTGCAAGTGCACAGTATCGTAGTTTTATAGTAAAATGATAAGAAGAGTATCGTCCTCAGGGATTGGTATCTTACTTTTGCCAAATACAAAAATTATATTAATCTCGATTTTATCTAGAGGAATCACTAAGATTTTTGTAGTTGCAAATTAAACTAAGATCAACTCAAAGAGAAATACGCAAAGGAAATAAAACTGACGTTCGAAGATCAAATTAATGGGAAATAAAACTTCTAGGAAATCGATTTCACCTAATTCTTCACTACGCTTTTCTCATCCAACTAATTTAATTTAATTCTTTTTGTCTATTAGCAAATCTCTAATTCATCCAAAAGCCTCTTTCGATAGTCAAGTGAAAATTACTCTAGTTCATCAATTTACATAAGAATATGCAAATTAATAAAACAAGAAACAATCATACCAAAGATTTAATTACTACATAGGTTCTTACGAGTCTTTCGATCTCTCTATTTACCTATGCTGAAATATTCAAGATCTACCCTATGATTCCCTCTTTCGATAGCAAATCACAAGATTAAATATCAACTAATCAATGGCCAGTTAATTAGAAGTAATAAATTCATAATAAATCAGATAAACAAAGAGATAATTGCCTTAAATTAGCATAGACAATCAAGCATAGTTCAAAACTAGGTTACATCGTTTTCCTAGAATAAAGAAAATTTAGCTAATGCTAGAAATGTAATTTAAAATAAACGAATTCACCATAATTGTTCTGAGAATATTGGAAGAAAATAAATACTAAAAATTACTCCTCGCAGCCGCAATTTGTCTTCAAAAATTCAAGGAAATGATTCACTGCTTTTCTCCCGTTTGTGCTCGTGTATGATTCCAACGTATGTACAATAGGTGGAACTCTTTCTCCAAAACAGATGACTTGAATCCTTCAGCTGTGTTTTTTTGTCCCAAAAAGTGTTCTCCAGTCAAAAGGTATGGCCATAGGGTGAAAAATCACTTTTATATGCTTTGACGGCAGAAAACCCTAGATCTGTAAAATACGGTATTCGCTCGAGCGGGGTGTCGAGCGAGCATCGAGCGTTCGACTTTGCCTAAATTCGCTCGAGCGACTTGTCGAGCGCACATCGAGCGTTCAACTCTGCTTGACTTCGCTCGAGCGGCCAAAAGCCTCCGCTCGAGCGATCTTTGTTTTCCCGCAACCCGCTCGACAGTGCCGCTCGAGCTCACTGTCGAGCGGTAGTCGAGCGTTTGAATCTGCCTGAATTTGTTGTAAATCTGCAATATGAAATTTTGTAACTCATCAATAAGATAAGTACATAATCAATAATTCCATTACCAACACACATACACAGTAATCTAATAGTAAATTAGAAGCTAATTTATAATGATCGTCGCATTTTACATGAAAATGCATGAAACACAAGAAACTGTAAGTAGGGATTCTAAATGTTAGAAGCTTTATAACTTACTAAAATTTACATTCCTCATGTAAATCTTGCCCTAAACTCAAATATCTAATTAGAAAGTTTTAAAACCAATCATAACTATGAAAAACACCGAAAGACCGAAACTTTCAAAGGCCATATCTTTTGATTTTGTTGCAATTTCATTCAATTTCAAAACTCATGATCAAACCAAAACATTGCAACAAAGTTACTCACTTGTTGCAACAAAACTCATATCTTAAGCTTAAAAGCATGCTTAAAACATCCAACAAAATATGCTGCACAAAACACCAAAAGTTTTTAGGTAAAAGATCTTAACTTTTAACCAAAACACAAATCCTTGAATCTCAAGGTCTTGACTCTTTTTAAAACATCTCTAAGAACTCCAAAAAATTCAAAACAATTTCTAACATGTCCATAGCACACTTCTAAGAACTAACATACTTTGATTCAACATACAAAAGTCACCAAAATCACAAAATCTACTTGGCTCAACACTTAGAAAAATACAAATTTTTTTTCTTAACTTTGATTTGATCAAACACTTGATATGAGATATACCTTGATAAAAAATTTATTCTAACAACATCATATGGCTTAAATATATGCTTAAAGTAGTGGATGGTTAGCTTTGACTGGGTGGAAACTTAGCTTCAAACTATTATAGAATCACTGATTACCGATTACTTAGCTTAAAAAAAATCACAATTACATATTATATATATAATGTACTTTTATACTTCTACCCTACTATATATCTAAGTATGTAACTTAAATACAAGGATAAATAATAACATGTTAATAACTTAATATTCATATTTAAGAGTAAGTTTATATCAAGGAAGCATAAACAATAAGATTAAGATTTCATGTTATATTAATTTTGTAATATGTGTAATATATATAGCATAAAAAATAAAAAAATATTTATAATATATATACTATAAAAATCTAAATATTTATATTTCAGTTCAGTTTGGTCCAATTCGGTTTTCAAATCTTGAAAGGCAATATCGAACTGGTTTTGGTTTCTAGGAACAAAAGCTAACCAAACTGGTATTGAACTGAATCGGTCTGGTTTGGTCGAATTCTTCGATTTTTTCTTACACCCCCAGAGCTTCCCAAGTTACTCGAGAGCACTTAAGAATTGAGTAAATTCGCATGGGTTGTTGCCAGGTGACAATGGGATCTTGTGAGGTGGTAACGTTCTTTGGTTGAAGTTGTTGCCTCTCTGCTAGTGGAGGCTAGAGGATGTTTTGGCCATGAAATCGGTGAGAGTGAAATTGGGCATTGGTTGTTATCAAGTCATTTGCGTGGTTGTTATCCACGGTGTGGCAAAGGGAGTTGGGGTTTGTGTACGACCTGGGATGGGAAGTCGTGATGACATGCATTAATAAATAAAAATGAGTGTGAGTGGTGGAGAGATTCTACGTGTTGGGAGATTCAACATATTGATTTGGACCTAGGGTCCAGGAAATGATGTGTTATGTTATAAGATGATTTGGGCACTGGGTATCGATGATGTTTACTATGATTTAAGCATTGGGTGCTTGGTAATATTGGTTGTATACACGATTATGTTATTTTACTTGGAGGATTGGTTCCTCGACCTACTTAAGATATATATGTGATTTTAGCTTTTGATTACATAAAACTTATGCATTTGTATTCATTGTCATTGCCTTACATTGTTAGTGTTGTTGTGGGTTTTAACATACTAAGGTTTCAGTGAAATCTCACCATGTTAGTGCCACTACGGTTTCGCCTCTTGGGATTGTAAGTCTTGATGCAGATGTAGCTTAGGAAAGTTACTTGGAGGAGGAAAGACTTGTGCAAGCCCAAGGAATAGTCATGGGCGCCTATCCCCAATAAGTTTATAATCTTTTATAATTTAGAATGTTTATTGTATCTAGGCTACGAACAATTTATGTTGTAATATTATTTGAGTTGGGTGCCGAATGGACCTTGAACATTATTATTTTTATGATGATGTGACAATTACTTATGGATATCTTTATTGTTCAACGAGTAATGTTTAAACATCTATTCCTATTGTTATTAGTTTCTAACTAATACCATACAGTTTTCTATAGCGACTTTGTTATACACGTGTGCTTAGCATACAAGCACATAGAATTCAACGTACGTAAGGGATGTAGCTTATTTGACATGCATCCTAGGTACCACGGTTCCTTGCCAATCCATAACCAGGGGTCAGAGGCACCACAATAGATGACTTGAGACATTCTATATTACATGTTTTCTAGCAAATAGCTTTACATGAATTTCCAACGAACATACCCAATGGAAATTATCATTGCAAATATTAGGATTTACTATTGATGATATTACTATATCTCCTTGCAATTTAGTTTTATATCAATGACATATATTTTTCCCTTCAACGCAATTAACATTGTGCATTACCAATTAACATTATGATATTACTAATGACATTATTTTTTCCTTACACCTATATTTACTATCAATGTATGTACTTTTCTTGATTTATTTTTTAGCAGTATTAGTTACATGTCTTGCCAAAATCTTTGTAAACTCCTGAAATTTCATGTCAAGCGTTGAAGAGCCAGCACTTGAGACCATTTTAGGTCTATTGATTCAATCAACTAGTATACTAGTCCAAGTTAGTTTACATATCAAATCATCTAAAAGCTTAGATGTTTTTGGTATATTATAGTTGCTTATGTATAGCATATTAGTTTCAAATGTTCTTTGCCATTGTTTGTTTTGCTGATGTGGTGTACGTAGTTCTCAAAATGGTCAGTTGATGCTTTGGTATTGTTTTTAAACAATGTTTTGGTTCAACCTATCTATTGTTGATTTGCTCTTTCTACTACTCTGTCAAATTAACAATTATTATAGATAAGTGACAAGACTATTAAAAACTTTGGCATTTCTCTAATTCATTATTTTGTTAACTATTATTGTTTCTCCTCAATCATTCTCAACATTAATGGGCTTTCTAGTTTTGTAATGAATTTGGAATGATTGAAAATTATGTAGTAGTGACTATGGTATTGTTTAATAAAAGCATAAGAATCGTATTGACCATTTCATCACCCCGCTGGCACTTCCATGATCTTGCCCTTTTTGTATGCATATGATATCCTAATTTTTGCTAATGGTGGGAAGAAATCTATTAAAAGCCTTGTTGATACTTTAGCTACCTATGAAATCGGCGTTATTTCCTTCTAAGCTTATCACTCAAACTCGAAAGCATGGTTTGTTGTGGCTTACAGGTTTTAAGGAAGGAAAATTCCCAGTGACTTATTTGGTTTGCCCCTTTTGTATCGGGAAGATTGACTTCTCAAATAATTGAGCCAGCCTTTAGTTGATAAAATTAGAAATAAGGTGGTTGGGTCGAAATTGAAATTATTGTCTCAAGGAGGTCGTTTGATTTTATTACGACATGTATTGTCCTGTATGCCTATTCATCTTATTTTGGTGATTAATATTCCTGTGGCTATTATCTCTCGTATTAACTCCATATTGGCTAATTGTTTATAGGGGGATGTGGATGGTAAAAAAAGGTGCATTGGTGCAGTTAGTCAAAAGTTTGTAAACTAACACAGGAAGGGGTCTTGGGAGTGAGAGATTTTAAGGAAGTTCAACACTCTCTTCAGATGAAATATGTGTTCTGTCTTTTGACGTCAAAGAGTCTGTGGGCTGATTTTTTTAGAGCTAAATATTTAAAAGACGGTCACATTATGCAATATGTTCGGCAGCCTTCTGATTCATGGTTTTTTAGGTTAATTTTGTCTACTGTGCCGGAGGAGATGGACAATGTCCAAGTTCTGATGAGGGGTGGCAATTCCTCCTTTTGGTATGACTAATGGTTGGCTTCGGGTCCTCTCTTTGTAAGAGTGACGGATATTCAAAATAAAAAATTTCGTATTCAAGACTGTTGGGTTGATCAGACATGGGATGTAGAACTGTTGAAGGAGCTAGTAGGCGATACTGCTACTAATGAAATTATTCAAACCAGGTTTATTGGTCGTGATGGGCTAGATGTGTGTATCGAAGCCATCTTTAGATGGAAAATTTTCTACTACCACTGCATAGGAGGCAACTTTAAAAAAAGGAGAGGTGCTACCTTGGCATGATTGGTTTGGAACCGCATATTACTGAATAGGATATCTATGTGCATTTGGAAGGCATGGTTCAATGGGTTACCTATGGATGAGAGGGTGCAGAACAAGGGTGTTTTACTAGTTTCGGTGTGTGATTGCGGCAATAAGAGCTTCAGAAACCATTGATCATGTGTTAGCCACGGGCCAAATTGCAAAAGGGGTTTGGGATCATGCTAGTAGACTATTGGGAATACCTTGCATGCAGCAAAGGTTTTGGAAGGCAAGAATAATTGCTTGGTTCACTTGTGCAAGAAAAGCGTCAATCACTGGTGTTCTAACAGGTATCATGCCATGCCAAATTACTTGGAGCTTGTGGAAAAGAAGATGTAAGGCACGTATGGAGGGTGTGAAAGAGAGCACTAATCAAGTTTAGAGGTCGGTAAGGGTGTGGCTGAGGATTTTTGCGGGTGAAATCACCAATCCTCATCCGTTATCTGTGCATGACTTATATATCTTAGAAGAATTTCAACTATAGGTTCCAGCTATTGGCATGAGAGATCATAAGATAGTGGCTTGGTCAAAGCCTCCAACGGGGTGGATGAAGTTGTATTGTGACGGTAGCTACCATGACAACTCATGTAGTTCGGGTGGAGGGGGCATTCTTAGGGATGTGGAGGGTAACATGAAGGGGACTTTCTCAACTCATTTCGGCATTGGTACTAATAATGAGGCTGAGTCAAAGGCTATTGTAGAGGGGGTCCGTTTATGCAAAAGATTGTCATGCTTTAGAGTGATTTTCAAAAGTGACTCAAAAATTATTGTGGACTAGATTCGAGTAAGGAAATGTACTTTGTGGTATTTATGGGATTATTGGGAAGTGCTAATGCCCAAACTTCAAGGGATTACTTTCAGAGTGCTCCGTCAATATTGTGAAGCGAATCAAGCTGCAGATTTTCTAGCTAAACAAGTTGAGTTGGGCTCTAATTTTATTTATAATAACTATGACCATTTGTCGAGGATGTTAAAGGGCATTGTTCGGATTGATAAAGTGGGTCTTCCGGCCATTAGAACTTAGCTGGTTGTGTGTTTTTGGTTTTGGTGTTTTTTTTTTTTTTTTTTTCCATAGGCTTGTGTAGATTTATTTGTGCTTTCCATATAGGCTTGTTTAGAATTCTCTTGTGTTTTCCTTATAGGCATGTTTAGATTCTTTTAATGGTTTGGTTTGGTTGTTTTATTTTGGCATGATACATGGGATAGTTTTTTTTTTTTTGTCTTAAAATCTCAGGTGTCTGTCTTGTTATCACATTATTCTTTTGCCATAAGTGAGGGTTATTAATAAAATTGGGATGGTGTCACTATTGGACATGTGACTTTCAGCTCTTTAAAAAAAAATCATATTGACCATTTGTTGGATATCATTTGTAAAGATTTTTAGTTGAAGATACTATATGCTTGTGAAGGTACTAGGACCAAGGAAAAAAAACTATTAATATTTTTTTCTCTCTTATGCAAAAGTATTTGCGTAAGAGGTATATTGGCTGCAAATATAATTCTTTTTTTGCCATGAAAAGTCATTTACAATAAAAAACTTTTGTTGGAAATACCCCAATTACCAACAACCTTATATTCATTGAAAATAGAATAACTAATACCTGGTTAATAAAATGAATATTACCAATGTAAAGATTTTCGTTGGGATTGAGCTTTGCCCATGCGGTACTTTTGATGATCGATCAACGAAAGAAAATCGTTGCAATTAGATATTTGTAATGAGAAATTGACTATTACCAATGAGATTTTTAACTGCAAAAGAGCACACTTGCTGTAGACTAGGTTTCGAATATAATGGGCAGGTAGACTAGGCTTGGAATTTGTTTCGGCTTGCTCATTATTTGGAAAATTAAAAGGTGATGAGGTTACTACTCCTTTTGAAAGCTGGTTACATATGGTTTCAAACATGAATGTGCCTAGTAACATAGGTCATCTTCCTCTCAAATGGAGAGACAAATAAGGACCCATCAATCGTGTGAGACCATTTAACAAAAATAGATAGATGTACTTAAAACTACTCTAAGCAGAGAGTAATTAATACCACAAGATTTATTATTTCCCACCATAAGACAAGGTCATCAAGTATGTTATGGCATGTTAATGTTTGCAAGCAACACTCTCTATTGATGTCGTGTTTTGCAGCTTGAGCAACTTCACTCCATTGGGTTCAGGCCTTAATCTGCAACCACGTAAGGTGAGGAAGGGCTCAAGGAGCCCGTGTAACCTCCGAAGGTTAAGTCAGTAAGGGAGATGATGAAAATGAATGGAAATAAGGGATAAGTGTTTATCAATTCAACCCCACCTCCAGTGGATAGGAGGGGATATTTATATATCTAGTCTTGAGGACCTTTTGACAGAGGACCCTGGGGGTGTCACTCGTACCTTACAACCATGTTCCTTATCAGCCTGTTATTAGGTGGCAATGCCCCCATGATCCGATTTAGATGTCCACTAACAACTTTATCACCGGGTCTCATGTTTGGCATTATCCTCCATTTAATGCGGCGTGGCCATGGCTAGGCGAGTCTTTGCTGCTCTGTGGCGCTCCCGACTCCTACATACGAAAATGTGGGAATCGCAACAACGGGATGATGAGAATACGGGTCATGCAACCCCAAACGACAAGTGCTAAGTGTGTGTTCATGCAAAAAGTGTACAACAAACATCGCAACAGATAAATAAAAGAAGTCAACTAAGTACCAGAATTTTAAATACAGATTCATCAAAATAAAAGCCTTTCAATAATATTATACAGTTATCCAGCAAAATATAGTAAAAGCCAAAATTACATTGCCAAAAAAAAAGGAAAAAAATTCCATGATCCAAAAGTGACCATAAGTCACTCCTCCGGCGAAGCTGAAGTCTTAGGCTCAACGTCTTCCTCTGCATCAAAATCTACGATTCCATAAAATAGAACCATAAGGTAGGAATACCACAGTAAGATTATGGTCTCAGTAAGTAATCCACTAAACAATCCAAGAGATAAAAATACATTAATGCAACCAACATGTATGTGTGTACATGATGAAATAAGCATGAGACCAAAATCATCATTTTTCCCGAAAATGATCATTTTTCACTCCAAAAATCCCATTTGGCCCTAAACACGCATTAAATATCATCCACCATTTTCCTAGAAAATGACCCAAACATAAATCCACCATTTTCCCAGAAAATGGTTCTCGTATCCATTTATCAAAATCTGCCATTTTCTAGGAAAATGGCCCACATATCTAATTATCCTGTATGCACCATGATCTCTCCTAAAGACGATCTGCATATCCTAATTCCCTTCGTCACACCACGGGTAACGATCGTGTGTGTGACTTCATAACGAGCAATGCCCGGCTCCGTGCCCAGTGCGTTCGTGACTAAACATCCTCTAGCCCACTCCAGCAGAGGGGCCATAGAGTCAGCATGAGACCGTTACCATCTCGTCTGATCTCCCAGTGACAACCTAGGAGATGTCACTAAGTTTTATATGCTCCCAAGTGACTGAAGGAGCTCCACATAGATAATGCCCTATCTCAGCTTGGGGTCATGATACACACGCACCCAAAAATCCTTTCTCAACACGAAAACCCAATTTTCATTCATAACACATGAAAATGCATGCAACAGAATACTGAATGTCATGACACAATACTCAATAGATAAAAATACCCAATCGCAGCCCAAGTCCAAACATATACCCGTCCTCCAATCCGACCCAAGAGGTTAGTGCTTTAGCCTCTACCCACTTTGTGAAGTAGTCCACCACTACCATTATGAACTTTGCTCTTCCCTTCCCAATGGCAAAAGGGTCGAAAAGATCGAGTTCCCATTGGGCAAAGCGCTAAGGGAAAGCAATGGACGTTAGCTCCTCTGGTGGGCAGTGGAGGATAGGTGCGTGTTCCTGACACTTGGGGCATTTGCACGTGAAGTCCTTTGTGTCCTAGAGGGAGTGAGGCTAGTAGTAACTTGCACGTGTGACCTTGGCAGCTAAGGTTCTCCCACCAAAGTGATTCCCGCAAATTCCTTCATGCACTTCGACTATCACATATTATGCCTCCCCGGTGGAGGTGCACCCTAGGAGGGTTCGGCGAATCCTCTCTTGTACAAGATTCCTTCCACCATGGTAAGCTGAGCGTCCTTGTTTCTAACCTTTTGAGCTTTCTCTGGACTACTCGAGACCTGGCCTTCATTAAGGTATTTTATGATGTCGTGGGCCCAGTCTAGCAGTGCTGGCGCTGTGACTGACACATCCACCCCAATTGTTGGCTTTTCTAATGTCTGCATCACTATGTTCTTTGGCATGTCGGCCTCTTCCAAGCCTGAGGCAGCCTTTGTGAGGTGGTTGGCCTTATGGTTTTTTGCTCGCAGAATATGTTGGATGCTAAAATACCCAAAAAAGTTTCATGCTTCGTCCGCTTGCTAGAGATACTTTTTCAACTTCTCCCATTTGGGGGCGAATCTTCTCGTTACCTACCCGACCACTACTTGATGGTCAGCTCTTACTTCGACCTTGGTGGCCCCCAGCAACTTGGCCACTGACATCCCAGCAAGCAGCGCCTCATACTCAGCTTTGTTGTTGGTTGTCTTGAAGCTGAGTTTGATGGCATAGTAGTGCTCTTCCCAGAGCTTCGTGACTATGTGCAAGCCCAGCCCCCCGAGCTCGGCAATTTGAGTCCTCAAAATAGACTTGCCATAGCTTGCCTTGGGGTGTGACAGGTGTTTCCTCTGTGAAGCTTGCACATTTAGCCACAAAATCAGCTAGGATTTGGCCCTTGATGGCCGTGCTTGGGAGGTACTCGATGTCGAACTCGCTCAACTCAATTGCCCACTTCGCCATCCGACCTGACACTTTGGGTTTTTGTAGTACTTGTCTGAGGGGGACGTCGGTGAGGACCTTCATTGGATGGGCTTGAAAGTAAGGTCTCAATCGTCTGTAGGCCACTACTGACGCGAATGCCAGAATTTCTGTCTTGGGGTATCTTGCCTTAGCAAATCTTCTGTGGGCTAGCCTCAATTCCTCGCTCCGAGACCACGAACCCCAGAAACCTTCTTGACTCCACCTCGAAAGCACACTTCAATGACTTGAGCTTCATCTGGTACTTTTTGAGCACGGTGAAGGCCTCCCTCAAGTCCTTGATGTGCTGCTCCAGCTTTTTTCTTTTGACCAAGAGGTCGTCTAAGTACACCTTCATGTTTCAGCTAATCTATTCCTTGAACATTCAGTTAAACAATCGTTGTATATGGCGCCAGAATTCTTAAGCCCAAACAGCATAGCCTTATAATAGTAGAGCCCTTGATTCGTAATGAAGGCTATCTTTTCTTCGTCATCCGGACTCATTTTGATCTGGTTATAGCCTGAATATACGTCCATGAAGCTAAGGAAGGGGTGCCCGGGAGAGGGAAATTGTCTTTTGGGTAGGCCTTGTTCAGGTTGATGAAGTCGATCCACATTCTCCACTTGCCGCTCGACTTCTTCACGAGAACCACATTGGACAGCCACTCAGGATAGTGAGCTTCCCTGATGAACCCTGTGGCTAGGAGTCGGTCTACCTCCTTAGCAATGGCAATGTACTTCTCCACGCTGAAGCTGCGCTGCTTCCGTTTGACCTTCTTGCCTTTGGGGTCCATATATAGGTGGTGCTCGATGATGGATGTGTTGAAGATATCTTGATGCTCTGTTAGTAATAGCCTCATGGATATCCTCAGCTCAGGGGCAATTTGGGTCCCCATCTGGATGGTCAGCTCAAGCTTCCGTGGGTCCACATTTATTAACTCAAGGGGCTCGTTTGGCTCTGCTTGCCGTAGACTTCCTCATCCAGTTTTGTTACCGCTGGGGTCGAGGCCAACGACAGATCAGTGGCTGCTTCCCCATCTCCAAGGACGTAGACTTCCCTTGCCTCCTATCTTAGCTCCCGCGTGTAGCATTCCTAAGCTAGCTTCTGCTCGTCGCATGCTTCTCCTATTCTCATGGGCATAGGGAACTTCATCTTCAGGTGGAACGTAGAAGTTATTGCTCTAAGGGAGTTCAAAGTGGGTGCCCTAGGATCGCATTGTAAGAAGAAGGCACCCTAACCACTGATGAGTGCACGAAAGTGTACTTTGAACATTGTTTTTACGAGTATAATTACTAGATTATATGTGTTATTTAGGAATTTTGATTATATTTTTCCAATTTAGACTTTAATTTCATAATGCCTAAGTTTTGATTTAGTGTCTAATGATTTTATTGCATGAATGAATTTAAAAGTGATTAAGTTGAATTCTGGCTAATAAGAAAGAAGAGAACAATCAATGGAGATTTTCATACATCCAAAGTGAAAGAAATTCAAGTCATAAATAAGGAAGGAAAGAGCAATTAATGAAAAATATTCGGAATCCGCAGGCTCTATGAGTATTTGTTAGTATTATGGTCATATCTTCTTTTTTTTTTTATCTCTGATTTAGGTGATTCAAGATGCGTTGGAAAGCTAACTCAATGGAATACATTTGTTACAGAAATATATATTCTCTACTTTGGCCTTTTACTAAGCAAAAAAGGGCCCAAAATCTGCACATGGAAATCTAGAGTATTACCTACATGAGTTTGCACGTGATTTTCTTTCCATATTGGGGATATCTCATGAAAAAGTTAGGACAATAGAGAACCAAGGGAAAGGAAAATCAGATCCCTTCTTGTTTTGGGAGAGATGAGGCTAGGGTTTGGAGGATCTCATCTTCCAGAAAAAGAATTTTTCTTCTTTCAAATGGAGAGCTAATTCCTTAATGAGGCTAGGGATGAACTTGCTTGAATGATGATGATTTCAATTTTATCGGATTCATGTAATAAACCTTCTTGTTGATAAAATTCTTGTTTACCATCTCTTATTAGTCTTTCTTGTATTTGAATAATTTTACAACCAATGCTTTTCATAGATTCAGTCATGCTTTCTCTATGGGATTGTTGAGGTGTTTATGATCTAGTTGTTGATCTTAGTGGTGTGATTCTCTGCTGCAGTATTGCTATTAAGTATATTGTCATCTTTGAATCTAAGTCTAATAGGATAGCAATCAGTGCTTTCAAAAGAATAGTGATTTTTAAGAATTAAATTTGAACAAATTGGTAAAAAAGATATATTTTTCGATTAGAGAGTTTGGTGCTACGACCTCTAATTGAGTATCCAATGAATCTGATATGGATAGAATTATCAAGTTCAAGTAAGGGATTCCCCGATACGTCATTGCTATTAATTCTGGTCAAACCCTCTCATTATTACGTTTTGGCTCTTCAGTTTATTTCTTTTCGAAAATGATTCATCTTATATTGCTACTTTGATTTTTGTTCTCTTAAATTTTTAGTTTCTTTTAGTGTTTCTACCATCTCCCTGTAGAATCGACACCCTAATCTATATTGCAACAATCGCATTATTCTTCGGGTGTAATCAACCACCAAGAAGTCTACCATGGTGGATGTCGCCCTGGGGACCTTTTCGAATAGAAGGGACAAGGTTATACTGCCGATTGGTTGGACCATGTCTCCTATGAAGCCTTTGAGGGCATTGAGGCCGGGAATAGTTGATCGGGGGTGATTCCCATTCATGTATAGGCTTTCCAGAACAAGATATCGGCGGAGCTACCACTGTCCACAAAGACCCTTCGGGTCACAGAATTGGCAATTTGCACGCTTACTACCAGGGCATCATCATGGGGGCACATGATGCCCTCATCGTCCTCTTTGCCGAATGTGATGGTCGATCCTCCTAACCAGCTCTGAGCTTGGGGGCCAACCTTCTTACTATGAACACTTCTTCGTACCGGGCTCTTCAGGCATTGGCCTTTCATGCTGAAGAGGTCATTCCTCCCCCCACACATCCTCTGGCGATCGTTCAAATCCCGCCAATGGGGTTGTCTTCCCTGGGTGGTTCCCTACGTTGTGGGCTAGCTTGAAGTTGCCTCTCAGCTTTGCACTTATTTGATCTTTCACTATTTTGCCGTCGGATGGGGTCATTAGGTCTCCGTGCACGCCGCTCTTCCTACTGCTGGTCCACTAGGGCTCCCAACTCTTCCACCTTCTATTTTCTGGTGATGCAATCTTTGGTCTACTGATTGTCCGTTTGGTGGTAGGTGCAATACTTGTGTCTCCTCTCACCCTTCACAACCATACTGGTATACACGTGGCGTCCAGGTCGCCCTTGAACCAACCTTAGTGCCCCTTTGTGGAAAATGCTCATTTCCAATCCTAGCCTCGGGCATATTCTTCTTGCCACTCTCACGGCTGGTATGCCTACCTCGACCTGCAGCCCTCTTGTCTACTTGCTCTAGCTCAAACTTTCGCAGGTCGTCAATGCTTGGAGCATGTCTTTGGCGTTGATGAAGCCATAGGCCCGATCCATGAACTCCCCCAATGAGGTGGGCGATTTCCGTGTGATCTCGACCATGAACAAGTTCCTCGGTCAGATTCCCCCCAATAGGGCCATTAGGGTGATTTTTTCATCTTGGTCATCCGTTGTCATGCACTTTTTGTTGAATCGGCCAAGGTATGACTTCAGGCTCTCGTCGACGCGTTACTTTTAGGTGAGAAGGTAGGCCGTGGGGTGTCTTCTTTTTCTGCTTGTTATGAACTGTGTCAGGAAGAGGCGGGCAGCTCTGCAAAGCTATCAAAGGTGCTAGTTGGTAGAGACCAGAACCATGTCCTTGCTACCCCTTTCAATGTGAGGGGGAAGGCTTTGCATGCCACTTGCCCCGGGAACCCGTGTAAGGTAATATAGGCCTTGAACGTTTCCAAGTGGTCCATCGGGTCTCTGGATTGATAGTAGGCTTCCATTTGTGGAACTTTGAATCTTGGGGGTAGTGGGACAGCCATTACCTCTACGCTTTGCATCGGGTGGCGTTTTTGTGGCGAAGCTTTTTTACCTCCCCCACCAACTTTTTAACTGTTTTTGCCATTTCATCGTTCCTAGCTTCCATCATTTTGGATTGTTCTTCTTCACATCATGAGGCTTCAGAATGTGTTGTTGCTAGCATGCAAAGGGCAAGTTACTACGGGAAAAGCAACGAGCAAGAAGCTACTACTAATCCCACAGACGATGTCACTGTTGATGTAGTGTTTCATGGCCTGGGCAACTTCACTCCGTTGGGTTCGGGTCTCAATCTGCAACCACGTAAGATGAGGGAGGGCTCAAGGAGCTCGTGTAACCTCTGAATGTTAAGTTAGTAAGGAAGATGATGAAAATGATTGAAAATAAGGGATAAGTGTTTATCAGTTCAACCCCACCTTAAGTGGACGGGAGGGGGTATTTATATACCTGGTCTTGGGGACCTGGTTTTAAGAGATGAGTTAGGCCTATGAATTTTTTCATGGTATCAAAGCCTGCCACAAGATGAATGGGGGCCCACACTACTTACCCCGTGACAAGGACTAGAAAAAATACTGGCCTGCATGTGAGGGGGGGGTGTTGAGGAATAATCCCACATCACTTGTGGACAAGGTCTTGGGTATGTTTATAAGCAATAAGCAACCCTCTCTTATTGAACCAGTTTCATGAGATGAGTTAGGTTCAGAAATTTCTTCACTTTTAATAGAGGACCCTAGGGGTGTGTCGCTCGTACCTTCTTGCCATGTTCCTTGTTAGCCTGTTGTCGGGTGGCAATGCCCCCACAATCTGATTTGGATGTCTACTGACACCTTTATCACAGGGTGTCATGTTTGGCATTATCCTCCATTTAATGTGGCATGGCCATGGCCAGGCAAGTCCATGCTACCTAGTCTATCAAGCCATCATTGTTGAGGTGTCGGGGTTGTTCCTGACACCCTGCCTCTACGCTGCTGGCCACTCCCCTCACTCTCTGCCAAGTTTATGGCTAATTCTCAAGCTTCTGGGTTTGCCTTGGCACCCGGTCATGTCCAGATTGGCCTCCTTCTTCCCTTGGGGCTGTTGTGCCTAGCATGTCTTGCGGACCACCTTGGTATGGACTTCTATGATAGGCTTGTTTCCTCCGGCCCATGTCTTAGGCCCCTAGGCCACACCAAGAATTACCCCCCACACACTCTCATAGAATTGGATCCATGAATTAATAAGCCATGAGTAGTGAGGGAGCACTTCAGGGAATTCGAGATAGTGATATGAGTAGCTTGACAATTGCACATCAGTTTGATTCTAAAAATGTTCAAATGGCGAGTGTAGAGATGGTGATTTATAATGAGGTTCCTTTTGCTGTAGTCAAAGTCCAAGGATGTTGCAAGGTTTGTAGGTTTGTGATGAGAGATTATATTAAACTATTTAAAATAAAGAAGAAGTTGAAGACAATATTTAAGTCAGTTGAATGTGTTAGTTTAATTAGTGACACATGGAAGTCAATTCAAATGTTTATATGTCTTACTACATACTTTATTAATTGTGAATGGTAATTGCACAAAAAGAATGATAAAGTTTTGCATGATTCCTAATCACAAAAGAGACTATTGAAAAGCATTTAGATTCATGTCTACATGACTAGAGTATTGACAAGATCTTTTCTATTACGGTTGACAATGTTTCTTTAAACGATGCTGACATCAAGTATTTGAAAATATTTGTAAGTGGTCATTTATTGGGAGGAAAATATACTCACATGAGGTGTTAATGCACCCATATTATTAACCTTGTTGTGAATTGTGGGTTGAAAGATTGTGATGATTTAATCATTAGGGTGCCCAATGTGACGCCCCCAAATTCCACTTGGGATTGAACGGACATTTGAAGCGTCGAGACATGCAACACAAGGTTACCTGCCCCCGTTCATGACATATAAGATGCAATGTTCCTAACATGCATCTAGCATTATGCAATATTCGCAGCGGATAATCTTTTTCTTTAGCAATACTATGCACCAAACTAAATATATCCCAAATACTTGAAACATAATTCATACATAAAGGCATACTAAAAAGCCGTGATCACCACACTAGTCCAAAATGGTTGTGATCAAAAGAATACTTGAGATACAACTCCAAAAGTACAAGTATTAACCTAAGTTAAATACTATATCATCTTCAACATCGCACCGTGGCCTAGTCGACCGTATTCAGTTGGTCAGATTCCAAATCTTTTTCGGGTCCTGTAACAAGATCTACCATTCGGGGGGAATGGTAGTTGGGACTACCACAGTGAGATTTGATTACAAATCTCAGTAAGTTAACATAAAACTCACACACAGGTTAAAGATGCATGCATGGCAGTAAAAGCATAAATGCATAAGTATAGTCGTACATAAGCATAGCATAACTTGACATATAGCATGACATAACCAGAACTTAAACATGAACTGAACTTGACTTAACATGGCATAAACTTAAGCTTAAAACATAATATGAATAAACAACATAACATGAACGTGAAACATAACATGGACTTGAAATATAGCATGATCGTAAACCTGCATAACATAAATAAGAACTTGAAAATAACATAAACTTGAACATAACATGTAACATGAACATAACATATACGTGAGCATAACATAACATGGACTTGATCTAAAACTTGACTTATCATGTATTTGATCTGAAACTGGACTTAACATAAACTTGGAATATTATTCAATTGTCTTGATTAATAACGTGCATTAATACGTACTCCACAGTTGTTGTGGCCCCACGTATTCAAATAACATAAAACATAATACGTACTCCACAGTTGTTGTGGCCCCACGCATTATTATAACATAACATGTCTTATCTTTCTTAATGCATGTGATATTATTTAATATCATATACTTTTCTAACATGGCGTATACTTGTAAATGGCATAATATGATTTAATCATAAACATTTCATGGCATACATGTATCATATGGCATACTTAACATGGCATACTTATAACATACATCATTGTATGACAGAAAAGATTATGTAACAGATAATTATTCATGAGAGATTAAATCATACGTAACAGATAAACATGTAATGACATAGCATGACATGGCATATACGATAACATACATACATAAATTGTAGTTCTCTTACCCATCACACATACACAATAAACTGATAGTAAGTTAGAGGCTAACTTACCTCGATCGTCGCGTTCTATGAGAATAGAGCGCGAGACACGAGGAACTGCACAACAGCTGGAAGAGGAACACTCAAGTCCTTAAGATTTTCACTTCTGAACTCAATTGCCATATTGTAAGCACTTGCAACACCACGGCCAACTTGAGGTTTCACTATACTCGGAAGAGATAAATTGACTTCAGAAAGCCTTTGCACTAAAACAAGTTCATTAAAATTATCAATAACAACCAAACAAACAACTCATTTCTCAATCCATATACTCTTAGCCATAGTCAACCACAAGATGACACCAGTCATCCCGGACTATAATCCATATCATCACTGCTTCGGGACACTGTCATACAGTTTCCCAACATTACACCATACGCTCCACACTTCTCTGCTACGCCATCCAACCCTTCGTGACACGCCATCCGGTGTATCACGACTTAGTACAGAGTACACTCACGTGAACTCTCTTCCATTCACACTACAAAACCCATCACTGCGATACACGTCTCACGGTGCATCGCTACGCGACACGGAGTACGCGCTACGCGTACTTCCTTCGCTACAACACTCATCAACACGATGCACATCACACGATGCATCGCCATACCACACGGAGTACACTACATGCGTACTCCCTTCCTTCTACGACCCACATCACTACAGCGCACGTCGCGCGGCGCGTCGCTGCATTACACAGAATACGCTACACGCGTATTCTCTTCACACAACCCGCCGTATCACATCTACGGCATCCATCTCACGCCTATACTTCACAGCACAGTCCACAAAACTACAAAATCAAGCCTAACACTTCACAACCACACTTCGTTTCACAACTACGCAGCGAACTCCACAAACACTAACTACACAGTCTACAGCCAACCAAATCAACTATGTTAAACATAAATAACTAAAGATAGAGGGTTATACCATCGACGGGATAACCCGTGCGTCGCTCGCTGCTCGTCACGAACATGCGTCGGAGGAGCATACGTGGCGGTACGGTGTCTGTCCACCACATAAAGTGGTAGTTTGGGCTTGAGAAAGGCTAGGCGTGGTCTTGGAAGACTCACGGTCGCCTTGTGATGGTCAAAGGTGGCGGAGCACGGCGGCATCACGCCGTGAACAGTAACTCCGAACGGTGAGCGGAGGAGACGCGAGGTAGCGAAAAGCCATAGAACTTCATGGAAAGCTAGGGAAAGGTAGAGGAACATGTGGTGGAGCTGTGGTGGCGAGGTGGTGGTCGGACGGTGGCTAACGGCGGCAGATCGGCCGTTTGAAACCATTTTTGGCCTTGGAGAGTGCGGGAGAGTGTGAGCTCTACGAAGCTCCGTTGGCCATGAAATTTCTTGGAGAGGTTCATGAGGATGAGAGGAACAAGATGGTGGTGGTGAAACACCACGGGTGGCCGTGTACGGCGGCGCACGGTGGTGCAACCGAACGGGTGTTTTGAGAAACCCATATGAGAAAAAGTGAGAGTTTGGGAAAAAGAAAGACATGGGGAGGAAGCCCTTGATGTGGTGAATCCAATGGTGGTGCTTGGTGGCTGATTTGGCCGTGTATGGTGGTCCAAAATGGTGAAAAGCCTTAAAAACCCATTTGTTTGGAGGCGAGAGTGGCGGCTAACGGTGGCTCGGATGGAGGTGAAACTTGGAGGGGATGTTCACCGGTGAGAGGGGAAGAAATCTGGGTGGGTGGTGTAGTCCACGCCGCCGGCAAGCGGCGGTTCTGGGCGGAGAAAGAAATCGGCAACAGGGGAGAAAACAGGGCAGGGGCAGCAACTTCCGGGGGCTCGTGGCGGCTAACGGCTGGTCCGATGGCTCTGAAAATTGGAGGGTATGAACTCTGATGGAAGGGGAAGAGAATGGCGGGGGTGGTGTACGACACCTCCACCGGACGGCGGAGAAACGGGCGGTCAAAGGGGCGGCGACGGTAAGGAGAAATGGGGAAGGGAAGAGCATGGGGAGAGAGAGAGAGAGAGGAAAGAGAGAGAAGAAAAAGGAAAAAGGAAAAAGTGAAGGAAAAAGGGTAGGGGCCTAGGTAATTAACTTCAATCCTACGCTTCGGGATCCTCAAATAAACCAACGGTGAGTTAAAACACTGATTTGAAAACGCGTAAGTGTTTTATTTTAAATAAAACACTTTAAATAAAACATTACGATGAATTAAGGTAGAATATTATTTTATAAACTAAAATTTATAAAATAATATTTCCTCATCATTATTTAAAATGATAAAGTACCGTTAATTAATCGAAGAGGATAAAATCATTTAAATTAATAAAACACTTAATTACTACACTGAGAAGAATTAAGATAGAATATTATTTTATAAACTAAGGTTTATAAAATAATATTTTCTTCATCATTATATAAAATGATAAAGTATCATTAATTAATCAAAGTGCATAAAACACTTAAATTTAAATAAGAATTTTCAACGTAAAATTAAACCTCTTAATATCTTAAAACAAATAAAATATTTAATCTAAATAATTATCCACAATTATAATATTTTCAGAGCTCATTAAATTATTATAATTGTGCTATTTTAAAAACAAGCTTATCTAATACTTTGAAATTCGGTGGATAAGATCCGGAAAAACGCCATCGAGGTACAACGCTTAGGATAAAACTGTTCATGATTTTACAGTTGTCGGTGAAGAACAAATTACGTGATTTACGGAAAAGATAATCTATGCGCGTGATTCCAGATGAGGGTAAAGACGAGAGAGATGTGATTGCTGTCGGAAAAGAATCCAAAACGGATTGTCTTGCCGTCTACTATGCGTGAAAAGAAAAGAGAAGAGAATGGTACAGAGATAAGAATTAGCGGGCTGTTACACCCAATGTGTTTAAAAGCATGTTAGATCCTTTCTAGCAAGAAAGGAGAAATTCCAAGTGTATAGAGGAGAAAATCGGCTGATCAAAATTGGTATGCCTTGAAATTTCCATTAGATGGAACTCAACTTATTTCAAGTTGGAAGTAGCAAAAAAAATTCAAAAGTAAGTTTTGTGATTGGAGAAGGATGTCGATTATTTTCTTTGTTATTGTCATAATGTGCACTTGAGCCTTTTGGACTCTAGTTATTGGAAAAGGGTTAGAGTATTAGTAAAGTTTTTGAAGATTTTTTATGCTAATGTGAGACTTTCTAGCTTTTTGTATGTCACATCCAATACTTATTTTTAGGAGCTTTGTGACATCTAATCACATTAATGAAAAAATAAGTCAAAGTGATGATCTGGTGTTGAGATGTATGGCGAGCAATATGAGAAACAAGTATGATAAACATTGGGGATCAATTGAAAAGATTATTTTTATGATATTCATTAGTGTTGTTATTGATCCAAGATGTAAATCTATTCTTTTGCATTTTTGGATTAAAAAAAAATACACAAGAAATGATAGCATAGTTGAAACAACTAATGGTGGACATGTGCGAGGAGTATAGTGTTGCGTATTGGGTTTCAAGTGGGGTCGTTCCCTATTCAAAGCCTCGTTCTTCAGTACTTGATCCTAATGTTGATTCTGATTATCAAAAGAGTTTTCAAGTTGAGTTTGAGAAAGAAATTGTTGAATCTAGAGTTGCACAAGATCTGTGATAGTCATTCTTGTTTTCATTATTTAATTCGAGTTACCCTTCTCTACAAAAGGTCGTGTGCTTTGACCTCTTTCATAGTTCACTGTCTCCAAGAAAAACTGAGGTACTCATATGTATGCAAAATTGTTTAAGAGATCCAATACTCATTGACCTTTGTGTCTCTTGGATAATGTTGAAAGTTTGAGCAGCATAGTATAATGATTTTATTTCTTATTTATATATATACCATTTTTTTTAAAATTTTTTTTGTAGTGTTTATGATTTTATCATTTAATAATCATCATGTATCTTTTTTAGAGTCTGATCTTAAATCGAACTTTACTCATGTTGATTAGGAATGACTCAAAGACTTTGAGCTTCTAAAGTGTATTGTATAGCCAGCCTGCGTGGTGGTATGACTCCCATCTCATGCACTCTATGTTTCTGTCATCATCTTCAGCACTTTCCGCACTAGTTTGATTTTAGTTTTTTTTTTTTTTTTTCCCTGATTGTGATGACTACATATATGACCTTTAATCTTACCGTTAAACGTTGGCATAATTTCTGGTTTGTGAGGATATCTTTATAAAGAAAAGGATACATTAACGCTCTTACTTCTGGTTGTGTGGATGTGCTTCTATTGTTTGTAGTACTATTGGTTGGTGGCTCCTTTTTTTAGTGCTAGCATTGTTTGTGGTTGTGGCTGGGTCTCTTGTCCCCTATCATGTATGGATGTACTCTATTTATTGAGGACAAACTTATGGCTACTTTTTAGTGTAGCATTATGGTGTTCGTGCTGGAAAAGGTCATACATTTGGCCTACTGTTGTTGTGAAAGTGTTAGCCTGCTGTGCTGATCGTGGAAATGGTTCCATTTATTCAGCTCTTTCTAATACTGGTTGCTAGCTGCACTGTTGGTCTTCCTGCCGTGCAAATTACTCTACTAGTTTTATTTGTTACATGCTATCTTTTTCTAATATTAATGCTTCTGGGTTCAGTTGTTTAGGGCTACGGGCATGTTTGGCAAGTGGAATGAGATACAAAATTCTTATATAATCTCATTTTACCATTACAATTTTTTTAAATTACTACAAAATATATAATAAACAGTTCAACTTTTTCAAATCTCAATTCAATTTTTTAAATTTCAAAACAATAATAATATTTTAAACTTTCATCTAAAAATAAAAATTTTCATCTCACTGTTTAAACCTACCCTAAGATGATATTGACCCATCAATCTTAATTGGGTGTAATTTTGAATGTTTAGCGTTGGACCTTAAAGTTTCCGCACAAGATCTCTTACTTTTTATCTTAAAGATCTAAGCATGGGCCAGTAGAGGCCACAAGCTGCTCCATGGAACCCACAGATATATCGATCCTTCTTGTTTTTAATGACCAACTAAACAAGGTAACTACCGTATAGTTCTGTAGGACACAACCAGCCGTGTAAAGATGTGAGGTAATTACTTGTCATCACATGGATGGATTTTTAACAAATTTATATAATACAGATATAAATGTTGAAAAAAGACTTACACTGCTGTGACGGTATAATATTTTCATATCCACAATAGAAAATTCGGATTCAACCCAAAATTTATCGTGATTGGTCGGGTCGGCAAGCTCAGCCTTGTCGGCCGGGAGCAAACCTTACTAGGACAGGTCTGGTTACATGCCTATTCCTAAGGATTGATTAATTGTAGTTACTTTTCTTTCACAATTAGTTGTTTAAGAAATGACCAAGATTAGGAATAGGCATGCAAGAGATGATGATATTGGGACATTTGACATGATACCATGTTTGTTGTGACTGTTGAGGTGGAAACCAACAATTGAATTTTTAACTTCATGGAAATCATCTGAACCAGAATGCATGGTTTCCAATTTTGAACCAGAATTCCCTTTTTGCCACCTGCCTGTACTGTATGCCTCGCTTCAAAGCTAGCTAGCTATGCGTTCTTTGCATCCCTGAAATCTGTCAAAACGTTAAGGTGAAAGTCCTCGTGGTTAATTTCTGTCCATGACTACTACTATCTTTAGGGGAAAACTACAGAACAACAACCCCTTTGCAGTTTGCATGACCCAGCTTTTCTTCCCCTTTGTCCCTTACGGTACCCTTCCTTGACCTATCTATCCATTTCACGTTCTACTCTTGTGACTGGCCTGCCGACGAGTAGCCAGCCTTTTACTTTTTCAGATCTGTCACATGTGTTGTCTTCTGTCCTCTGTTATCTCTTCTGTTTAATTTATTAGGAAGTAAAAAATCATATAATAATTAAGCACAGAAACATCTCAAAAACCAATATTGACAACGTCTAGAAAACTCTCCTTGTCGAACTATGTTATAAAATCACTCTTTACTTTCTAAGTGAATGTAGTAAAAGATATAATATTTTTAATGATGTAGTGAATATTTTTTATTTTTAAAAGTATTAAAAAATACATTAAAAAAACAACTTACGCTTGTCGAAATTCCAGTCGGATCCCATGTGTAGAGCCACTCTTTTGAACAACCTCTGGAAAGAGAGGAATTAAAGACCTTTATGAAATAAAATATAATTCGGAGGTAAAACTTGGTGGACGCACGCATGGGTCAGAAGAGCAGCTTCGGAAACCGTACGCTTTTCCCTTTTGTCCATGTTTCGGTTCCTGTTCAGCAGACAACGCATGCATTCCTCTTACATCCTTCTTCCGACTAAAGTAAGTCATAACTCACAGCTAAAAGACAATTCCTTTTCCACTTTACATATATACTGTCCCTAAATTTTAAAAGTTGAAAAAAAGTTAGTTACAAGCATCACTGCTTATTAAAACGTATAACAATCTAATATAATTAATTAAAAAAATAAATTTTATTAAAAATTATGTTAATTTAAATTTTAAATATAAAAAATAATATTAATACGCAGATTAGTACGTAAATTTACTAAAATTCTTAAAAGTTTTATTTAACCATGCAAAACTTACATCAAAATTGTATCGTAAATTTTCGTAATTTCATGTAATCTATTAAATTTAATTTATAAGAAAAATAATTAATTAATCTGATTTATTATACGTAATCATTTTAGGACTATAAATTTATTTCTAAAAATGACTAAAACATTTCTCCAATTTTATTTATATTTATCCCTAAAATAAGACACAAGTTTCTAGCTTGGCTTTGCTATTATGTAAAATGAATTAAAAAAGAAAAAAAAAAAGAAAGTGGTAGTAGTACGACAATAATTCACACCCATATGAGTACATTCTAGTACATATATATAGCAGATCAGAGCTAGCTTTTCAGAGTTTGTTTGTTCAGAGCATATTATTATTAATATGTAATCTACTGCTCGCAGGAGCTGCTGTTAAAAGCCTGTATATCCCTCAGGCAAAAGAGGAACAAGTGTTAAAAGCCGGCAAATATCGAATATTAGATACTGCAGCCACGAATTATGTACGCTACGTTTTAATTAATATAGAAAATTGTACTTTCACTGAACGATATTCACGGATTTTTTACATGGAATTTTTTTTTATTTAATGATTAATTATTTTTTTTAATGAGTTTGTAATTTCTTTTTAAATTTTAAAAATGTTTAAAGAGATTTTAAAAAAAGTAAAAATTTACACTAATTGGTGGAAAGTCTTTGCCGAATCCTCGATAGCCTTGGCCCTTAGCACCACTTAGTAGAGGTTTAGATATTTTGTTGAAATGAGATAAAATAAGATCAAAGTTAAAAGTTGAATAAAATATTATTAAAATATTATTTTTATTTTTAGATTTGAAAATGTTAAATTATTTATTATATTTTATATAAAAATTTGATAAAATTGTAATGATATAAAGTTTTCTTATATCTAGAACTGAAACGCTTTTCTCATATCTAACAATCTAGGGTTCTAAATTAAAGAAATGCTTTTTGTACTGATGAATTGGAAAGTTGGTTTGCACCCCTTTTTTTTAATTTTTTTTCTTAATGGTTAAGGAATTGAATATTATTGAATTTATGTATTTAAAACAAATGATTAAAGATATTAATTTATCTCAAAAAGTAGCTCTCCAAAAATTTTTGGAGAATTTTTTTTTTTCATCTAAAAGAAATACTTTTAAGGACAAAATGGCCAACTGGTTCAAAAGAAATTTTCTTTCAAGACGAACAAAATCTATTCGAACAGGAAAGAAAATGTTCGAACAATTGAGTATCTATTCCAACATCATGATTTGAATGACACGAATTTGTTTGATCTTGTTTGAAAGAAGAAAGTGTTTGAACGCTTTACTTTTGTTTGAACAACTCGGTTGGTGTTCGAACATAAATAATCTTATCGAACCTACTTGAGAAACGTTTGAATTAAAAAATCTATTTGAACGTTTAGTTTGACAGTCTTTGTTCGAACGATTTATTTCTCATTCTAATGATGACGAATTTATTTGAACATAATAGTATGTGTTCGAATAATAAAAAATGCCGAGTGTTCGTACCTACTAGTAATATATTTGAGCCGAAGTAATGAATTTTAGTGTCATTCGAATGGTTTTGGGTTTCTTGTTCGAACAGTGGGGAAAATGTGTTTGAACGATAATAAATAGTAATTGCCTGCTTGAACTAAATATATTAAGTTTGAACGGCAATTACGATATAGTAAACCACAAATTTAAAATCAGAAAACTACATTTAAATATTATTATTAAAACATCACAATTGTTCAAATGTTGAATTACGGCAGAATAAATCAAAAGAAAAAGTAAGAAAATAAGTTCTAAGTTGGCGGTGGAGCAAAGTTCTGGGTTGATATCATTAACTGCATTTATTGGAACATTTTTTGAGATTGAATCTTCATCTTATTTTGCATTTTTTTGTTCCAATCACGCCTCCATATCCGCTGTTTGATGTAATAATTGAGCCTCCAGTTTTCGTTGCTTGGACCTCCAATGTTCGATCTCGAGTCTTGCATCTTTTAATTCCTGAGAGTTGTTATTCAATCTGGCTTGAGAAGAGGATAATGTTGAGGAAGGCTTCACACGACGTCCTAAACCTCTCAAATATCAAGAACGGGTCCAAGAATTTGAGAAAATATCTCTACATCGTTAACAAAAAATTCATCAGATGCAACATCAACATTTTACAATAATGAAACCATCTTCTCCTACAAATAAAAAAATATATATAAAAGAAAATTCATTAGAAATAGTATAAATAACATAAATTTTATTATGCAATAAAAATAAAAAATTAAACTTACATAATTTTCTTTTGCTTCGAGACTATTCCAACCACCATCACGGTTTTATGCAATTTAGCGTACAATTGGGTTAGATTATATTAAGTAAGACTATCTTGTTCATGCAAAAGAAAAATCTATATTATAACTTCAATAAATGTTGATATGTTAATATTTAATGAAGAGTAGTATAACATTACCAATTTGTTTTATAGTTAATGAAAAGATCTAGAACTCGCATAATGATATATTGTTAAATTTGCCCTATTTGTTTTTATGACCAAACTCTGTTGCAACAAGAAAAGAAACAATGTTAATGAATCTAACATATAGAATTAAGAAAGATAGCATTTGAAATTACCGCATATGCTGGATCTTCAAACATATCACAAAACTTCTCCAATTTTTTTGATGGTATATTTTGGAACGAGTTTTGACGTACCTCTGTTACACTACTAAACTTTTAATAGTGTGCATGATATCTATCTTTGTACCTCCAGAATACATTGCTCATCAACTTTTAAGGGTTCAATTCCCTTGCCGACCAAAATTAAGTTCAAACTCATCCTTAAAATAGTGTGAAACAATTTGTTTAAAAATAAACTAATTATAAACTAAAAAATAATTTAATAAAATTATTTTTTAAGTAACTTCCTCACTAGGCAACGAATTTTGATGTGATTTTTCACATCTTGAGGAACCTTACCCCAAAGGTATGTAGTTATCGGTGCACATGCCCAGGTAAGGGTACCAAAAAAGGATGCAAGTCAAGCTGCGGATCCCAGAGCCACTAATGTGTAGGGGTGCTACTCGCACCATACGGTGCAGGCTAGCCCCCGCCCCGCATGGTGCAGGGGTGGGGTTTTCCCATCTGCCCCCCGCCCCGCCTCATTTTCACTTTCAATATAAACTACATTTCATTATATTTAAAAATTATTTCTAGATCCAAAAGTGATCAAAAATATTTTTTTAGATCCAAATTGTAAATTTAAATTTTGTATATATGACTATAATTTAAAAATTATGTAGTTTTTAAAATTTGTTAGTGCATTTTTTATATAAGTTGTAGTGTAGTAGTTTTAAACTATATAGTTTTTAAATTTGCTAATACATACTTTGTAAACAAATCTAACAAATTGTAATATATATTTATATATACACAATTTGTAAAATATAAATATATATATAAACATATATTTATGTTTTTGTATATATATAAAGAGTTTTGCTACGTATAACTAAAATCGTGTATTAATCTGCATACCAATTCTGATTCCTTCATATTTAAAATTTAAATTAGCACTGTTTTAAATAAAATTTACTTTTTGACCAATCACATTAGATTGGTGCACATATTAGTGCATACTTGTACTTGCAACTAGAATTTTTCATATATAAATATTTATATATATATATATATAATATATATAGGGGCCGGGGCGGGGTTGGGTCCTCCCCACCACCTGCCCCCACTAGGGGGACTAGATACGGGGTGGGGCGAATGGGGGCGGGGTGCAGGGCCCCTCTGCCTACCCATACTAATATGATCATAAAAAATATCAATTTTAATATTTTTTTTCACTTTCTGCACTTTCTCTATGCAGACTCCTTGACATTGGTAATGGCTTACAACAGTTATACAGTATTTACAACATAGAATATAGTTTAGTATTTTATTTTTAAAACACTATTACTTAAATCATCATACAAACCCTTCCAGTTTCACACATAATACACATTGTTCTGGATCTGGTGATGTTGGCTCACCATCAATGGTAGGCAAACCAATTAAGGAGTCGGTAATGGACAAAGATGGCCAACGAGTTGCTTTGCGTTTCAGAGACAAAGCTATTTTAAACTACAATAAATTATTATTCGAAAAAGTATTCTTATTTTATAACAAAGATTCTTATACATAAGCAACTATCATTGACTATCAATTTTGCTCGACCAATCGCCCTCATCTTCACTAAACACTTCAGTTGACTCATGTTCTTCTAACAAGCCGCCCTCAATTACTTCTAGTTCAACATATTCTTTAAGCAATGGAACCATGTCATATTGGCTGAGATTAACAAATAAATTGATGTCTGATTCATTTTCTTGATATGCTTCTTCATTTGTTAGATCATCAAATTCTTCATGTTGTCCATCCACCTCTAGAATGTAATCATATACATTGTTTTGATGCAAACTTTTGTGTTACTCGCCATGGGTTTTCTTGATTCAGATCATTTAAATAAAAAACTTGATCTGCTTGGCAAACGAGAACGAAATGATCATCTTCATACCATGTGTGAGATGTCTTGACACTCACAAGATATTTATCATTACATACTCCCAACATAGTATTTGAGATATCCCACCAATTACATTTAAACAACCAGACCATATGTCCCCCAAGTACTTTAACCCAATGATATCTTCGACAATTCCATAGAAGTCAATGCTCTCCTCCTCGTGGCTTCCTTCGACTACGACCCCACAATTTTGAGTTTTTATATATTGCTCTCTATCAACTATGTGAAATCTATACCCACACACCAAACATGCTAAGTATTGAATGGACCACGTGCCAAAGCATACAGTTCACTTGAGATTTCTTTTGAATTATCATCATATCTCGATACAACCTACATTAATAAATTTTATTTCAGTTATATCAGTGTTAAGTAGGAAAAAATGTATTTTAGTGATATGAAATTCGTAAATAGTAAGACATTATTTAGTAATTCCAACTATTCAAACCACAAGGCGAACTCTTCTTCGTGCTTATTTTCTACATTAGTTACACCATCCACTTGAACTAATTGAATATGTTCGTTGCACATATTGACATTAACAATTAATTCATATCAGTTATATTATATTTCAGTACTTTTAAGTTATTTTTATACACACACATCACTAACCTCAAGTACTTGTCAATCTCTGAGCAGTTATTCAATGCATATCATTGGGCTTTATTAAACTCTCATCCAAATAAGTCATAGCCCCTTATGCGCCTATGAGACGTACGGCTTGAGAAAATATGGAAAATGATGAATTTACTCCCAAATGCTTACCTTCATAATTTTGGTCTGGTCACATGAATTTAATATCAACCCCACGGAAATACATCAAACAAAATGTATGTCATTCATTATCCATGTAGAACTCTGCAATCAACCTTCCAAACGAGCCTTATTCCCCATGGATCGCTTAAGTTTTCCTAAAAACTGTTTAATAGGATACATCCATCTATACTGGACTAGACCAGCAACTAAAGCCTCACAAGATAGGTGCATAGCTAAGTGAACCATTACATAAAAAAATGATGATGAATACAAACTCTCAAATGTGCACAATATCACTGCAATGTCAGCTTCCATCCTTACTAATGCATCAACTTTCAATGTTCTACTATAAATGTCCCTGAAAAATCCTCATAATTATGTCATAGAGGCACGAATATCTCAAGTAAGCTTTCCACACACCCCAACTAGCAATAAATGCTGTAAAAATACATGACAATCATGACTTTTAAAACCAGTTATCTTCCAACTATGGGTTTGCACACATCTTGATTTGTTCGAAGCACAGCCATTAGGTAATTTGATTGCCATGAACTACTCAAATTTTTTTTTTGTTCATCATTTGACAGTGTATACCAACCAAGGGGCATATGAGATGATGGCCCATTATCTTGTAAATGCAACTCCCTCCTTATCCTCAACTCCTTTAAATTTTTACGAGAGTTAGTTGTATCTTTCATCTTCCCTTCTATTGACATCAAAGTGCCTAGTATATTCTTGCAAATATTTTTCTCAATGTGCATAACCTCTTGATTATGGCGTAGTGTCAAGGTAGACCGGTATAGAAACTCAAAGAATATGCATTTTTCCCCAATTCAACTCCACTGCTTGTGATTTCCTCTTTCGAGCTCTTGCATCCTTGCCAAATCTTTTTTTTTTAAAACATTCATCAACTGCGTGATAATATCTAGCCCAAATAACTCTAGCGGTGATGACCTGCACTCAACTTTTCCCTCAAACATAGCTCTATTTGAACGCCAATATGATCATGGGGTAAATATCGATGATATCCGATGAAACATAATCTTCTACCATTTGTCAACCATTAAGACTAAGTATCTTTATTACATGAAGGACAAGCCATTTTACATTTTGTGCTCCACCCAAACAAGTTTCTGTATGTAAGATAATCATTTATTGTCCACAGCACTGCAACATGTATCTTGAGCTTCCTTGATAAGGTCCCATCATATGTACTAACACTATGATCCCATAACTCTTTCAACTCTGCAATCAGTGGCTGAAGATATACATCTATTTCATTTTCAGGTGATCTTGGCCTTGTTATAAGTAGAGTCATCATAAAGTATGGATCCTTTATGCACTTCCAAAGTGACAAATTATAGGGCATTTAATAATACTGACCAAGGACTATGAGAAGTACTCATGTTGCCAAATGGATTAAGATCATCCGTTACTAACCCAAGTTGTACATTGCGAGATTCTTTGACAAACCATAGATAGTCGACATTAAATCTTTTCCATTGTAAAGAATCTGCAAGATGTGAAAGAAAGTTTTCATTTCTGACTCTCTCTGTGTGATGCCAAGACATATCTTTCGCAATTGACTATATAACTATAACTATACTATGACTATACTATACTATACTATCTATACTATAGTCATTTTACTCATCATCCCTACACCGCACACCACATATGATTTTAATTTTTTATTTTTATTTTTCCCTTATTAAATGTGTGGTGTATGGAAGATGAAAACGGTTTTTTTTTTTTAATAAATATACTATACTATAAATTACAATATATGCAATTAGAGTATAAACTATTCGAACAAATTATGTGAATGTTCAGATGATTGTTCGAATGTACATGTGTCATTGACAGAAATGGATCGTCCTAGTTTATTCTAGAAGCTTCGTGCATCAACTGTTCGAACGAAATAATTTCTAGTTGAATGGATAAAACATTCCTTGATCACTTTCAAACAATATAACATATGTTCAAGCGTACCTCTGTCCTTGACTTTCTTACAGTGATAGTCATAACGTATTATGCAACCTTCATGAGACATTTAATTGAACGATAAATTTAAGTTCAAACAACTAAATTAATTGAAATAAACCGTTCAAACTTACAAATACTAGTTTGAACATGACTGTTCTTAGGCAGAGGACCCAGTTTTCAATTTGAACGATTCATTTTCACATGCCTCGTTCAAAGCCACCACTTTCATTTGCCAGCACTCTCCATCATAGATTGACCATTGTTCACCGTCTAAGAGGTATGGCCCACTATCCTTGTCTCTATAGGCTTGAAATTAGGTTTGAATCTTGCTCCCAATCCAACCACTTTCTAGTGTTTTCCTGCAGCCACACATGGCATTTGGTCATATATATGATGGAAGGCTTTACTCCATGTTGATTTGTATGCTTAAAACCAACTATTCTTGATGAGGCGTTGGTTTTTACGTTCAGTTGAGTCGACTCAACCATGGATCTCCATGGGTTTGCTAGTTTGAAAGGTTTCAAAACTGTTTGAATAGTTTTATTCCGAACAGTCATTGTAAGTTTGAACGTGATACCACACATTCGAACATAAATAACTGAGTCAAATATCCTTTCGAATGAATTTTACTCAGTTCAAACAGATAAACATATGTTTGAATGGTATCTCATACATGGTTCATGTCTGTATGATGATGGTGTTCGAACTATATATTAATTTGCTCCAGTGAAATTACATCATTCAAACAAGGCCTCGTAAATGTTTGAACAATTGTATTTATCGTTAGAATAGGCTAACTGTTAGTTTGAACTGCCTATTTTTCTCGTTCGAATCAATTTTACTTAGTTTGAACAGATAAACATGTGTTTGAATGTTATCTCATACACGGTTCATGTCTGTATGAAAATGATGTTTGAACTGTATATTAATTTATTTGAATGAATTTACATCATTTAAACAAGGCCTCTTATTTGTTTGAACGGTTTTATTTATCGTTCGAATATGTTAACTGTTAGTGCAAGCTGCATATTTTTTTTTATTCAAATAGTACTTAGTATAACATAATTACAACTTTCTCTTTTATTTATATTCATTGTTTATTTGTTTTATGAGCAGTGAATTAATGGCATATGCTGGAAGAAAACATGAGAGGGAGGGGGAACCTAGCAGTGAAGCTAGTGTGCTAAGGAAGCCGATATTGGTGGAATGAGATATCATTATAGAGGACTTTCGTGATTTTTTTTTGGGATGGAATGAGCTTGTTTTTTATAATAAGTGATAAAGGACAAGGCCCGATCTGTGAGCAAAGGGGGGTGACCTATCCTGATATAATCGGTGAGTTTTATCAGGCCATAACATAGATGGGGGCTGATGAGGATTCAGTCTCCTTCATTATTCGGGGAGTAAGTATTACTATCTAGCAAACAGTATCGTTGAGTTTCTTGGGATCCCTCGTGTGGTGGGTGCATACCTTGCACAACAATTGACCATAGGGGCAGAGGGTGAAGATGCCATTGAGGATGGGACTCCAACAGACGACGATCTAACGCATGATGAGATTCATCTATTGATGCATGACGATTCAGCTTCTCCATATGATGGCAGTAGGGTCATCAAACAGGTTGTGTTTATTGCATTTTTTCATATGCTGAATTTTTTTTGTCTCACACAATATTGATTCAAGGAAATACAAGACTGATTTTAGCATAAAATGGGCTCAATTTATATTGCAGATAGCACAATGAGAGCCGTTTGATTTGCCTCTATACTTCCTCATTTGCATCCGGTCTCAGTCAGAGTATTTGCCTAGAGGTAGTCTACTGTATGCATTGATGATCGCTAACCTCCTAGTTAGATTAGGGGTTGATGTGCTAATGATAAAGCATAGGCAACCATAGATCGGGTTCTTAACAAGATCACTTTTAGCAAGAGTGAGGGCCACTTGCGGAAAGCTCACATTAATGTTGCAGGGGCATGTGGTATTGGAATGGAGTGTGATCCAGCTTCTACGTAAGTGTTGATGCAGAGGCTACAAGGATTACTACCAGGGAGATGCGATCCTTGCTCGAGGAGCATCGCACACTTTTGATCCAAGATATGGAGAGGATCGTGGAGAAGATTACTGTGTCTATCATGGTTTGACTGCAATAGATTAAGGGATGCATTATTATGATACAAGAGGACTTGGATAATCGTACACAATAGTGTTATTTGTTCCATTCTTTTTGTTTTGCATCGAATGTTGTCACTTTAATTACTATATTGTTTTTATTTTTTTATTTTTATATATAGCTAACTTCTTATTATCAAAAATCATTTTTTTCTTTTTTTTAATATTTATTTTACTTATCAATTGCAATATAAAAAATGACATTCCCTATAAGGAAATTTTGTTTTTAATTGCAAATTCTTTTTTACCATAAAAAACTGTTAATTGATCTTTAAATTAATTATATAAATTTCGTAGGATGACATATATATCATAAATAATAATTTAGATTTTTCATCTTTTGAAAATGATATTTAATAGAATCAAATAATATTTATTGATAAAATATTATTATGTCTTTCAATAAATTTCTATAACTAAATTTTTTTATATTATGTACGTCAAAGATCGAACTAATTCTTTGAGTATTTGAACAATTTATAAATTCATTCAAACAGAAAATTTTCCATTTGAATGAGATAACAAGCATCCCGCCAAATTTATTTATAACTTTCTAGTTTCTACCAAAACAATCATTCGAATGCTTGGATATACATTCAAATAGAAAATTACAAACATTCGAACGATCTCAAACTTTGTTTGCACGAAAATATTACTTTCGAACAGTTTCTAAACTTTCCTCCGCCACAATTATGTATAATTTCCCACCACGAATATTATTCGAACAATAATGTCAATATTTGAATATAAAATACCATAACATTCGAACATATCTTTGTGTGTGTTCGAACTGTTTGCTTTTTTGAGATACTATATTCCATCCTAAAAACTCTAGTTTGAATAGATATTTATTTATTCAAACACGTAAAAATTTGCTTCTATATTTTGAGACGAAATATGATTTTTATTTTGAATAATTTTTTTTAAAGATAAAATTTAATTTATCCCTGAAATATTTCATCCCTACAAATCTTGTGGTAAAAATATATATATTTTTTTAATTTTCTTTCTTTCTTTCTTTCTTTCTTCTTTAGTTTTTATAGTGAAACGGGCTGGAACCATCGGTTGGGACCACGGCTCCGGCAGTAGCAGTACTGTCCTCTAAATTAACTTCCATTGGTAGCGGCTACAGAGGGCTACATGCAGTTGCAGTAGGAATATATTACTGATGACATTCATAAGCAATAACTTCAATATATAAGACGTTGCTGCAGTACTAGTACTTTTGTCCTTTATTGCATTGATGTTTTTTATGAAATGGTCCTTTATTGCATTGATAGTGATAAAGGGTTGATGGTTTTAGTTACTAACATTGTATAATTTCATATATTATATATTTTTTATTTTTTAAAATTTTTTTAAAATGTTTTTAAAATTTTTTCTTTTTAAACTATTTTAATTTTTCTATTTATTATTTATATACCAAACATTTGATAAAAGAAAAAAATTATAAAAATTAAAAAAATAGATGGTGTGTGATGTAGAAGCTTATGTTTAGAATTTTTCATTAGTTATATTTGGCATTTTTTTTATTTTATATTTTCTTCTGTTCATTAGGGATAATTTTGTAACTTTAATTTTACTTGGAGACAACCGTACTTAATTTAAAATTTTGTTGTATCTTTTGTTGTTTTTTTTTTTACCCCTATTTCGAATGATGAATTCATGATCTTAACTAAGTATAAAGGGAAATTTTTTTTTTTTCTTTTGCTTCTAAAATTTAATGGATATGCAACCGATATATTTGTCAATATATATATTCAATGTGCAAAAATTTTATGTGTAATTATTGTTGCGAGCCCTTTGCCCCTTATCACTCTATTATTGTGATTAGTTACGTTATTTTTTTAATATAAAATAATTATTTTGACCAATTATATAAGTTGTGTGCATAAAAAATATATAAAAGTGACTATATATAATAGATTCCATTCATATATAATTGGATCTCACCAACATCATAAGGTGCAGAAGATCCTACCTATATATATTAAAACCCAGAACAGAGACTATATATTTAATCCAAATAGAGAAATAGGGCAATAATTAACACTAATTATATATGTAGAACTACAAGAATAATTAATTAACAAGCCGCAGTCTGATAGAAGTCTACGTAACTTATACTGATAGAAGTCTACGTAACTTATACTCCAAATTAATTTTATTAAAAAATGAATAATTAATTCTAGATAATTCTAACGTACACTTCATTTAAATAAACTCCCTTAAATATTTTATAGTACATATATCGACAATAATGTCTAGTTGCTAGTAAAGGACAGCATGCATGCAGGCAGGCAGAAGCTGATTAATGTTTATTTTATTAAAATCGAGAAGCCGGTAAGGTTTTAGAAGAGAGGAAATGGGTGAAGAGAGCAAGGGATTGGGGAGGGGCAAAGACTGGGACCTGATGGCCAGCGCCTCTAACAGTTGCTAAATGAAGGCCGCCTTCGTAGGTCTGCACCCACCCGGCCACTTGACTTTTGTGAAACCATGCCCTCCATTCTTCCTTTGTTTTTAACCCCATCTTGTTTATGCTTTTCCTTGTTGATGTCACTGGCACCCTCCCATCCGTATCACCGCTGCATGCATGGTCGATGCTAATAATATTAATTACTGGTCATGCTTTTCATTTTACTTTTGAGCCATAAAATATTTATTAAAATGGAGATTTTGAAAAATAAATAAATAAACATGATGCGGGTCTGGACAAATGGAAGATAGATCGAGAGATTTCGAAGGGTGCACCAGTAGATCCAAATGCGCAGTCCAGCATTTAAGAGCTTCCGAATGATTGGCAGCACCGTGTCGGGTGAGTCATTCCATCCCTGAATAACACCACTGCATCCACAACTAACCCCAAGTTAGAAATCTCATGAACATGATGATCTTACTCATGAATTGATCAATGAAATTACCATATCTGTACATTATATATATATACATATGTATATGTATGAGCTCATTTATGATCCAAACTTCCGAGCCTTCGATCCATGCAACGAGATGAGACTGTAGCTAATTAATTAGTAAAATCAATTTTGTACGTACTAATCCAGTAGATAAGTAAGGTTGCCCAGAAATAAATATGCAGGTAGAAGAACATATATATGTATATATATATATATATATAGAGAGAGAGAGAGAGAGAGAGAGGATTAATAGTACAAAACATGCTTATAATCTCCTCCACACGAGCATATATGGTTCTACTTCTAAGTTCTAACCATCTCCTCAAATGATTTCTACTGACAGAAATAAGGCAAAGTGAAAGAAAAATAACAGCGGGCTAGCTGCAGCCTGCAATGATCGGAGGTGGAATGTAAAGTCATGGGCTGAAAATGAAAAGGAGAGGTCGAGAATCTCACTTCAGCATCTCATTAATTATGTTATGGCAGGGAGGCAGAAAGAAAGCTCTAGTTCGAGGATGACCTGACACATGCGTGCAATAAGTGAATATTACTCGAAAGTTAGTGGAATTTTTTTGCTGGTATTTCGATTTCCTCTCCCAGGATCGGAAGAACCCAACAGCAAAAATGAATTATTAGCTACATTTACATTTATGCCGGAGGGCATGTCATTTCATAATCATTGGAATTGGATGAAAAAATTTCATCAAAATTAGTATCACATCAGTACAAGTAGAAGAGAGATTGGTATACAAAAGAAGAGCCTTCAACATTTGTTATTGTTCTATGTATAAATATTTCAGATAGAGTTATATAAGTAATAAATAATGTAGAACCTACTTCAGTAGTTTAGCTCTTCTATTTGAGATATTAAAAAACCATATATATCAAATATTACAATTAAGTTTTGAGAGAGAGAGAGAGAGAGATTTACCTGCATGTAGTGTAAGGATATGACAGCTTAGTGACATTGGCGTGTAGGGCCCTTTGAACATCCACTCTGTTGAAATATTTCTCAACATAATGCTCCGTACATGGATCGTAGCCTGAAGGTAGCTTATGCCAGAAGTTCTGGATTCAAGATCAGAAACAAAAACAAAAAAAATCAAAATCTCCCTATAACAATTATAGGTAGGGATGGACAGACTTGTTATTGCAATTTACTACTTCTCTTCATTCAATGTAGCATGGTACATTTCCCACTGCTCTGTGCCATCAATTCACAGAACCTTCACATATTTAGTATACTACAGATGTCCACCCACCTCTCTCTCTCTCTCTCTCTCTCAGAGAGAGACACACTGCAAAGATAGTGTAAAATTACATCAACAAGATCACTTACATGCCGTGATAAGAGACTAGCTGGAGGCGCAACACCGAACTTGGAGGAACTAATTCTACGTTGCAGGGAATTAGCGAGGCAAACGGGTGTGTAAATATTGTAAATATCAATTTCAGAGTATTCTTCTACGAAACCCCTGACATAGTCTCCACAATTCCTTGTTTGGTTTTCTGATTGTCCGAAATTGCACTCCTTCAGTATATTATTGTAGAGTTGGTCAGAGATGATGGCATGACTCCATGCATATTCAAACATGCCACTGACATCCGTCGGATCATTGATAGCAGCATTTCCAATCTGAGTTTAATTAACACCATTAATCTTAGTAATCACAAAATTGCCATACTATTTTCAATTCCTGCAAAGTTAATTTCCACATGATGGTTCTAACAATTTAGTATTTTAAATTAAATATTTATGAAAAGGTCCTTAACTCTTATTAGGAGCTAGTTATAGTGCTAGATGGGGTAGGCCTTACCATGAAACCTTTGAGATTTACGTACAAGTTCTTGCTGGCTCCTCTGTTTCTTTCATAAATGAGCTTCGCAAGTTGGGGAACATAATGACCTGAGAGAGAGAGAGAGAGAGAGAGAGAGAGAGAGAGAGAGAGAGAGAGAGAGAGAGAGAGAGGTAAACATTCTGATGCACGTACGAGCAGAGAAATGGGAAGAGACAAATTTTTGTGAAGGAATAGAGAGACAACACACAGTTTTTTTTCCTGATCTTTCTTTGCAAGGAAAAGAATATATACCAGCATAGCTCTCTCCAGCGAGATAGAAGTCATGAGACTTGAAGCTTGGAAACCTTTTAAACCACCCAATCAAGAAAGCATGAGAGTCCTCAGCTGTAACTCGATCGCCAAGCATATACAAGTCTTTGGATTTGTTGGTATAGGAAAAGCCTACACCAATGGGTGCCTCCAAGAACAACATATTTGCAACTGATTATATATGAAAAGAAATATTAGACCAGATAGAATTTTATATATGAAATGAAAGATTCATGAAAATTAGAGGAACTACAGAGCCCCTTTTTCTCACTCTCTGATCTCTCTCTTAGCAGCCAAAAGAAAGGAAAATAATCTACCTTTATTCCAGGAAAATTTGTTAAGATTGAGTTGGGTTCCATTGTTTCCGACAAGAAAAGGACCAAGTTCTTGTGCAGCTCCATATGCAATTGAAGAGCAGCCAGGTCCTACTCAAATATATACAAATCTTTTGCTGAGATCATTGCATTATGATGATATATATATATATATATATATATAGCTACATATGGAATAATTAGAAAATTAATACCATCAATGAGTTATATGTGTAATACTTTATCTATCACTTCAGCCAAATAAATAAATACAACAAAGCCATGCATATGCAGTATTACTCAGACTTTGAAAATACCATGTTTGCCATCACTTCGGAAAATGTTAACAGTGATATATAAATAAATATATATATATATAAGAAAAAGAAATTAAGGAACATGATTTTAACGATGTACCTAACTACTCAAAGACTTTCTTGATAATCAGTATATAAATGATAAAATCTATGCCTTTTATTAGTATAAAATTTTGAAATAAATGATTATCAAAATATTAGAAATTATAATTTCAATTGAGTGTATTATTTCTGTGTAATTATTTTAAAATAAATAAATAAATATAAGATTTACATAAAAAATTTAATTTTCTGTTTGTAAATTTTTTTTAAAAAAAAATACTGAACGGCACTTTCGGACGATATTATATAGAATTACTCTTTTCACATTATTAAGAAGTCTTTATCAAAGAAAATGAAAACATTGGACAGCTGTTATTGGCACAATTATAAATTATAATAAGTAGCAGTGGATCCCACCACCAATGTTTTTTTTTTCTTTGACTTGACCTAGATTAACGGACTATATATTGATCTTGAGGCGCATGCCTGACAAAACGTTAAAAATAACGGGCCGGAATTTTCTCTTTTTCCCTGTTTGAAAATAAAATTAAAAATTTTAAAAAAAAGAAAAAAAAAAAAAAAGGAGAGAGACTGGCTCTGGAGTCGTCTCTGCTTTCTGAAGTAACTCACTCCCAATTACTAGTAGCTTTACATACATATATATCCTTCTTGTGTAATGTGTATATTTTCTTTTTACTTATTTTTTATGCTGTTTTAATTCTTATTGGCTAGTGGAAAATTTGTTGCCAAAATATCCTAAATCTGAGGAAGAAATGAGCACAGAAAAGAGATGCATGAGACTAGAAGATGATGAAAGAACCTCCGTTGAGCCAAAGGACGAGTGGTTTCTGAGTAGGTGCTTCTTGAGCTTCGAAGAACCAGTAGAAGAGTGCCTTTTGATCTCGTGGACGAAGTTTGACGTAGCCGGCGTAGTGCCTGAACTTCACCTCCGGCTGTCCAGGCAAGTTGGTGACTCTGTCAGCCTCTCGCCGCGCTTCTTCGCCGTCATGAAATGCTTTCCCGGCGGCCGAGGTGCCGGGCACCAAAATTGAGGAGACTAGAAAGCATGAGAGAAAGAGCAAGTGCCAGAGAAGGGCCATTAAATTTGGAGATGAAGATTGGTTGCTAGCTGCAACAAACAGACATGAACAGTGTTTGAGAGATCAGAGAACTCCGACTTACTGCTACTAGCACTACCACTGCTGAACTCAGTGAGTGTGTCTGTCTGCGAGAGAAAAGGAGGTGAGTGTAGATCAGCTTACAAGAATGTTCAGTGTTATATGAACAAGTGGGGACATTTCTAGCTAGCTACCTAAAGGTTAATTAATTTCTCTAATTAATTAATACAAACACTCTTATCTATCTATTGGTCAAGACTCTTGGGCTTATTTTGAAATTGCCCTTGTCTCAAAATTCTTATATTATCTTCTCTCATTTCATTTTATTTTATTTTTTTTAAATATAATTCAAATATAAAATATTTAAACTAATCATTACAATTTTTTCAAACTTTTAAATAAAATATAAAAAATAATTCAATTTTTTCAAATTTCAAAACATAAATTATATTATAAAATTATATTCTAACAATATTTTAACTTTATAATATTTTTTATTCAACTTTTCTCTCTACTTTATCAAAACCAAAAAATAGTAAATACTCAACTTAAACTATCTTATTATTATTCACAAAATTTCCATCTCATATTACTTTAAATAATAAATAATTCAATTTTTTAAAATTTTAAAATAAAAATAATATTAAAAAAATAATATTTTATTCAATTTTTAATTTTTATCTCATCTCATCTGTTTAACTAAACAAGGTATTAATTAATTCACTTGTCCTTATATAATATATATACATTAATCCAAATTAAGAGCTAGGCATGCATGACTTTATACTATTTTAAATTTGTATTACACTCGATCCGACCAAAGTAGAGTAAAGTCTTGTCCCTCTTGCCCCCTGCTCCTTTCTTTTCTTCCGTTCTTTTCGTTTTGGGGGTGCGCTTCCTAAAGCTTAGTTTGAAACGGTATGATGCACGTTCATGAATGATTCCATGCCCAATGATATCACATAAGAAAAATTTATGCTTGACGTAACGTAACCAGCAAACAGCCGGGGCCCAGGAAAGAAAGATTAATTTGAGGGTGAGTAGAGTTAAATGTAGGAGCTGATTGAGAAAGCTTTTTATCTTATTTTATTTTATTATTATAATTTTTTAAAATTTATATATAAAATATAATAAATAATTTAATTTTTTAAATTCTAATTCAATTTTTTTTTAAATTTCAAAATAATAATAATATTAACAAATAATATTCTAATAATATTTTATTTAATTTTTATCTTCTATCTAAAATTATCTCATCTCATTTTTAAATCCAAACCAGTATATATTATATCTATTTTTGTTTTTTTAAAAAATAAATATCCGAAACTTGTACTAAAATGATTTCCTTTAATAAGTAATTAGCATTCGAGATATACATACATGAAAAAGTCAGTTTATGTGACATTTCAAACAATATTTAATGCATGCACTATAACAGAAGTGGTTTTTTGGGAGGAAAAGACATCATTCTGAGGTCGTTTCAATAATAATGTCTCAAAAGATATTTTAGTACAAAAATATCAATTTTATCACAAAATATCTTTTAGGAAGAATTTCAACAAAATCATTCAATTGCGTTCGAATGGAATTTTTTTTTGGAACACTTGAATTATGTCCCAGAATCACGTTCAAATGGTACAAACTTAATGTTTGAACACCAAATCTGTTTGAACACGTCCTTCGTGAGTGGTTGATCGAAACCAGCCCATTCAACCAAATAGGCATAAGGAAACATTTAAACAAACAATATAATGGACAAATAGTAAAATATATTTAAACGTAGTGAGTTAGACGTTCGATTGGACCATGGTAGGATCGAACGATTTGTTATGGGATGACGTACGAAAGTTTAATTTCATGTTCGATGATTTCGTTCAAACGGTTTCAAGTACTGCTCAAACGTTTAGTACTGATTACATTCAAATGTTCTATATCAATATTCGAATAATTTTACTTATTCTATTCGAACTGTAACTATTTTATTTTACCTAATAATAAAAAAATGAAATAAACAAACATAATATTTAAAGAAATATATTACAACTTGTTCAATATCCACAAAAGTAGTCTAATAAATGAGAACTAAATAAATAAAACAGTAGTACTAGCTTTGTTTGTACAAAAATAGATCTCAAAATCAGTATGTATAATGTAAATTTGTTGCTTGGAGGCCTAAACTGTTGCATAAGCATCTTTATTTGGATTTGCACCTCTCTTTTAAACTCTTCTTGTTGTTTCATATGCATCTCTATGTCTGCTTATTTCACCAATTAAGCCTCTATCTCATGTTAACTTGCAGTCAATTCTTTAATATTGGAATTCGCTTTCTCTAACGCTATAGAAGTATTAGAGGCAAACCCAAACGTTGAGGAAAAGCCAGAAGGCTTTACACAGCGACCCAAACCCCTCAAATATCTTGAACTTTAATCCAAAACTCGTGTAAAAATTTTAACATCACTTGTTGAGGAATTTTGAGCTGACGCAAATTCAGCACTTATAGCAACCATTTTATCATACACACAAGAGAAAGAATTAATATCTTCACAAATATTCAAATATGTTTAACTAAAATAGATTATAGTACTTACATAATTTTCACGAAAATTGGAATGAGTCCACTCTCCATTACGATCAGTATGTGATGCATCATATAATTTTTTTAGATCATAATTAGGATCAGACTCTTGCTACAAGAGACATTTGTTGACATATAAAGTCATTAGAATACCTCCAAATAACAAACTATATACAATAAAAATTTAAAATAGTATTTCTAATTTCTTAGAGAGGCAATGGAAAGATATTGAGGTTGCATGATGATGAATCCTCAACTTCGATCTATTTATTTTGTTTATAGAACTTCGCTCCTACATAAAAGTTGTAAATATTAGGAAGTAAAAATTATAAATTGGACATGTAGAAAAACTCATTTAATTATATCTTATATGATAGATTCTCAAGTATGTCACAAAGTTTTTCCCAATCGAAATCTCGGACATCCTGAAAAGGATGTTGGCATGCATCTTCCTTGTTCTTGAACTTATTATAATACTCATGGTATCTTACCTTATATTTGTGGAATACATTATACATAAACTCATCGACAGTCTTGCACTCCTCTCTCCAACCAAAATTTAGTTCAAAGTCATCCTTGAAAACATGTATACACAAAAATATTATCACCTAGAATATTCTAAATTTTTCATACATATTAAATAATATTAATATAAATAAATTATTTAAACATTAAGAAACAATGGGTCTTGATAAGCTCTTTCACATCTTTGGAGACATTTTGACATGAATTCGTAACCAAAGGTGCATAAGTTCGTGTAAAAGCATCCGCATGTGATGAAAGCCAAGCTGCTGGTTGTCCTTCGCCTCCTGTATGTTCATCAAGATTGTTAACCTTTATCTTACAAACTTTACGATATTTTTCCAACATTACGCCTCTAGTAGTGCCTCGACCTTGACGAGATTGTACTATTAAGTTTATGAAATATAATATTAATTGTAGAAATGAAGTAAATGATGGTTAGAAATGATGTAATATGTCTATTTTATGACCTTAATTGAAACAAAATGACTACTAGATTTTTCCTTTGTTTCGTAGAGTCAATCTCTAGGGGTGAGTTAGACGGAGAGATAGGAACATATAGAGATAGAATGCGAACTTCCTTCCTCTTTGGTGGCATAATTTCAAAACACCGATACATTCATAACATAAAAAGATTTGTCATAAAATGTAATGTGAACACAAAACTGGTCAATCATTAATATCAGTTTTATTTGACCATTCGCCCTTATCATCTGTAAATATTTCAGATGACTCAACATGTTGCTCAACTGTCGTATCAATAATTTCAGCCTCAATATCTTCCTTAAGTAATGTAATCATCTTATATTGGCTTAAATCCACAAACAAGATAAAGATGTGTTGACTCTCTTGGTATGATTCTTGAGGAGAGTGATCATCTTCATTTTCATCTTGTCTTTCTGCCTTAGGGATAACATCGTATATACTTCTTCGAGAAAACTTTTGGACTACTCGCCATTGATTTCCTAACTTAGGATCATTAAGTAGAATACTTGATTTGATTGGGAAGCCAAAATAAAAGGATCATCTTCATACCATTTTTTTGATGTATTAATACTCAAAAAATATTCATCGTCGCGTACTCTCCTTCGAGGATTGCTTAAATCCCACCAATTACACTTATACAAATACACCACAAGCTCTTCCAAATATTTCATTCCAATTATATCGACAATAACCTTATAGAAATCAATGTTTTCTCTATCATGACTTATTTTGACTAGGACACCACTATTTTGTGTTTCCTATAGCGTTCTCGATTCATTGTGTGATACCTACTTCTTCTAGAAATACATCCAAAATATCAAGCAGCGTGTCTCATGGGGCTACGTGCTTATGCATACAGTTCATCCGACATATTGTTTGAATTAATTGCATGCATTTATAGAACCTACATATTGAATAAAGCATAAACGTACAAAAATAAATAATTAATATATTTTTTTGGTGATTCAAACTCGCATCTATAACGTCATTATCCATTATTCAAACCATTTTGGGAACTCCTCTTTATGTTTCTAGTTTATATCATTTACTCCTAGTCTTTGAGTATGTTAATATGATCACTGAAATTGAAGATTATCAAATCATTTATATTCTTATAATTTTTTTAAGTAAATCACAATATTAATTAACAAATAATGACAACTTACTTCAAGTGGCTCTCTATCTCAACACAATCGTTCATCACGTACCATTGAGCTTTCTCGAAATCTCTTTTACACAAATCATAACCACGTGTTGCACTAAGTGGACGCACTTGTTAGGAAAATATAGAAAACCTATTTCGTTATCTTGCTTGGCCAACATTAAAGTTTTTTTTTGGCTGATCAATTCTTGTGTCAACTCTATAGAAGTATTTAAAACAGAATGTATGCCACTCATCGTCAATATATTTTTCTGCAATTGATCCTTCTATGTAGGCCTTGTTACCTACTGTGTATTTCAACTTCTCATGGAATCGTTCAATGAAATACATCCATCTATACTGGACTGGTCCTGCAAGTCGAGGCTCACGTGGCAAATGAACGGTTAGGTGAACCATGACGTTGAAAAATAATGGTGGATAAATACTTTCTAATTTATACAATATTATTGCAATTTCTCGTTCCATACAATCCAAAACTTCTACATTCAACATTCTATCACATGAATCTTTAAAATCCGATAATTTAATCTTCATTAGCCACTCATAAAATATAGCCCTTTCGTTCCTCGACAATATATATCACCCAATCGACAAGTAGACAGATGAACCACTTTATTACAAGTGCATTTCTGGTCTTATTCCTAACCGCTTCAGATCCTTCAGTCAGTTTAATGTATCCTTCGTTTTGCCTTCAATTGACAACAATGTTCCCAACCAATATGTATCACATCGAGATTATGCCGCAATTTTAACGTCAACCAATATGGGAGTTCGAGAAATGTACTCTTCTTTGTCCAATTCAACTCATTCGTAGTTCATTTTCTCTCCCATTGCTTTTTACCATATTCATTACAATTGGCATTTACAAATTGTGCAAGTACATTTTTGCGAGACAAATATGGTTAAGGGTGAACCAATTCAACAATGCCATCAAACATACTAGAATTTCCATGCCAGCTATGGTCACCAGGTAAAAATCAATGATGACCTATAAAACATAGTTTCCTCCCATATGTAAGCCATTCAAATCGGGTATGTTTGTTACAAGTTGGACATGTCATTTTCCCCTTAGTACTCCAACCTGACAAGTTTCTATAAGCGAGAAAATCACTTATTATCCATAACACGACAGCATGCATCTTGAATGACTTGCATGTTGATGAATCAAATGTGACAACTACATTTTCCTACAAATCTTTCAATTCTGTAATATGGCTGTAACTATACCTCGATATCATTTCCTGATAATTGTGATGCCCCCCAACTCCCACGTATAGACACGCATAAATCGAGGCATCGGGACGATGACAACACAGGTCACACATTCCATCGCTAAGTGCCAAGTGTGTGCACATGCAACATGTGAAAAACAAAACAACGCAGCTGATAATAAAAGTTAGTCAACTAAGTACCAGAATTTGTTTAAAATACAAGTTCGTTTAAACATGAACGTACTAATAAATATTACACTAGTCCAGAAAAACATAATGTAAATCAAATACATAATTAAAAGGTGGGAAACCACCTCCCAATACACAACCTAAAGCATCAAGTCACTCCTCCAGCGGAGCCGCCTCATTGGGCTTAGCTTCCACACCTACAACAAAATCTACGGCACCAAATAACGGTATTACAGGTAAGTAATCATCCAAACAAACACTGAGATAAAAATATATTCGTGCCAAACAAAATGCATGAACATGATACCATAATCATGAGACTCCAAAATTATCATTTCCTTAAAAAAGACTAATTTTCCACGCACGCCAAAAGTCACATTTGGCCCAAAACATTTCCTTGCCATTTTCCCAAAAATTGGCCAAACATATAATCCATTAGTCCAATCAAGTCATTTTCTCGGAAAATGGCCCAATATTCGTTATCAAAACCAATATCCGATTTTCTTAGCCGTATGCACCATAATCTCCCTTAGGGACCATTCGCACACCCTGGCTCCCTTTGTCACACCATGGGTAACGACCATGCATGTGACTCCGTAATGAGTGATTCCCAGTTCCGCGCCCAGTGCGTACGTAGCCAAGCATCATCTAGCCCCCGCCAGCAGAGGAGTCACGAAGTCAGCACGAGAGCGTTACCATCCTGTCTGCTCCCGTTGTCGGCCAGCAACAACCCAAGGGATGTCACTCAGTATATTGTACTCCCGAGTAACCGGAGGAGCTCCACCGAGATAATGCCTCATCTCGGCTTGGGGTCGTGATACACAAGCACCTAAAAATCCATTTATACATGAAAACCCAGTTTTCAATATTCAACACATGTACAGGCAAACCATTATGTGAAAAATCCAATTTTTCCTTTTTAAAGATGATCATGCGTGTACCATGCAATGCATACGACAAGTCATAAAAATAATCCAGCAAATCCCAACATCAACCAAACCAACAAACAACTCCTTCTTCCATTCCAACAGACGCCCAAACTCCTCGGACTCAGTCCAGCACAACAAACCAATCCACAAAAATATTTGTTAAAGCATAAATATATTTAAATTGCAAGAGTTGTTCATAAAATACTTACAGTGCTTTAAGGGAAATAAATCTAGAAGATCAAAGGCACACAAGATCACGGTGATGCCAAAAGTGGTGGAGTAGCGACGGACAGTGCTTTTCCAAGCAATGACCATCAGTCTAAAACAAGAAATTTTGAAGGGAGAGCTTGGCTGGCTATGGAGTGGCATGGAGGAGCTAAGGGAGGTGTTGGGAGGCAGGTGGTGGTGGTTTGGAGTTGTGGGTGGCAGCACGGTGGGGATCTAGCCATGAGAGGATGTAAAACCCATTTTGGGGTTGGGTACTCGACGAAGGGAAAAGAGTTGTTGTTAGGGGCTGGGTTTGGATGTAGAAGATGGCCGACGAGAGAGGAAGCCGACGGAAGGTGTGGTGACGCCAGGAAGCGGCGCAACGATAAAGAACCCGAATGGGTTTCCAATGTCGCGGGGAGAGAGAGAGGGACCATGGGGATGGAAACTGGGGTGGGGAAAGGTCTTCAGTGTGGGAGGAGATGGTTGGTGGTGGTGGCGACATCCCATGGCGGTGGACGACTACGCGGGGAGGGGAAACCCGTGGGTTTCAGGTACTATGAAGAGAGAGAGAGTGGCTGAGGGGTGGAGGCTGATTCTGGTGGGATGGTAATCGCCAGAGTGAGGGGAAGGTGGTGGAGTGGATGGTGAGGTCTGATGGTGGACGACGGCAAGGCTAGGCTTAGGGAGGACGCATGGAGAGAAAACAGTGGAGGGGGTCGCGCGGCTGGAAGGCAAGGGCGAAAGAAAAAGAAAAAGAGGAAAAGAAAAAAGAAGGGAAAGAAAATGAGATCCAGGTTTTTCAACTCAGGTCTCAAAATTGATCCACCAAAAAAAGATTTTAAAACGACAAACTTAAATAAATTAATTTAAACGCAGTGACTTAGTAAAATAAAATAGTTAAAACCCAACAATAAAATAATTCAAGCTAAAGGGTAATTTAAATGCGAAATAATCATTAATATCAAGAAAACCAATTAATTAAATCTCACTACTTAAAAATCATAAAACAATATAACGAAAAACACGTTTAATTTAAAATAAAAGAACCACTTATTATAATTTGTGAGGTCAAACATCAGCGTCAAGCAGGATATAAGATACAACTTAGGACACATTTGAAAAAAAAAATATACCATCAATTAATCCCATGCAAGCACAAGTAAAGCTATCCCAAATTTACTCCTATAGGCAATTCTAACATATTCGCACTAGTACCCAGTTGCAAATCAGGTCTAGTACAGGGCCTTGAAATCCGAAATCACCATTTCCACAAGAACCTTAATACCACGCCCAAGTAACTTCCAACAATTACTATCTTTCCACAATAAACTGTGTTAACCTCAATCAACAACTGTGCTATAACCTCCCAACATTCATTGTATACTACACCTTGGTAACCTAATAGCCACTTCTCAAATTAACCATCAATAAGCATAATTTGCCAAACCAAAATATTACTCTCCAATTACAAATACTCAAAATCAGCACAAAATTTAAACACCTAATTATTTCCAAAAATCATGCTTCCATGCGCACTCTGATAACTCACCAAAATGCAAAAAGACTATGTCCTCATAAATTAACACCCTTGAGTACAAGCTAACTCAACACCTGAAAGCAAGAAAATCCTTTACCACATTTTGGTAGAAAATATTGTCTCCCAAAATCATGAATTATCACTCCTATCCCTCAATTAGCTCTAGCTACCTTAATCAAATCAAAATTCTGTAATAACACCCATGATCATCAACAAAAAACCAATATCAATCAATTGCAACCTTTCAAATTAAAAACAAGTAACATTATCTCAAAATACACCATTCCGACCAACTAATAAAGCACCTATAACTCCTACCCAACAACTTACACTTTCAAGATCATCACCTAAATTCTAAATATCGTCTAATTTAGAGATGAAAAAATTCACTACG
>QGSO01000335.1:35436-315436 GCA_011037825.1 Carya cathayensis | reverse complement strand
TTAATGCACTCAAGGAGAAACTTATTTCAGCACCAATTGTGATTGTGCCTGATTGGAGTCAACCTTTTGAAGTCATGTGCGATGCAAGTGACTTTGCAATTGGAGCGGTGTTGGGGCAAAGGCGAGACAAACTGTTTAGAGCCATCTATTATGCAAGCCGGACATTGAACGATGCTCAATTGAATTACACGACAACTGAGAAGGAGATGCTTGCTGTGGTGTTTGCTTGTGACAAATTTAGACCGTACCTCATTGGTACAAAGGTGATAGTGTTCACTGATCATGCAGCACTCCGTTATTTATTTGGCAAGAAGGATGCTAAGCCGAGGCTAATTCGTTGGATCCTCCTTCTTCAAGAATTTGATTTGGAGGTTCGGGATAAGAAAGGAAGTGAAAACTTAGTGGCTGACCATCTCTCTCGGTTAGAGCAAGAGGAAGAAAGATCAGATTCAGTGGTCCAAGAGGCATTCCCTGATGAGCAGTTGTTTGCATGTGAGATCAAACTTCCGTGGTATGCTGATATTGTTAATTACCTAGCTTGTAAAGTTTTACCACCTGATCTTACTTACCATCAACGTAAGAAGTTTTTGCATGATGTGAATTATTATCTTTGGGATGAGCCTTTGTTGTTCAAGAGATGCCCTGATCAAATCATTAGAAGATGTGTGCCAGAAGAAGAGATGCAAGACATCCTCCATCATTGCCATTCATCATCATATGGAGGACATTTTGGAGCCACCCGTACAGCAGCTAAGGTACTTCAAAGTGGGTTCTTTTGGCCTTCCATTTTTCGTGATAGTTACACTTTGGTGAAAACTTGTGACCGGTGCCAACGTATGGGAAATATTTCAAGGCGTCATGAGTTACCACTGAAAGGTATCTTAGAAGTTGAGTTGTTTGATGTCTGGGGAATAGATTTTATGGGCCCTTTTCCTCCTTCTTTTGGCTTTGCTTATATCTTGTTAGCAGTTGATTATGTGTCAAAATGGGTGGAAGCAATTGCTACAACAACAAATGATGCAAAGGTAGTGCTCAAATTTCTGCACAAGAACATATTCACAAGATTTGGCACTCCACGAGCTATTATTAGTGATGAAGGGACTCACTTTTGCAACAAGTTGTTTGAGAATCTTCTTTCTAAATATGGTGTGAAGCACAAGATAGCACTTGCTTACCATCCTCAAACTAATGGCCAAGCTGAAATTTCAAATAGAGAGATCAAGAACATCCTTGAGAAGACGGTCAAAATCAATAGAAAGGATTGGGCGAAGAAGCTTGATGATGCTTTGTGGGCATACCGGACAGCCTTTAAAACACCTATCGGGATGTCTCCATACCGATTAGTGTTTGGAAAGGCATGTCATCTTCCTGTAGAGTTGGAGCATAGAGCTTATTGGGCTGTGAAAAAGTTTAACTTTGATTTGAAGGCAGCAGGTGAAAAGAGACTTCTTCAATTGAATGAGATGGAAGAGTTCCGGAATGATTCATATGAAAATGCAAAGATCTATAAAGAGAAGACGAAGAAGTGGCATGACAAACAGATTCTTAGGCGAGAGTTTGCACCAGGGCAGCAAGTTTTACTATTCAATTCACGACTCAAACTCTTCCCGGGAAAGTTAAAGTCAAGATGGACAGGTCCTTATACAATTCATGAAGCTTTCTCTTTTGGAGCAGTAGACTTGAAGGACAAGACAGGGAATATTTTCCGAGTTAATGGTCAAAGATTGAAGCACTACTATGGAGAACAAGTGGAGAGGAACTATGCATTGATTCCTCTTGGAGATCCTAATTGATGAGGATTGGAAAGTCTGGCTGTAGACTTTAAAACAAGCGCTTATGGGAGGCAACCCATAGATCTATCCTTCATTCTTTCATTTATTTTATTATCTTTATTTATGTAGTTTTAATAATTTGGTTTTTGATGCAGGTTTTTGTTTTAGCATGAATAAAGAGCTGAAAAATTTCTAAGCTATGGAAGATTCATCATGAAACCAGGGAAGTTATTTCTTCAATCCTTTTTACTTTTGCATTACAATGAGGACATTGTTTAGTTTAAGTTTGGGGGTGTGAATTCCTATAGTCATTTGATCCTATTGTTTTCTAAGTTTTGGGTTGTTGATGGGTTGTTTGATTCTCTTACCAAGCATGCATTGGAGTAAGATTGAATTCTCTATGACTCTGAAATTTGTGATTGAAGATGGTTTTGAGAAAAATTTTCAAAAATTTCTTTTATGTCAAGTGAAGTTTTGTGGGTACTTTGGTTTAAATCTTTGACCTTGAACACAATTGAGCACATAGTCGTTTTTCTTTGATTCCATTTTGCTTATGAAGAGAAGAAGTTGAATTAATTGAAAGAGGGAAGTTCGATTTTGCTTTGCTCTAGAATCCGTTGATGGGTCCTTGAGGCGAAATCCTAGTTGAGACCAAATATTAGAGAAATGATCTAGGCATTTCTTTGGCAACCAAAAAGCTTTCCCAGCCGTCCTAAATATCATGCCATCATTACATGGTGTGTTTCAATAGTTAACCCCCTTGAGCCTTATGTTACATAAGCCTTTATTTATTCATTGAACTACATAAACCATGCCCGCTCTAAGCCTGAAAAACAATGAATCTACCTTTAATAGTTTGAGAAAATACTTTGGTGGAAAGTTTCATTTAAAAGAGAAAATTAGTGAAAGAGAATGATCCGTATTATGTTTGCTCTGTTTGATCAAAGAAGAAGAAGAAGAAGAAGAAGAAGAAGAAAAGAAAAGAAAAAGAAGTCGCTATGCGGAATGTGAATTACTTCAGATGCCCGCTCTGTTTGGTATTGTATCAGTGATTACAGCAATAATAATGCCACAAGTATGAGCATATTGCTAAAGAAAGAGCTATGATTTGAATCATGTGGAAATCTCTTTTAGTGTTCTTTTCACAAAGTATTTTTCCAGTTTGCTTTGATTATCCATATCCAGTTCTTTCTTAACCCTCACCCTGTGGCCTATCATTACAAGCTTATTAAAGACCTTTTGATCTCTGATTTTGGTGTTGACTACATTAGTGGAGAGGATTTCTGAAAATTGGACTTATGGGGTTAAGTTTTAAGAGAATTCTTCTGATTTTGGTTGTTCTACTTTTATCTGAGTTTGCAGGTGGTTTGAGGTTAAATTGACTATCTCACACACACACTCAAGGTCTTAGCTTTAGGTTGAAGTAAACGCCTAACTCTTGCTTGACAAATTGTAAAATTTTTGATTGATTTTCTTGCTATCTTTGATGTTAAAAGAGTAAGATACTAGTGATGAAATCTAAATTCATAAAAGCTTGGTGAGTGATGATACTTCTCTTTGGGGTCGAGTTGATATTGCCTAAACTATCATTTGCTTTTCTTTTTGTTTGAGGACAAACAAAGTTTTAAGTTTGGGGGTATTTGATGACTTGAAATATTTCGTATTGCAGAGTTTACAACTTCGCTCGAGCAGAGGCTTTTGGCCGCTCGAGCGAACTCAGGCAAATTCAAACGCTCGACTGCCGCTCGACAGTGAGCTCGAGCGGGATGCGGGAAAACAAGTTCGCTCGAGCGGAGGCTTCTGGCCGCTCGAGCGAATTTAGGCAGAGTTGACTGCTCGATGTTCGCTCGACACTCCGCTCGAGCGAATATCGTATTTTGACAGATCTAGGGTTTTCCGCCATCACACCATATAAAAGTGATTTTTCACTTTATGGCCGTACCTTTTGACTGGAGAATACTTTTTGGGACTGAAAAACACATCTAGAAGGATTCAAATCATCCGTTTGGAGAGGGGATTCCACATATTGCACGCACGTTGGAATCATACACGAGCACAGACAGGAGAAAAGCTTTGAATCAATTCCTTGAGTTTTTGACGACGAGTTGCGGCTGCAAGGAGTATTTTCAGCATTTATTTTCTTCCAATTTTCTCAGAACAATTATGGTGAATTCGTTTATGTTGAATTCAATTTCTAATATGAGCTAAATTTCTCTATTCTAGGAAAACGATGTAACCTAGTTCCGAACTATGCTTGATTGTCTATGCTAATTTAAGGCAATTCTCTCTTTGTTTATCTGAATTATTCTAAATTTATTACTTCTAATTAACTGGCCATTGATTAGATGATTCTTAATCTTGTGATTTGCTATCGAAAGAGGGAATCATAGGGTAGATCTTGAATATTTCAGCATAGGTAAGTATAGAGATCGAAAAACTTGTACGAACCCATGTAGTAATTAAATCATTGGTCTTAATGTGTTCTTGATTATTTAATTTGCATATTCTTGTATGAATTGATGAATAAGAATAATTTCCAATTGACTATCGAAAGAGGCTTTTGGATGAATTAGAGATTTGCTAATAGACGAATAGAATTAAATTAAATTAGCTGGATGATAAAAGCATAGTGACGAATTAGGTGAAATCGATTTCCTAGAAGTTTTCTTTCCCATTAATCTGATCTTCAAACGTCAGTTTTATTTCATTTGCTTATTAATCTTTGAGTCAATTTTAGTTTAAATTGCAACTCCAAAATCTTAGTGATTCCTCTAGATAAAATCGAGATTAGTATAATTTTGGTATTTAGCATAAGTAAGGTACCAATCCCTAAAAACGATACTCTTCTTACCACTTTATTATAAAACTACGATACTGTGCACTTGCAGTTTTGCACCGATCATTGAGGATAATCTTAACAATTAATGCCAACCATCATTCCAATTGGTAACCCGCTTCAACTATACACTCTGATCAACTCACCAAGAACTCAAAGTTAAGATCTCTTGAATTTAATACTATCACATCTAATCCACTTCAGTACCTACCAAAACCACTTCTCTCAAACCAAAATGAGACTAGGATTTGTAATCTCCGAAATCCATACAAATTCACCACCACTATAAATGGATCTCATGTACCTTTAGTTAAGACCAATAATCATTCCAACATATAAGTGATCCATCACTTCCATTTCCAACATCCGTAACTATATCTTCGAAATAAACAAAAATCATTTCCCAAAACTTGCACCATTTATTATCCTCAAACTTGATATGGATCAATCCTAAAACCTATTACTAAAACTTCGAACTATAACATTTATTTTTCCGAATTCGATACAAATATTTAATCCTCAGATAATTACACAAACTAAATCAATACGTTCATTCCCCAAATAAATATTCTCCTTGAAAAATTCCTATATTTATCATTCAACCATGATCAACCCCATTTTAGTGGTTACAACCTAATCAATCTCCAGAGTATATCAAGCTGCGCACCAGGTCTGTGAAACTAAAACTCAAATCTTATCATACTTCAATCCATCAATTCTGCGAATTCTAAAACTTTAAATTATACAAGCATCATTTTATGAAATCCTCAAGTTCGATGGCCTTAAACCTAAAACATCACCTTATAAAGTTTGTAAATTCTAAAACCCCAATGTTATCAAACTATTTATCAAAGTTGGCAAAATCTAAAAATTCTAAATTAAGTAATCATTCAAATGCTTGTTGAACCTACCACCTTAAATCCCATAAACTTATTCTTGAAGTTCGTTGAACTTACAATTCCCTACTCCATAGACTAATACATAAATTCTACAGAACTTCGAACTTAATCATCTTAAGTGACTTAAAAGTAATTCCCCTCCTTAGTTGCAACTTGCATTCCTACTCCCAAGAGATCGCCTAAACCATGTCGTTCCCTTCTAGCCACAATATTATAAAAGTAACCCACCTCGATAAAAATTCAAACCTACTATACTAAGTAAATATTCCTACCAACGACATTCTCAATAGTACCGTCCTCCTGCCATAGTATAACCCTCAACCCCACTTTTTAACTCCGGACAAAACAAAACAAAATAAAATAAATCCAAAATAAAATAAAATCCTTAAATAGAATAACATAATTTCAATTCATATAAAATAAAATCAAATTAGATAAAATAAAATAATTTCAAATCAATAAGATCGAATCAAATTAAAATGAAACAATTAAAATGAAATAAACAAAACAATTTCAAATCATAACTTTGATATATTCTGGTACTGCACCTACGGGACATGTGGTTTTACCCAGATCCGAACTGCTTTGATACCATTTGTGACGCCCCCCAACTCTCACGTATGGACACGCGGAAATCGAGGCATTGGGACGATGACAATACGGGTCACACATCCCATCGCTAAGTGCCAAGTGTGTGCACATGCAACATGTGCAAAACAAAACAATGCAGTTGATAATAAAAGTCAGTCGACTAAGTATTAGAATTTGTTTAAAATACAAGTTCGCTTAAATATGAATGTACTAATAAATATTACACTAGTCCAGAAAAACATAATGTAAATCAAATACATAATTAAAAGGCGGGAAACCACTTCCCAATATACAAACTAAAGCATCAAGTCACTCCTTTGGCGGAGCCGCCTCCTTGGGCTTAGCTTCCACACCTACAACAAAATCTATGGCACCAAATAACAGTACCGCAGGTAAGTAATCATTCAAACAAACACCGAAATAAAAATACATTCATGCCAAACAAAATGCATGAACATGATACCATAATCATGAGACTCCAAAATTATCATTTCCTTAAAAAAGACAAATTTTTCACGCACGCCAAAAGTCACATTTGGCCCAAAACATTTCCTTGCCATTTTCCCAAAAAATGGCCAAACATATAATCCATTAGTCCAATCACGCCATTTTCCTAGTTCCGCGCCCAACGCGTATGTAGCCAAGCATTCTCTAGCCTCCGCCAGTAGAGAGGCCATGGAGTCAGCACGAGAGTGTTACCATCCCGTTCGCTCCCGTTGTCGCCTAGTGACAACCCAGGGGACGTCACTCAGTATATTACGCTTCCGAGTGACCAGAGGAGCTCCACCCGAGATAATGCCCCATCTCGGCTTGGGATCGTGATACACACGCACCCAAAAATCCATTTATGCATGAAAACCCAGTTTTCAATATTCAACACATGTACATGCAAGCCATTATGCGAAAAATCCATTTTTTCCTTTTTAAACATGATCATGCGTGTACCATGCAATGCATGCGACAAGTCACAAACATAATCCAGCAAATCCCAACATCAACCAAACCAACAAACAACTCCTTCCTCCATTCCAACCGACCCCCAAACTCCTCGGACTCAGTCCGGCACAACAAACCAATCCACAAAAATATTTGTTAAAGCATAAATATATTTAAATTGCAAGAGTTGTTCGAAAAATACTTACAGTGCTTTAAAGGCAATAAATCTGAGAGATTAAAGGCGCACAAGATCACGGTGATGTTGAAAGTAACGGAGTAGCGATGGACAGTGCTTTTCCAACAGGGAATTTCGAAGGGAGAGCTTGGCTGGCTATGGAGTGGCATGGAGGAGCTAAGGGAGGTGCTGGGAGGCAGGTGGTGGGGGTTTGGAGTCGTGGGGGGCGGCGCATGGTGGGGATCTAGCCGTGAGAGGATGTAAAACCCATTTCGAGGTTGGGTACTCGACGGAGGGAAAAGAGTTGTTGTTAGGGGCTGGGTTTGGTTGTAGAAGATGGCCGGCGAGAGAGGAAGCCGACGGAAGGTGCGGTGACGCCAGGAAGCGGCGCAACAGTAAAGAACCCGAATGGGTTTCCAAAGCCGTGTGGAGAGAGAGAGAGGGACCATGGGGATGGAAACTGGAGTGGGGGAAGGTCGTCGATGTGGGAGGAGATGGTTGGTGGCGGTGGCGACATCCCATTGAGGCAGACGACTGCGCAGGGAGGGGAAACCCGTGAGTTTCGGGTGCTATGAAGAGAGAGAGTGGCTGAGGGGTGGAGGCTGATTCCGGTGGGATGGTGATCACCGGCTTGAGAGGAAGGTGGTGGAGTGGACAGTGGTGGACGACTGCAAGGCTTGGCGGAGGGAGGACGCACAGAGAAAAAACAAGGGAGGGGGTCGCGCGGCTGGAAGGCAGGGGAGGAAGAAAAAGAAAAAGAGGAAAAGAAAAAAGAAGGGGAAGAAAATGATGTCCAAGCTTTTCAACTCAGGTCTCAAAATTGATCCACCAAAAAAAGATTTTAAAACAGCAAACTTAAATAAAATAATTTAAACACAGTGACTTAGTAAAATAAAATAGTTAAAACCCAACAATAAAATAATTCAAGCTAAAGGGTAATTTAAATGCGAAATAATTATTAACATCAAGAAAACCAATTAATTAAATCTCACAACTTAGAAATCATAAAACAATATAACGAAAAATACGTTTAATTTAAAATAAAAGAACCACTTATTGTAATAATTTAGATAATCATTCAGTAAAAAAAACACATAAATATGGGGTATCACAATGATCTTAGACCTGGGATGAGCAAACTCATAATGAAATATGGATCTTTCATACACTTCCACAGTGGTAGATTATACAACATAAGTATAACTGGCCAAGTACTATGACTAGTACTCATATTTTCAAATGGATTAAAATCTATTTATTGCCAACCCAAGTCACACATTACGAGATTCTTCAACAAATCATGGGTGTTGTAAATCAAATTTCTTCCAAACCTAAGAGTCAGTAGGATGTGACAAGACACCATCATTCCTAACTCTAGACGATGAGTACCATGTCATGTCTACAACCATTGCGCGTGACATACATAACTTTTGTAATCTAGGTATCCATGAAAAGTAGCCTACGACCTTTCACGGCACATTCTACTTCTCAGATGTCCATCTTGATTCATGGCAAATGGGACACTTGTTCAATTACTCATTATCTCGCAAAAATAATACACAGTAATTCTTACATGCATGTATTATGCTATAATCAAACCTGAGTCCTCGTTTCATCTGTTTTGCTTCATAGAAGTTGTAAGGTAAAATATTGTCTGATGGAAGTGCCCATTTAAATAGCTCAAGTAACATATTGACAGCCTTAATAGATAATCGACACATGGATTTTATGTGAAGTAGGCTAACTATAAATGACAACTTAATATGCCTTCTGCATCTGGGATATAACTCACACTGTGAATTATTCAATGAGCGTGCAAAAGTGTTATGGCCTGCATCATTCAAATTTGATGTGTCTGTATCACATTCATCTATAAACATTCCCACACCAATGTCACCCAACAATCGCTCCATATCGTCATCGTATTCATCACCAACAATTTTTGGTTGTATGTCTTTATCGATGTCTTCTTCTTCTTGTGGAGGCTCGAATGACGTTAGATATGGTTTACCGTGTAAGACTCAATCAATATAACCTTGGTCAATACATTTGAGTAACATTTGCTTTCTCACCAAGTCTATATTATGCGAATGTAAATTCTTGCATTGTTGGCATGCGCATCTAATATGCCCGTCATTATCAATTGTACAAGATGCGAACTTCAAGAATTTCTTAACACCTTCAATATATACATTGTAATCCTTACCCAATCAATCTCTAACTCGCATCTAACTCTTATTTATGCCTAATACCCTCGTAAAAACAGTCACGTGGGCATCAACAAGCAAACATATATCTAACATATTGTGCAATTTCCTCCTTTCATCGAGTAGTTGATCCTATCCCATTCAGGATTGTAAGATTATAGTCACTAAGCTATCAACTATTATGTGTCACGTCCAACGAAATTTCGGCAGCATCTTGCCATAGTTCTCCAAATATGCTCATTTGGTCATGTGCATCGATAAGTAACACGTCAACGTAACATCACTGAAACTGCATATCCAGAGAACAATAAGTGATTACTTTACTAAAATCATAATGTCGAATTCTAACTGATACAGTTGGAAAGTTTGCAAGAAAGATCTTACAATTCCAAACTGTCTACTCTGGACAATTCAAGAGTTGTCAATCAATCATTCAATAGGATTGATAACTCTTAAACGGGTCTAAGGTTTATTTCGATGCAATATACAAGACACGACAGTAATACACAACAACAATACAAGATACGAGAATATATCAAACAATAGCTAAAGAGTATTAAGTATTCATGTTAAGTATTAAATATCTTTTAATATATTTTTTTATACTATCTTATGTTAACAATTAACTGTTTCTAATCCTTTTTTTATGCTATACTTATGTTAAGTATTAAGTATTTTTTAATATTTTTTTCTTACTATTCTTATATTAACAATTAAGTATTTTTTTAATACTGATTTTTATACTATAGTTATGTTAAGTGTTTTTGGCAGCACCGTGTCGATCGGGTGAGTCATTCCATCCCTGAGTAACACCACTGCATCCACCACTAACCCCAAGATAGAAATCTCATGAACATGATCGTACTCATGAATTGCTAGCTAGCTGGCCAAAGGTTAATTAATTTCTCTAATTAATACAAACACTCTATCTATCGATTGGTGAAGACTCTTGCTTCTTCGGAAATAGAACTAATATCAAAATTCCCATCTTATCTTATTTCATCTCATTTTATTCAATCTCTCCTTTTTAAATATAGTTTAAATACAAAATTTTCAAACTAATTATTACAATTTTCTAACCTTTTAAATAAAAAATAAAAAATAATTTAATTTTTTCAAATCTCTAAAAAAAAATAATATTATAAAATTATATTCTAACAATATTTTAATTTTATAATATTTTTTATTTAACTTTTTCTCTATCATTTATCGAAACTAAAAATACTCAATTCAAACTATCTCACTACTATTCACAATCTATCTTACTATTATTTACAAAATTCTCATCTCATTTCACTCTCCACACAAGTTTGAGTTGGTTTGGATTCAAAGATGAGATTTTTTAGATAAAAATTAAAAATTAATTAAAATATTATTTATTAATATTATTGTTATTTTGAGATTTGAAAACATTAAATTAGAATTTAAAAAATTTAAATTATTTATTATATTTTATAAAAAATTTGTAAAAAATTATAATAATAAAATAAAATTAAATGAAACGAAACGAAACGATTTTCAAATTCAAATGAGTCTATACCTAACTCTACTCACCCTCGAATTAATTTTTCTTTCCTGGGCCCCGGTCGTTTGCTGGTTACGTTACGTCAAGCATCACAAAAAGCAGTGTGAAAATAAACTAAATCTCTCTCTCTCTCTCTCTCTCTCTCTCTCATAAAATTTTCTTATGTGATATCATTGGGCATGGAATCATTCACGAACGTGCATCATACCGTTTCAAACTAAGCTTTAGGAAACGCGCCCCCAAAAAGAAAAGAACGAAAGAAAAGAAAGGAGCAGGGGGCAAGAGGGACAAGACTTTACTTTGGTCGGATCGAGTGTAATACAAATTTAAAATAGTATAAAGTCATGCATGCCTACCTCTTAATTTGGATTAATGGATATATATTATATAAGGACAAGTGAATTAATTAATACCTCGTTTAGTTAAATAGATGAGATGAGATGAAATAAAAATTAAAAATTAAATAAAATATTATTAGAATATTATTTTTTAATGTTATTAGAATTTAAAAAAATTAAATTATTTATTATTTTATAGGAGAGTTTAGAAAAATTGTTATAATTATATAAGATGAGATGATATAGTTTGATTTGTGTTCCAACCCAAACCAGCCGTAAATCTCTCCCAAGCACAGTATGCCTATTTTGTTTATTTTTTTAAAAAATAGGGTCCGAAACTTTGTAGCACTAAAATGATTTCCTTAAATAAGTAATTAGCATTCGAGATATATATATATATATACACATGAAAAAGTCAGTTTATGTGACGTTTCAAACAATATTTAATGGATGCACTATAACAGAAGTGGTTTTTTGGGATAAAAATTGTCATTTCAAAATATTTCTTGAGACAAAAAAAATCATCCCAAGATCATTCCAATAACAGTCTTAAAAGATATTTTTGGATGAAAATATCAATTTCATCACAAAAATATCTTTTGAAAGGAATTTCAGCAAAACCGTTTGATCGCATTCTAACGGAATATTTTGTTCGGGACGCTTGAATTCATCCTAGAATCACGTTCAAATGCCAAATATGTTTGAACATGTCCTTTGTGAGTGGTCGATTGATACCAACCCATTCGACCAAATAGACGTGAAGAAACGTTTGAACAAACAATATAATAGACAACAATAAAATATGTTTTGACTATATTGAGTTAGACGTTCGATTGGACTATGATAGGATCGGACAATTTGTTATGGAATGACGTTTGAACGTTTAATTTCATGTTTGATGATTTTATTTGAACGGTTTCAAGTACTGTTCTAACATTTACTACTGATTACATTCAAATGTTCTGTATCAATGTTTGAATGGTTTTACTTATTCTGTTCGAACGGTAACAATTTTATTTTTCCCAATAATAAAAAATCAAATGCACATATATAATATTTAAAAAATTACATTACAATTGGTTTAATATCCACAAAAAGTAGTCTAATAAGTGCTAAGGGGCCTTTGATACTTTATTTATACTATACTTATGTTAAGTATTAAGTATTTTTTAAGATTTTTTTCATACTATTCTTATATTAACAATTAAGTATTTTTTTAATACTGATTTTTATACTATCCTTATGTTAAGTTTTAAGTATATTTTAATATTTTTTTCATACTATTCTTATATTAACAATTAAGTATTTTTTTAATACTGATTTTTATACTATCCTTATGTTAAGTTTTATGTATTTTTTAATATTTTTTACTATACTTATGTTAAGTATTAAGTATTTTTTAATACTGCTTTTATACTATACTTATGTTAAGTATTAAGTATTTTTTTAATTTTTGTTATACTATTCTTATATTAAGAATTAAGTATTTTTTAAAATTTTTTATACTATTATTATGTTAATTATTAATTATTTTTAACTTTAAAACTTATGTTAAGTATTTATGTTAATTATTTAACATTTGAATGTATAAAACTTATGTTCGAACGCAACATTACTGTTCGAATGGTAACATATACTGTTCGAACGGATTCAACCCAAATTCCAAATGCAAACGCAGAACAACATTAAGAAATACAATCCTCAAACACAACCTTACAAATCATGCACAACATCGACAAACACCCAAATACATAAATTATAATGAGAAAACCATAAACTATAAAACGTGAAATTTACCTTCAATGAAATTCCAAACAACTCAATAAATAATAAAACACCTACATAACATATAGACAAACAATAAAATTAGTATTAATAAAATTCATGGCAGTGAAGAAGATCAGTGAAGAAGATGAGTTAGTTGTGCATAGATATCTAATGTAACAGCCCGTTAGAAATTCAATGGTGAAATTTCTATAGACTTTAGAAATCTCGTGAAAACTCCGTACGTTTTCACGAATTGACTAATCGCATAGGTTTTAGTCTGTCAACATAGTTAGTGTTATCACTCATTATTGTGCCAGAAATGCGATTTTAGGTATTTGAGCTAGTTAGAAGTGTCAGAATACGTTATAGTCTACACCACTAGACTCAGTTGAATATTTAGAATTTTATGGCCCAATAACTCATTTTCATAATTTCAGACGAAACGGTTGTTCGAAACTGTGAATTTATTTATAGGGGCACTTTGGGATTGAGTTTTGGTAAACGGTTTTTACTATAGGTTAATATGAATATATAGGATTTTTCAGTATTAAGTTTATTACGTTTTTTTTTTAGTGAATAGTAACCTCGATAAGCGTACTAAGTGCAGTGTTTTCAAAATCACAGTGTGGAATATCCAAATTAGGTTAGGGAAGTTTTATTTGGATACTTGACAAGATCTTAGCCACACATAGTGAATAGTATTAGACACTTGGCATAAAGAGGAGCTATTAGATGGATTTATGAAAGAAATCAAGGTGTAAAATCATGTTACCTAAGCAAAACATTGTTCATCTGATCAACCAAATTGAGCCAGATCAAAGAGGGTTTCAACCCTAGTGAAACCCTAAATGGTTGGAATCCAATTGAAACTCCAAAAACTTGGTTGAAACCGAAACCCTAAACGGTGTTCCCAAACCCTAAAGTTGGCCTTTAAACCCTTTTTGATCCAATTTCTAGTATTGTGTTTAATCACTTGATTAAATCACTTCCACATGCTATTAATTTCTCAAATTCTTGTTATGACATCTTTATCCAATCTTTTAAACCTTGGAAATTTAATTGGGCCAAGAAAAATTGGATTTGGGCTTGATAGCATCTCAAACTCTAACCAAACCTCCTTTAAACCCCAAATTGAAGCCCACTTGGTTGAGGCCCACCAAGGCCCATGAATTTGGCCACCTTGGCAAGGCTTCTTAGAGAAGTTTCCTACCCCACATGGCAGACCATTCACTGCCCTTGGCTGCACCCAATAGTGCCTTGATGAGATGGAGAAACCCACCCCATCAACCTCCATACCTTGTAGCTTCTGCAGGCAGTCCTTTCCCCTCTCTATTCTCCACTTTATGTCACTTATCTACCCCCAATCAATGGTCATTCAGGTCCATATCTTCTCCCTACAGAAGTCTTGAGTCGTGCAAGATACACTTACTTCCCTTTCATCACTTCTTCACCCCGTTCTTAGAGAGAAATCCAAAAGAGCTCTCTCGGGCAGATTTTTGGGTCTTTTTGCGTGGACCTTTTCGACCCTTTGTAAGTATTTTCACATGATGACTTTTTCATAAAAGTTGTTCCTCTTTGAGTATAGTTTCCGTAGATATATTATTCGTATCATTACATGGTCATTTGTCGGTCAAAAGTATTTTAACCATGGAAAGGTCATTCTGGGCGTGAATCTGGAGAGTATGTTATGTTTTAGAGTTTTTGACCAAGCTAATGGACATATCTTGGTCCGAAAATTTTATGGAGTGTTTTTAGCATGTGTTTAAGAGTTTTCATTGAGGTTTTGTTGTAAGAATAAAGCTTTTGATGATAGATTTGCTTAGATCTAGAAACTTGAAAACTGGAAGTGGCAAAACAGTTTTTATTTGGAGAAAGTTTGAATATTTCGAGATTTGATCTTAATCTAAAGGCTTTGATATTTTTATATGATGATCCTAAATCTCTTATTTTCATGTTAGAATGTTATTTTGAAGATATTTAGTATTAGTTTCAAAGATATGATTTTTCTATGCAAGAAGATTTTGGTTGGGCCTAAGATTTGATATTTTTGTATTAGATCCATGTTTTATTGATTTTTAGCCATGTGATTTTAATTTTGATGGTTGGATATTATTTAAGACAAATTCTTAAACCATGTGATGCTTTATTTTGAAGATCTCACCTTCTTAAGCCATTGATCAAGAGGTTTATCAAAACTAGTTGAGGAAAAAGTTTCTGTTTTTAGACTAAGTGTAAAACCAAAAACTCCAAGTGTTATTTTGTGATTTTGGTGACTTTAGTTTGATGATTTAAAGCATGGTTGATGTTAGGATGATGTTATGAATATGTTGGAAGTAAGATTTGATTTTTGGAATTCTTGGAGATGTTTTGATTTAGGGTCAAAGCTTGTGATTAAGTATTTGGATCTTTTTACAAAAAGTTTGGTCTTGATTATTAACTTTTTCTAAATAGATGTTTTAAGTATGGTTGTAAACTTAGAATAGGAAGTTCGTTGTTGCAAAATTTTGGTTTAAGCATTAGTTTTGAAGTTGGAAGGAATTGCAACAAAAATCAAGAGAAATAACCTATGGATGTTTCGGCCATAGTGTGTTTTCTATAGTTGTAATTTGGTTTAAATCTTTCTGAGTTAATATTTGAGTTTAGGACAAAATTTACATGAGGAATGTAAATTTTGGAAATTTTTGGAGTTAGGATGTAAAATCCTTAAGTTATGGGTAAGATGGTCATTTTCCCACATATAGAGAGTAAAATTACTATTTACTCTAAATTAGCTTGTTTTCATGTTTATAATTGTTAGTAATTAAATTTCTAACTTTTAGAATGACCTCTTACAGTTCCTCGTGTTTCACACTTTATTCTCGTAGAACGCGACGATTGAGGTAAGTTAGCTTCTAACTTACTATCAGTTTATTGTGTATGTATGATGGGTAAGGGAACTACAATTTATGTATGTATGTTATCATATATGCCATGTCATGCCACACCATTACATGTTTATCTGTTATGCATGATTGATTCTGTAACGAATATTTATCTGTTACACAATCTATTCTGTCATATATTGCTATATGTTATAAGTATGCCATGTTAAGAATGTCGTATGTTACATGTATGTCATATCATGTAATATTTATCATTGCAAGTATGTCATGTTAAGTAAAGAAGTCAGATCAAGTTTATATTAAGTCAAGTTTCAGATCACGTTCAAGTTAAGTTATTCATATCAGTCACGACCCTAAGTGCTAGGATGGGGTAATATCCTAGTGGAACTCCTTTGTTCATGCTGGAGTGTCTAAATAGGTGTGAAATTCCCTAAGTTGACGAAGTACAGTCAATAGGTTGAGAATGTGGCCTAATTAGCTGGTCACCAGAGCGTGCCAGACATTAACGTCGATGGTGCCATATTTTATTTTACGTGTATTCATGGGGCCACAACAACTGTGGAGCATACACTACGTGAGACACAACAATTGTGACACGTAGAATACATGGGGCCACAACAACTGTGAAGTATGTATTAACGCATTCACAGCTGGTGTATATACCTGTGTTGTGATGCGGTAATCGGCAGGGACACACGGCTCTAGGGGACTCGTGTAGCACCCATATGGTCATGTTATTAATCAAGTCAATTGAATAAGATTCCAAGTTCATGTCAAGAAGTTAAGAATAAGCAATCATGGTGACCCAATGAGATAAGAATAAGTTTCAGATCAAGTCCACGTTAAGTCAAGTTTCAGATCAAGTTCATGTTATATTATGTTATGTTCCACGTATATGTTATGTTCATGTTCACGTTAAGTTTCAAGTTCATGTTCATATCATATTATGTTCACGTTTATGTTATGTTCAAGCTCACATTCATGTTATGTTATGCTCATGTTCATGTTATGTTTCAAGTTCACGTTCATGTTATATTATGTTTATGTTTACATTATGTCTCAAGTTCACGTTTATGTCATGTTATGCTCAGATTTATGTTAAGTTCAAGTTCATATTTATGTTATACATGTTCACATTCATGCTATGTTTCAAGTCCATGTTATGTTGTTAGTCCATGTTATGTTTTAAGCTCAAGTTCATGTCATGTTAAGTCAAGTTCAGTTTACGTATAAGTTCAAGTTATGTCAGTTATGTCATGCTATATGTCAAGTTATGCTATGCTTACTTACGACTTTAATTATGCATTCATGCTTATACTGCCATGCATGCATCATTAACCTGTGTGGGAGTTTTTTGTTAATTTAGAAAGATTTGTAATCAAATCTCACCGTGGTAGACCCAACAACCATTCCCCCCGAATGGTAGGCGATGTGTCAGGATCAGAGCAGGGAGCAGACATTGGTAGACTGAAGGTGGTTGACTAGACGCCGCAAACACGACGTGGAGCTTACAACTTCCATAGTTTTTGCACAGTATTCTGGCCTCGTTAGTCGAGTTACATGAGTTACTCGACGAACTTCCTCAATAGTGTATTTTGGTAATGTAAATATGGAGTCTGGTCTCCCATGTTTTTGAGGTTACAATCTCTCGTACTGAAATTATGGATGTTTATTTTGTTAAGTATGCTTGGATTACAATTTAACTATTTGGGATATTATAAGTTTGGTGCATAGTATTGTTCAAAAAAAAAAAAATTATCCGCTGCGAATATTGCATAATGCTATATGCATGTTATGAACATTGTATCTTATATGTCATGAACGAGGGCAGGTAACCATGTGTTGCATGTCCCAATGCTTCAGATGTCCGTTCAATCCCAAGCGGAATTTGAGGGCGTCACATCTAACAAAGAACATACCTTTAAAAAATTTGTGTGCAGCCCTCTTTGCAATGTGAGTTCAATATAAATCACTCTATTTTTATCTCTATGTCACTCTTTGTCTCTCTCTAACCGAAAGGGGAGAAGAATGAAAGAGTATGAGTAGAAAATGAGGGAGTGCGGCGCTGTGTTGAAGGAAAATAAAAGGTGTTGTGGGGTATTTAAGTTTGTGCAGAATTTTTGAAGTTATTACTACAAAAAATGTCGTTGTAATAAGTATCAAGTGCATGAAACGCCGTTGTCCTACTTAAAACTTCTCTTATTAAGGCAAAAAAAGTTGTCACCTTTGCGTCCTGTTAAGTTATTGACCTTTTGAATGTAAATATTACACATTTAAACGTGAAAATAAATTTAGTGTGCAAGTTTTCCCACTTGATAAATTTCCATGCTAGCTTTCGAATGGTAATAAAGTACCATTTGAATGAAATTTTGCTGTGCAAGGATTGGCAAGAGACATTCCTACCACTATTTCAAGATGTGCCAAAAACCCTAATTCCCATTCGAACGTGCTTCTTTAGGTTAAAATCATTCCATCACTAATATGGTAATTAAACACTAGGTCATACCGTTCAAACGTATCTTTCTAAATGTTTTATTATAGTCTAATATCTACACTTAAGTTTTAATTTATTACTATATATAGTTTTTTTTATTATATATATTGTGATATATAAATGTGTAAATATAGTGATGATATATACTATAGTTATAATATAATATAGTAATAGTATATATAGTATAGTATAGTTTAGTAAATATATAATTAGTAAATATATAATATAGTATCATATATATATTGTAGTATATATATGTGTATATATATATATATTATGAGTATATATTATAAATACTATATTAATACTAATATAGAATATAATATATATCAATGATATATATATTTCTTATTTTTTTTTTTTTTTAAAGAGCCGGCAACCACATGGCCAAGAGTAGTCTCTCCCCAGTTTTATTAAAATACCCTCACTTGTGGCGGAGAAATACCGTGGTAACAAGATGAACAACAAAATAACTATCCTCTCCAAACACTCAACAAACAGACAATAAACCAAAAAAAAAAAAAAACTAAAAAAATAAAACCCCACAACCCAACAATCAAGAGACACAAATATCTGTCAATCCCACCCAATCCATTCTATACAAACCACGGAGATCACGAGGCAATAAACTCGCCTCCCTAATCAAATTATTCTCTTCCAAAGCATTGCTTTTAGCCAAAAAATCAGCGACCTTATTTTCTTCTCTAAAACAATGTTTAATAGAATAATCAAATTCATCCAACAAACAAGACAATTCATCCCAAAAAACCCAGAGATACCAAACAGTGCAGGACCTATTTAAAATCCAATTAAACACCACTAAAGAATCACTTTCAATGTCAATGGCATAGAAACCCAAATCTTTACATCTTCAAAGACCTTCAATAATCGCTCTTATCTCAGCTTCATTATTAGAACAAACTCCAAAATATTTAGAGAATACAAAAATTAAATCTCCACCACTATCTCTCAAAATTCCACCCCCTCCACTTGGTCCCAAGTTACCAAGACTACTCCCATCTAAATTAAGTTTTAACTGACCTCGAGGAGGTTTATCCCATCGAACAGCTTGCACTCTTAGATCTCTAGGTTCAACAACATTCACACCAAGCCGATGAAGAAGAGACCTATCCTGACCTGGCAACTTCTTAACTTTACATACCTTATTAGACAGCGACTTAATCCACAATAAGTTAGAAGCAACAATCACATCAACAGACTCATTTTTTCCTTCCATCCTTGCCAAACATCGTCTACACCACAAATGCCAAATAACTACAATAGGTAACAAGTTGAAAACAAACCCCATTTGACTTTGCCGAGAAGCCCTATTAAACAAGGCTTGAACTCTAACTTTCCATCCTTGTTGATCCACAAAAGGAATACCAAACTCAGCCATAACCCTCCTCCAAACGTTCACTGCAAACTCTCCCTTACTAAAGACGTGATCTAACCCTTCTATATGTCCCTCCATACAACAATTACATCGTGAAGCCATAGGGATGCCACACTTCTGAATTTGATCATCTACTGGTAAACAAGCAAAAATAGCTTTCCAAAAACACATAGAGAATTTCTTTGGAATCCACTTATTCCATATCTAACCAGACCAATCAAAATGTTGCAATTTAACACGAATTAATTCCCACGCCGATTTAGTAGTAAACATACCAATTTTCTCTGGTAACCAAATAAGAATATCTTGGTCTTGTTTTAAATGGCCCACCGAATCCATAACCTCTCTTGCCAAACGTTCACCAAGCAACTGATGCATCATGTCCACATCCCAAACATTATCTATGACTAAGTCTTTAACATGCAGATCTGGATCCACAATTCTATCCACTACATTACATTCGGGTCATGAGTCCAGGAATTTATCAAACCATAGAGAAATATCTCCCTTCCTAACCACGCATTTTGAATTATTTAACAACACATGAATTTGTCCTGCCAATTTCTTCCAAAAAGGGGATCCCAAGAAAACCATTTTTAATGTACTTTGCCCGAAAAAACTTGGCCCAAATTGAATTTTGAGAAACTAATTGCCAAGCCAGTTTAAGGAACAGGGACTGTTGGACCTTTACCAGATCTCGCACACCAACTCCACCTTCCTCTACAGGAGCACACATTTTTCTCCACTACCTCCACTTCCTAATAATAGCCTTCGGCACATGGGAAACTGACAATATATGAATAGGAAACTTGCTAGGACATGCTTTAACAAAATAAGCCTGCCCCCCTAAGATAAAAGCTGATTCTTCCAACCTGCTAATTTCTTAAAAACTTTTTCAACCAAACCATCAAAGTGAGAAATCTTCATTCTTCCACATGTAATAGACACTCCCAAATAAGTAAAAGGAAATGACCCCTCTGAAACTCTCGTCTCAACAATTACCTCTCAAATGCGTCTAGAAGACAAAACTTTGAGAAATAAATTGTAGATTTTTCAAAACTGACCCGTTGGCTAGACCAATCTTCATACATCTTGATAACACCAAGCAACTCACAAATAGATCTTTTGGAAGCATTAGTAAAGACCACAACATCATCAGCGTAAAACAAGTGAGAAACAACCGGGCCATTAACAGGAAGAGAAAACAAACCAATCCTCCCATCCACCACTCCAGAGCTGAGAAAATGAGAAAAAACTTCCTCCATCAATATAAACAAGTATGGAGATAAAGGATCCCCCTGGCGGAGCCTCTTTTAGATTTAAAAAAACCTTTTAATGATCCATTCATCATAACCGAATACCACGGAGTAGCAATACAATTAAAAATCAGATTGCAAAAACCATCTAGAAATCCAAACGCTCGTAGCACTACCTTCAAAAAATTCCAATTCACCCTGTCATACGCCTTACTCATATCGATTTTGACCATTACATTACCCCCTTTGGATTTCTTATGCAGAGATTTGATTAGTTCCTGCGTAAGAGAAATATTCTGAAATTTACTCCTACCTTTAGCAAACTCACCCTACTCCGGAGAAACAATTTTATCAAGAACAGAAGCAAGTCTATTCACAAGCAACTTGGAGAACACTTTATAAACAACACTACACAAGCTGATCGACCTGAATTTATCGAACGAATGAGGATCTTTAAATTTCGGAATTAGGACAATGAACGACGCTGTATAGAACCTATGCAGCTCAATACCATGAAAGAAATCCCTCACAGCATCCATTACATCCGTTCTAACAATATTCCAGCAAGAAGTGAAAAAAAGAGAACCGAACCCATCCGGCCCAGGACTACTATTAACATCAATGAACAAAAAAGCATCCCTTACCTTTTGCTCCATGGGAAAGGAAATCAGACCTTCAATATCATGTAGAGACAACACTAGCTGAATGATATCTTCCATCACAGTTATCTCAACCTCCACATCATTAGTCAAAAACTATTCGAAATATGTTGTCGCACCTTCATGTACCATCTTAGGAGAGTCAAGTGCAGAACCATTTAGGAGTCTCATCCTCTTTACACAAGCTTGATTCCTTCGTTGAGCAATAACCGCATGGAAAAACTTAGAGTTTTGGTCTCCCTCCTCAAGCCACCTCTTTTTAGCTTGTTGTGCTAACCTCATCTCTTCTCAATGGGCCCACAAGTCAAGATCATTTCTAGCCACAATCAAATTAGGATCCACTTCATAAGAGAAATTATGTTGAAGAGACTCTTCTAATAATTCAACTCTTCCCTCAAGCTCTCGAATATGATTATCTACATTCCCAAAAACTTCCTTATTCCAGCTTCGAAGAACAGGTTTTAATCTCTTCAGTTTCCCAGCAAGAATCTCAAGCCCATTCCCCTGAATCATGCTACTCTTCCAAGAATTCTCCACTAATGAAAGAAACCCATCATGCAAAGTCCACATATTATGAAATCTAAATGGCGAAAAACCATATCTCTTATTAATTAAACTCAATTGAAGAAATATAGGAGAATGGTCAGATGTTCTTCGATTTAATAGACGACCAACAACACCTCCAAATTTATTCATAAAATCATTATTCACCAAAATCCTATCCAGTTTCGCCCAGCTATGAGCTAACCCTTGATGCCCATTCCACCAAGAGAGTTGCTTACCCTCCATTCTCCAGTCTATTAACCCAAAAGAATGAATACAAAAATTAAACTCATCAATTGCCCTCCTTAATCTCGGATTCCCACCAACACATTGAAGTCACCCAAAGCAACCCAAGGAATACCAACAGCGGAGACCCCATAAAGATGATCCCATAATACCCTCCTCTCAAGATAAGAACATTTCGCATACACAATAGAAGTCAAAATAGATCCAGACTGATCTAAAAAAAGAACCGAAATACATTGCTTAGTAAAACCCACTACCTCCATATCAATCCCCTGTTTCCAGCAAAGCCAAATTTTACCATCCATGTCTGCATTTGAAAATACAAATGGCATATCAAGAGTACAAGCCCATCTCTGCAACTTATCAACTGATTGAAAAGGTTCCAAAATAGCCAAAACTGAAACTTTAAATTTCCTCACCAAACTCCTAGTTCTTCTTTTGGAAGTCCCAAGGCCTCGGACATTCCAAACTAACATATTCTCAATTATAAATTAAGTTTTTGGGGATGGGACTTAGCCCGTCTAGATTTACGAACAATACCTGCTTTATTAGCTGAATCCTCCTTCAAACACTCCGAGAGCCTGGATCAGAATCGAAAACCTTAGCATGATCGAGTTCTACCTCCTCATTACCGTCAAACAACACCTCAAAATTGTTAGAGCACAAAAATGGCCCAGCCATCTCATTCTAGTCCTGAGCCTGAGGACACCCTTCATTATCCAAGCCAAATTCAGAAACACCATTCGTTGCCTCCGTCACTTACTCATTCTCCCAAACTACCATAGTTGTACACCCTTCATTAAAAATCTCTAGATCTTTTCTAAGCTCACCTTCCTCAGCCTCTAGAACACCTCCCTCAGCACCCTCATCACACTTATTTCTATCAACCATAGACTCCACCACCTACACGTCAGAATCAAGGCCATTAGAATCAATAATTACCTATTTGCCTTTATCCAAAGTAGCAGCCTCCTCCTTGTCACCTTCAACCATCGCAGGACCAACTCCATCAACATCCTCTTCACTAGAACCAACTCCACCATCTACCTTTTTCCTTCCCACAACTTGCTATTCATAAACAGCCCCTTATTTCTTCTCCCCATGGCCAACCCCCTTCTCATTTCACTTCACATTCAGTCCAACACGACAAACAACATCCGTATGTCCCTACCTAAAACATTTCCTACAATAAAATCCTGGTTTCTCATAAATCACCTCCTGCCACCGCTGAAACTGACCAACCACCAATGGAAAACCTTTGATCAACTCATCCTGTAAATCAACCTCAACGCATATTCTTGCCCTAGTGGCTCTTGTTCGATATAATGTAGCCTTATCAGTACCCAAAAACTGCCCAAATCTGGACACGAGACTTTGCAAACAATCCAATCGGTATAAATGGAGCGGGAGACCTAGTAAAAATAACCATTGCGGCGTAATTGAAGGCTCCTTAGGTGTGTCAAAATTCACAGTCCAATTAAAAAACAGGAAATTACATCCATCCACAACCCTGCCTTCCCTCGCCCAAGCATGTACATAATACTTCTCATTTTCCAAATGAAGCGAAACGTGATGATCATCCATAAAACTTACCATCGGCACTTCTAAAAAACCCCCATGTTTTAATTATCTGCACCCATAAGACATCAATAGAAGAACGAATCGAAACAAATTTCAAAACCAGCGCATACTTCGAGTCTTTGGCGGCACGTTCCATCTCTGTATCTGTAAAAACAAATGCCAACTCCCCATTAATCATCTCAGGTCTACGTAGTGGCACTTTGTACTTGGTCTGAGACAGGGGACGATTCAAAGCCTCTGCAAAAGTCTGTCGATCGGTGCCTCTAGCCCCTTCATCCTGCCGATCTCTGCCAACTATAACCTCTCTCACATTCTGACCTAGACCCGATCCCATTCCGCTGACAACAAAGTCATCGAAGGGCCACTCAAGCCGAACTCAATGATATATATTGATATTATACATGGGTATTATACATATAGTATATATCATATCACTATATATATTATATAACAATATACTATAGTGATGACATAGTATTCTATCTATATAACAACTTATAGTATTATATATAATAAGTTATATAGTGTATAGTATTATATAGAAGCATATATTATATATCATATAGTGATATATATCTATATCGTGATACATATATATATACTCTATATGATATATATCAATGATACTTTAAAGATAGAACATGTACTATATAATACTATAATATATATAGTAATATATTATAGACTTATAGAGATATGTGATATATTATAATATGTTATATGTATTATATGATATTATAATAGTATATCATATAGTATATTATCATATAGTGTATATATATATATGAAATCACTATATGATATATCATACATATAATATCATATAGTATATAATATATTAAATATAAAAAATCGTATACTACTGTTCGAACAACTTTGTACATATAAAGTATCAGGGGAGGCTTTTGAACACTACCGTCACCCCCATAACAAGCATTCAAAAACATTAAACTTAACCAACTTAGCCGAATGTCGTCGTCACCGCCACCCTCGAAGACCCCTTTATTTCTAGAGGTACACCCTTACATTTGAATAATCGGTTTATTTCTATACGTTTTGTTGTATTGCTTGTAGAAAATATGAAAACTTCATTTTTCTGTAGATGGATGCCAAAGGTGGCTAGGAATCCACTGTAGGTTGATTTCAAACTATTGTGTAGTTCATATTAGTGGAAAAATGAAAGGAATTGGGGGATTCCTTTCATTTTCATGGTCACTGAGTTGACTCAACCATGACTAAGTTCAATCCATATACCGTTTGAATGATTTTGTATTCATTCGAATGGTAGGAACTCAAATGTCGAATGTTTGATTGGTTCACCATACGTTTGAATCGAATTTAATTTCAGTGTTCAAACGTATATGTTTCACGATCAAACCATGCTGTAAAAATTATAACATTTGAATAGTTAGGGATTCAATCAAATGATATAATAGAAAATTGTTTCTTATTGTTTTAATTAGTATATAATTTCATGAATATTCATGTACTATACTTTAGAACTAATGTTGCATATATATATTTTTATTTTTAAATTTCAGGTTGATAATGTCTTATAGGGGACGTAAGTGGGCAAACTAGGGCAACATTCCATTGAAATAGTTTGAGAGAGGACTATTTTATTAGAGCGTTTGGTGAAGATTTCTAATTTTCTGACTCTTATCTAGGATTGGGCTCCAACTCTAACGGAGTCGGAAAGTCCAACTCCGAACTTCGACTCTGACTTTTGTTGGAGTCGAAGTTAGGCTCTCACTCTAACTCCGATCAAGAGTGAACTTTGACTCCGATCAAAGTTTTTAGATTTGAAGAAAGAGTTGGAGCGTCAGTACATTAGAGAGAGAGAGAGAGAGAGAGAGAGAGAGAGAAGGCTCTGTTGGCCTCTGTTCACTGCCATATTCAAACAATGGTATACATGTATTCCTCCAATGTACTTTCCTTAAGATGCTCCACAGAAATATGTAAAAGGAAATGGGACTGAGAAGTGAGAAATGAGTATAGACTCGATGGTGAAGAATTATATATATGTGCATTGTTATCACTATATTCAAATTAGCCGTTGATGTTAAGGATCAACACTCAAGATCGGATCTCGAAACAAACATTCACCGTACTTAAACCAAAAGTTATAAAAAAAGAATAAAATTGAAAAAGGCGAAAGTTGAGTCGCTGATAATATATGAAAAGGGAAAATTAAAAGGTTGAAAACTCAAAAAGACTAACATTAGTGACTCAATCCATCACTCCTCACAAAGTCCTAGAAAAAAAATTAAAAAAAAAAAACAAAAAACTCAAAAAAGCAAAAAATTGACACTGATTTGATTCATTTGAAAAATAAAACTCTACCAGACTATCTATCGTCTACGACCCTCACTAGTCTCTACAGCACACCATGAAAGAAAAATAGAAAAAATTCAAAAAAAAAGTAAAGGATTGTGAATTAAAAATTGAACCCAAATCTAAACGTAAAAAAACAATAGAGACTCTCTGTCAGAGAAAGAGAAGACAGGCGGATTGATAGTGAAAGAACAGACATAGAGACAAACGTACTGAGATGGGTAAAAAAAATACACTATAATTTGAATTTTTATTTTTTTGAGAAGCAATAAAAAAGGCAGCATAATTTTGTTTTTTTGTTCTTTAAGTTGAAGTTGAGTTCAAAGCCTTATCGAAATTCAGCCAAAGTCGGAATTTTAGAATTTTTGTCCACCCTACTCTTATCTAGGAGGGTCATTTCTTGACATCAATCTTCATTGATCGTGATTGGACACCAACCCTTGACTAGAAGGATGAAGCATGGGATCTTGTTTCTTATATAGACATCGTCTTTGAGTTCTATAAAGAGCTCTGTGGTGCCAGCCCAGATGACGAAGGGGCTAGCATACATGATCTTTATCGGAGGAGGTTCAGTTATATTTTCAACGAACAGACTCGCACTGCATATCTGAACATGGTGTCTAGTGAGTCTCCTACTTCGGGTGATGGGAGATGGCTGAGGACGTGGAATCTTATACAGATGAACTAAATGGCCTCACTAATCATGAGGTGAAGGAGTTGGTTGTTGGTCCAAATGCTCCTCTCTATGATGGGATGAAGAGAATCAAACAAACAGATCCATCTGAGTTCTTCAAGATCATAAACTTCATCATCACCAATAATATTGATCCTCAGCAGCACAAGACAGTGCTTGGTATGGATCAGGTGAAGTTTATGATATGCGTCGCTCGTGGTGTTCCTATCAACCTTGTAGGTTATATATTCGATAGGATTCAATCAAATGATTGGTATGTTACAATGGATATATTGTCATTCGGAATCCTGGCCACCTAATTTCTGCTACATGCCGAGGTCTTGCCAGATATTGCCTAGAGTGTTTAGGGGCCTAGGGGACCGATCAATTCCTCCACCCTATCACGAAGCATGGGACACTCGAGACTTAGTCTTCGTGGTCCTATTCCAGTCCCAGTCAATACTCAGAGAGATGCACGTTGGGGAGATCGTGGAGTATCGGTTGGTGAGTCATTCACGTTGGACGAGACATCACGCACAACTACTTATGAATAGATGGCTGATATAGTGCTTGCAAAGATCAGCGAATAGACATCAGTGGTAATTGATGCAGCACATATTGAGATTCGTACTGCCATGTCTGACTTATGTACAAAGATTAACGCTAGCATCTTTGACTTACATACAGAGATTAATGCTAGCATTTCAAACTTACATCTAGAGACATGCCTAGCTGGAGTCGAGGATGTGTGTAGAGAGTTGGGATCATAGTAGTTTCTATCTTTTATTTACATTTTTGTTTGTTTTTGGTATGAACAATATTTGTTGCGTTGTAAATTTAATTTAATTATATTTCATTCTTTTCTTTTCTAAATTAATTATTGATTTCTATTATTTAATTGCTAACTTCTATATAAATTAAATATTTAACTATAATTAAGTAAGGTATTTTTTTGCCATCAATAATTATAAAAATTCTATAACCATTTGAACAGAATGTATCACGTTTGAATGTTTCTCCATTCCTTCTAGATATTTCTACAATAAATCTCCCTTCGACACTTTATTTTACATTCGAACATTGATTGACGTATTAGTTCGAACGGTATAGCAATTTATTCAAACCGTAGGCCAATGTCCCGCTAAATTTATTGACTTAATCTGCCAATTTTCTATTCGATTATATACAATATATGTTCAAACATTGATTATCTTTTACGTTTGAATATTGTTATATGTTGTTTGAACGGTAAATCAATGTCCTGTTAAATTTATTAACTTAACCCGCCAAAATTGCGTTCGATCATATATAATATATGTTCGAACATTGATTAACCTTGACGTTCGAATATTGTTGTATGTTGTTCAAACAATAAGTCAATGTCTCACTAAATTTTGTCACTTAACTTGTCAAATTATCGTTCGACCATATATAATATCCGTTCAAATGTTTATTTTATTTGGTTCGAATGTTTTTTGTGGATGTTCGAATGGTTATTTTATTATTGATGAAATTTTTCGTCTCTATTGTTCGAACGTGTTCAAACGATTAACACCTTCTGTCATTTTTTAAGAACAAAATTGGGATTTCATCCCTACATTTAATCTTTTGGGACGATTTTCATTCCATCCCAAACAAAAAACTTCCCAAAAACCAATTTTTATTATAGTGATGGGATATGTGTTTTGTTGGCTTGCATGTGAACATGTGAGAAGCACACCTAGAGAAAGGTTGGTTCAATTTCTTTTGCAGAATGCTATGCTTTGAATAGAGCTTTGAGGCTTTGGGAGGAGCTGGGGTTATGGCAGGTTGTTTTTTAAGGAGATGCTAAGTTTGCATTAGATGCTATTAATTCTGAGATTGAAGACTCGTCCTGGATGGGCCAAGTGATTGAAGATATAAAGTTATTCTTATCTGCTCACAACTCATGGACCACTGCATCTACTTATTGTGAAAGTAATGGGGTGGCTCATAGTTATGAAAAACTGATTATTAAGACATGTAGAAACTGTATGGTTAGATGAGGGGCCTAAGGAGATCTCATATCTTTTTGTGAATGATAAGTCTTGTCGGTGACTATCCCAGGTGATCGCAGTTTTTTTCTACGTGATGTGACTCGTTATCCACGTAGCACGGGGATCCAAGTACTAGTTATGCTTGAATGGATGGAAGAGAATTACGAAGCGCAATTACCAGGACGAGGGGGCACATACATAGGATGCCAGTTTTCATCGGCTAATATATGTAACCTAAAGTTCAAACAGAAATGAGTGTGAAACGTACGTACGACTGTTGATTGATTATTTGATCACGGGATAAGCTTCGTTCATTGACTACTTTGGCCGTACTACTGCAAATTAATTCTTGTAGAAGTTAATGAATTTAGTGGACACGGCGTTTAGTAACTGTGCGGTGCATGATTGTAATTATATTCTTTTAATTTATTAATATTTTTTATAAATTTAACTTTTTTAGTTAATTAAATAAATGAGTTTTCTCTTTTTATTTTTTATTTTTTGGGACGATAGAGTAGTGTGGTTTTGCTTGGTAAGTCATGAAGTTCATGAACATAGGCACTCTTGGGTGTTTAGGCAATAGCATGACTAGATACGGGTTTTTCTCTGTAGCTATATATGTTATTAGAGGCAGCATATGCCAATGTTATTTCCAAGTAGCATAATCTGGTCTTCAATTTTTCATATAGTTATATCTGCTACCTATACAATTATTATTAAAAAATCAGTTAAAAGCATAAAATGTTTTTTATGTGAGATTTTCATATTAGTGATGCCTTTGATGTATCGATATATAAATGCCTGCAAATATATTTTTTCTTTCCTTCATTCTAAAGAAATTAATTTTTAATTTTTTAAAAAATTTTTCCTGTTAGTAATTGTAAATAGAATCTGTCGTCTTCGAACCATTTATCAATACACGCATCGCACCACCGTACTTCCTAAACATTGCCATTGGAAGGGATACTAGTCCCCAAGTATTAATGGACCTAAGTTTAATGAAATTCTAGTGGCTGAGTGCGAGCCCATGGATGGTTTTGTCGATATATATTGTGGATAATAGATAACATCTTCGACTGATTAGGAAAATGATTACTCCAATTAATATAAAGAGTTTTCAAGATAAACTTTAGAGGTTGGTCGTCATCACCATTACCATATCTCTATAAATAACACCTAAATATAACACATTGACACATTCATTCATACACTTATATTGAGATCACTTCTTTAACTTAGACATCGGAATTCTATTGAGCACTATGTGCCACCCTCTCATTTTGTTGTAGGTATCTGTACGATCAATGGTGTGAAACACGTTCTTAACAGTGGCACCATATGTGGGATTCTTATCAACTTCAATGTGCTTTTCACATGCTAACTACCATGCAAACATAGACAACCCAAGATCAAGAGATGAACACGATATAGATGGAAGCGAGGATGGCATATGTTGAAGAAAAGTTAAAAAGGGAGACAACCCTGGCGAACCAACTACGGAAAGAGAATGAAGAGTTGAAGTAGTAGCATGCTGCTACGCCACCAGTCAACACCAACCAGATAGAAGGAGATGAGCAAAGTGCAGGTGGGGTCAACGCCAAAATGCTAGAAATGAAGAGGCTACATGACAAACTGAAGAGCCTCATGGAAAAATTGAGGAGATGGCAAGAAGAATGGGAGAATCTTCCTCCATACAGTAGTTGCTGAACTGGACAGATCTCCCCTATAGTGGTGAGGTAATGGCGGTATCACTCCTGCCCAAATTCAAAGTCCCTCAAATTGATATGTATGACAGATCCAGGAATCCTGTGGATCACTTGAAGAATTTTAAAGCACACATGACTCTCCATGACTTCCCAGGAGAGGTCGCTTGCCGCTCCTTCCCATTGACCTTGAAATGGATAGCACACGGTTGGTTTAGAACTCTACGGCTAGGGTCTATCAACAGCTTCGAAGAGTTGGCCAAACAGTTCTTAACACAATTCCTGATAAGCAGGAGATGCTGGTGACCTACAACTTACCTTCTCACCATCAAGCAAAGACAATGAGAGAGCTTGAAAGCCTATTTAACCCGATTTAACAAGGAAAAATTGACCATGGATGATCAAGACGAGAAGATCACACTAGCCACCCTGCTGGGAGGCATATGACCCTGGAGCCCTTTTATGATTGAGCTATCTAGAAAAACCCCCTCAACCTTGAGGAATTTTATGGGCAAGGCTAATGACTATGTCAATGCAAAAGACACATTGTAGGCTCTTTTGGTGCCCACGAAGCAAGAGGTGAAATCTGATGCCAAAAATTCAAGTAGAGACAAGAAGACTGGATCCAGTCACCAAGGTGGAGGTCATGAGAGACATTTCACCTAGTGAGACCAAGGGCCCCCACCTTATCCACAACAACTTGAGGATGCAAGAAAAGTCAAGGACTACAAAAAAATATGCACGCCCACCCACAAGGCGCCAGGGCTATTGTAAGTACCACCAATCGGATACTCACTAGACAGAAGATTGTTCAACTATGAAAAAGAGAGTAGCCGAATTGGAAAAAAGTGGGGAGCTCAAACGAATGTTGGCAGACCACATCAAGCCAAAAAGGGAAGAAGGTCAAGGGCACGAGTCCAAATAAAGCAGAAGCTGAAAGAGACATAGGCGAGATAGGGAATGAAGGCAAAGTTCCTTTGAGGGAAATCCACACCATAGTAGAAGGATTTGCTGGGGGAGGCGTGACAACATCTAGCAGAAAAACTCACACCTATCAAGCCAAATATCATGAAGTATACTCAGCGGATAAGCCCTTCAAGTACCCCAGATTGGATACCACACCTGTTATTTCTTTTGAAGATGAGGATTGTGAGGGTGTCTTATACCTCCATGATGATGCCCTACCAAACGAATCTTGATTGACAATGGGAGCTTGGTTGATATCCTATTTTGGGATGCCTTCACCAAAATGGGTATTAGTCCTAATAGACTACGCCCATTACCAACCCCACTAAAAGGATTTTCTGGCGAGACTGTTCAACCAATGGGTGCCATCACACTACCAGTCATGATTGGGCAATGAGCCAACAAGGCTACAACGATGACAAATTTCTTGGTTGTTAAGGCCCCATCATCCTACAATGCCATATTGGGGCGCCCAACTTTAAATAATTTGAAAGCTGTCACCTTTACCTACCACCTGAAGATGAAATTTCCAATGAAAGTAGGCATCGACGAGGTCCAAGGGGAACAAATCATGGCACGGAAATGCCACGTTCAAAAATTCAAGGCAGGGGCACTAGAGGTATGTGTCATAGAGGACTCATACACTAAACCGCCGCCTCCACCACTGATCACTTTGGGCCAAGACATTGAGGCCATGGATGAGAAAAGCCTAATGCAAGCGTTGGCAGACGAGCCTCTAAAGTTGGTAAAACTCAACCTAGATTGTCTGAATGCCACCACTCATGTGGGAACAAGACTCCCACCCGAGTATAGAGAAGCATTGAAGCAATTACTAATCGAACACAAAGATGTATTCGACTATATCCATGAAGACATGATAGGGATTGACAATGCTGTCACAGAAGACAAGTTATTGTTTATCCATAGGTGAAAAAAGTGCACCAAAGGAGGAGAACCTTTAGCACAAAGAAGTGCATAGCCATAGCTGAGGAAATTGATCGTCTTTTAGCTTAGGGATTTATAAGGGTCGTATATGGTGATAGCCAATCACCGACTGGGATCGTACCGCCTCAAGGACAACCAAGGAAAGGAGTTGCAACATCCTTGGAATGCTGAGCATGTGAAAAAAATTCTACCCTTGATTTTTTCTTTTTCCTATGTATTCAATAAAGCTAGATCAATAAAGGTAAGTGGTTGTCCAATCTGCATGCCCATGACTCCCATATTTAGCCACCAAAGTCAACTCCAAAATCTAGCAGTGTAGTCAAAAGACCCCACAACTCCCATACTTAGCAACCAAAGTCGAGTCCAAATTCTCGTGATGCAGTCAAAAGACCCCACAACTCCCATATTTAGCCATTAAAATCGAGTCCAAAGACTTATGGTGCAGCCAAAAGGGTGTGTAGGTTAAAAGACCACATGACTCTCATACTTAGGCACCAAAGTCAAGTTCAAAGACTCGCAGTGCAGCTAAAAGGGCATGTAGGTCAAAAGACCACAAGACTCCCATACTTAGCCATCAAAGTCAAGTCCAAAGACTTGCGATACAGCCAAAAGGGAGTGGAGGTCAAAGACCCCATGACTCCAATACTTAGCCACCAAAGTCAAGTCTAAAAACTCGTGGTGCAGTCAAAAGGGCGTGGAGGTCAAAGATCTCATGACTCCAATATTTAGCTACCAAAGTCAAGTTCAAAGACTTGTGGTGCAACCAAAATGGTGTAGAGGTCAAAAGACCCAACGAATCCCATACTTAGCGACCAAAGTTGAGTCCAAAGACTTGTGATGCAACTAAAAGGGCGTGGAGGTCAAAGACACCATGACTCCAATACTTAGCTACCAAAGTTGAGTCCAAAGACTTGTGGTGCAACCAAAAGGGCGTAAAGGTCAAAAGACCCCACGACTCCCATACTTAACCACCAAAGTCGAGTCCAAAGACTCGTGGTGCAGCCAAAAGGGTATGGAGGTTAAAACACCCCACGAATCCCATACTTAGCCATCAAAGTCGAGTCAAAAGACTAGCGGTGCAACCAAAATGGCGTGGAAGTCAAAAGACCCCACGACTCCCATACTTAGTTAGCAAAGTCAAGTCCGAAGACTCGCGGTACAACCAAAAGGGTGTGGAGGTCAAAAGGCCCCATGATTCCCATACTTAACCACCGGTGTAGCCAAAAGAGCATGGAGGTCAAAAGACCCCACGACTCCCATACTTAGCCACCAAAAGCCAACGAACAAGATAGATCAAAAGCATGGATTAGACTAAGCGTATTTAAGCAAAAAGATGGCAAAGTCAACTCAAAGAAAGCAACACATTATCGGCAAGGACTTAAGGCTATTGTCCACAACACATCAGTGCTAAATTGTCCAAAACATTTTCAAAAGATTATTACAAAATTTCTAATTACAAAAGCCTATAGCGTTACAACAATTCGGAAAACATCAACCATGAAAGCTAAGAAAAATCTTCAAGAAGGTGGAGTGGGCTAAGGCTTGGAAGGTGTTGCGCGTGATGATGAGTTCAAGAAGGTGTCAGGCATGGTTATGTACCCTAAGAAGTAGACAAACTGGATTGTAGTGTCACCAGGTTTGAACTCCTTAAGGTCCAAATGTTTCAAGTCAATTTGAGGAGGGGCCAATAGGTTAGCTTGTAGGGGGCCACACCAGCCCCATACCCAAATCCAAAGGCTCGATCCCTCACACTCTTAGTAAAGGCTAACTGTGGATGTAAACCAACCACCTCGCCCCTCAAAGCAATCAATTTGGCTTCCAACTCTAATAGCCATTTTTTTCTACTCTTTCACCTTCTTATCTAGAGGTAGCATGACCGGGTTCATCTTATCTTGATTAACATCTAGGTCCTCCCGATCCCCCTTATAAGCAACAAACCTCTTGTGCAGGTCTTTATAAGACACTTCTTTATCTGACAGTTGAAGGCTAAGCTCCCTACTATCTGCCTCATGCGACGCCTTAGCCTCTAAAAACTTGATGGAAAGTTGCTTGTGACTTTCTTCAGAGGCAGCCAATGCCGGGATATGCTCAGCACACCATTGCTCAGTGGAGGCCAACTATTGTTGGGAGGATTCTAACTCCCCCTTTACACTAGATAGTTGGGCATGAGCTAAATCACGCTCAAACTTTGCCAATTGCAAGGCAAAGTTATGTCTGGTGCTAAAAGACTTAGCCTGCAGAAACTCCCCTTGGAGCTTAAATGCCTCACGGAGGACGTCAAGATCACCTTTCAGAGAGCGAATATTCCCATTAGCTTGTTCGAGGTAGGATTCTACCTCAATCTTCTCAGCTAGCAACCGAGAAATATCTTGCTTGGCAAAATAGGCAAACATTCACCTCTGGCATATCTCCAACTCCAAGTCGATGCGGTTGTTAACAATCCAAACTGCCAAGTTCTCCACACCCTACAAAGTACAATAACATTCTAAGGATTACACCATACAGGTAAAAGGGAAAATAGTAATAACATAGCCATCAATTTTATACTAGAGTAAAAAAGTCCTTCAAGCGGCGTGACATCTCCATCATGTCCCCATCCGGATAAGAGGAGCCCAAGTGTGAGGGTCCCTAAACCCCTTATGCCATGTCTTGTTGACCCTTCACCTAGACCCTTCCCAAGGAATGTGTCAATGGCTACGATCTCTATCTCTGGAACTGAAGTGTTTTAGACTCGAGGGGTGATGAATACAAAAGTGGCATCGGGGCTTTCTTCCTCTTTGTCCCCATCTTCTCCTTCCCTCTAATCACCTAATTTTCCCTTGACGACCCACCCCCCTCCCTAGGGGTTGAGAGTTCCACATCGCCACCAAAAAAAAAAAGGGGAGGGAGAGGGGATGGAGACCCTTTAATTATCTATGGTTGGCAAGGAGCATGGATTGGAACCTTGGTCGCCGCCAGCAATAGTGGTCGCCACTTTAGAGGTCACGAGCCTAACCATGCCCATGGAGAAGGCATCAAATATGTTAGATGTAAAATCGCCGCCACTAGGCATTGAGATTGATGAAAGAAGATAGGGAAACTCAAAGGGTGGGATGCCTATCGAGTCTGGCCCCTTGGAGGGCAACTCAAAGTCAAAAGTCATAGCCAAATCGACAAGCACTTCGCCCATAAGCCCATCAAGGTCGTCTAACTTGGGAGATGTGGGTGGCAATGTGGGCATAGGAGAAACAAACATCGTCTCCTCCTTAACAGAAGGCGTCTCCCTTTCCAAAGTGGGCTCTACACCAAAAGCAACAGCTAGTCCCACGTCAATAGTAGCGCCCTCAACATCATCGATGCGGCAGTTGGTAGGCACCTCGTCCTTCGTTTAGGGAAGGTGCTTCTTGAGAGTTTCAGAATAAGGCAGGGAAGCAGACCTCTTTTTGGAAGAGGGTTTTTTTACAGCTTTTAATTTACGCCCCTTTGCATGGGAGCGGTTGGGTACAACGAGAAATCTGTCAATGTTAGCGGGGGATAACAACTACTCCGTCCTCCTTGGCCCAATTAGCCCGAATCTCCTTCTTAGCGAATGGGAATTCTCAGCCATTCCTAGAAAGAAAAAATAAAAAATAAATCTTTTGCCAAGTTTTGGCATTCAAATAGCGGGGTTCAAAGGTTGCTAAGCGTTGAGAACCGATACGAAAACTGCAAATGTTACCTGACAGTTGGCTCACAAAGTAGAAAGAGAAAAATTTGAAGGCGATTAGGTCAGGGTATCTCTCTCCCGAGAACCATGTGGAACACCACACAGGAGCATAAGAGCACATGCTCAAGTGTGAGAATGAAGTTGGGCAGGAGATATTTGGAGAAGATCAAGAATATCACGAACAAGGAAACAAATAGGGAGGCTGAAGCCATGCATCAGGGCACAGGCTGTAAGGGGAACTCTCCCTGAGAAAATCTCCTTATCCACAGCGCCCTCAGAAGGGATAATGAGTTCCATAGAATCATAAATATGGCATGACATGGCATCCTCAACTTTATCAACTCGTGGGTTAAGATGGTGGAATGCCAAGTGAACCCCTCGAAGGAAGGGGGGAGTCTAGCCCTTAGAGGATTTAGCCCTGGAATGGGTAGAAGGGGTTTCCACATAAGTTTGATGGGGAGTACGAGAAGAGTCACAGTGAGCCAATTAACATTTGGATTGGAGGAAATGAACTCGAAAAGGTGAGGGAGTGCGAGTTTTCAAAAACTTCAAAGAATGAGATGCAGAGAGGAAATGGAAGAACTCAAAAAGTAAAGGTGACCAAAGGAAATGGAAGAGGTAGCTTGAAGAAGGCAATGATAACGGATTCTTGGGAAGGTGAACAGGTATCTGTATGCCATCGGTTATCATTCTTGAAAGTAAGGAGTCAAAAGCATGGGAACAGTTACAGACATGTGTCAAGACGTCCAGGGAATTCATTGTTTGCACAAGCCCATACCCTAGTTAGCATAGACCCTCAGAAGGGTAAGATCCTCAGGTCACCACCTGTCCAAAGCTAGTGGGGTAGAAGGGAAACATGAGATATTGAATTTTCCACTTGTTGACATGATGGAAATTAGTAAGGTAACTTGAATGGATACTTAGTCCCCACGTATTAATGGGCCAAAGTTTAATGAAAGCCCAATGGCCGAGTGCGAGCCTAGGGATGGTTCATGTCAATTTACATTATGGATAATAGATGACGCCTTCGACTGATTAGGAAGATGATTACTCCAATTAATATAGAGTCTTCAAGATATATTTTGGAGGTTGGTCATCGTTACCATTACAACACCTCTACAAATAACATCTAAAGGTAACACATTAACATATTTATTCATATACTTATATTGAGTTCATTTCTCTAACTTAGTTATCAGAGTTCTACTGGGCACCTTGTGCCATCGTCTCATTTCCTTGCACGTATCCATGCAGTTGGTGGTGTTAAACACGTCCTTAACAACCATTGTCCAACCAACATGTGAACCTCATGTGCTGCCATGAATCTACACCTCCAAATTAAAGCTTATGACCCTATACTCACAATATCAGTAGATTTCTTGGGTCCAAATCTTCAAAATATGGATGACCCCACTTCATTCCCACTAGCATATGGGCCCCACACACCAGTACAGTTATAGGTGCTCTTTTGGGGCCTCCGAAGATCATGTCCTTATGTCTCTAGTTATTCAACTATGTACCTGCCTTTTCTAAACAAGAACATAGAGGTAGTGAAAGTAAAGTATTCCTACGAAACATACCATAAGAGTTAAGTGCAACATCCTTCTATTTCTTGTGGTTTGAAGCCACAACTAATCGATCCACTTATTGGTTCAACGGATAAAGTCTTGGACAGTCCCTTCCTAGGCTAAGGCAAGGAACATGGGGCTCGAATCTATGGTTCATTGTCCTTTTTTTTTTACCCCCCATGGTACACTACAATTATTGTAATGGGATTTTTATATGGGAGCACCCTAACCCCTCATTTTGTATCTCTATTTTAGTTTATAATAAATGTACTCGACAACCGGTTTGAGTTTCTAACACCCTACGCCTAAGGTGGCGAACCGGTCTGGGCTGGTTCTTAGCTCAAATGCAAACTCAAATCAGTTCTCAGCTTAGATGAAAATTTGAATTTTCATCTCTCATTTCCTCTCTATGATTCTAGGGTTTCCTCCCAATTTCCTCCCCTCCACCTTGCGTCACTCACTTCCTCTCGATTTCCTCCTCTCTCTCACTCACTTTCTCTCGTGCTCCACTCTCTCCCTCTGTTCTCCTCTCTCTGGTGCTCCTCTATGCGATTCTAGGGCGATGGTAATTTTTTGTATGGAGGTATTTTTTTTTTTTTTTGGTGCCCATGGATTGAATTAGTGAACCAAATAGAAATTGTGAACATTTTTTGGGACATATGCTACCAATGTAGTGGAATCGTAGAAATGATATTTGCACTTATAAAAAAAATGGTCAATTTCTCATGTTCTTCACCAAAAGACATTACAATGTATGTCAGCCATTGAGATGCTCATTATATAAGTTTGTTAGACAGAGATATAATAATTGATGTTGTCCTGTTTAATTGAGCTAGGTCCATCTATTATTATTTTTATTTAATATTTTACATATGGTTAATGAATATTAAATAATTTTATTATATATATAGTCAATGATGATCATTTGGATGAAAATTACATAATTAACTTATACAACTATTATATAAAGTAATATATTATATAGATAAAAAAATATTTAAAATATATATATACACACATTCGGTCAGTTTCAGTCCGATCCGCTCCGGTCTAAAAATACTACCCTCCGGACCAAGAGGCTTACACTCCTTGTCAAATACTTTCCAACTCCAAGGGATGGTGTAGTGGTCCTGGGGCGACATAAACTAAACATCTTGGGCTCGAAACTTTGCATTCAGCCATTCAGACTCTTGGGTCTATCAAATTAGAAGGATTTTCTCTTAAATTATTTGAGCTGTACTCGAAGGAAACTTTTAGCTGAAAGCCCAACCCCGAGCTAAGTCAGGACTCTGTTCCCGAAAATCCAGTGCCAATAAAAAAATTTGTCAAACAAGCCCTCTAAATCTCGTATACCCTTTTTGGGCCAGTTCATGCACCGATATGTTGGAAGAGAGTCAAGCTCGTGCTATCCGTGTTGAACTTTGGTTCAGAACAGAATAAAGTAGGCTTTGGCTAAAAAATTTTCAGATGCAACATCACACTCAAGTTAATAGGCATTTTGCTCGTGTGCCTTGTTGTAATACACAATTCCCTATTGAGTAATTATTTGTTCAATCTCCAAGTATACAAATAAAATCCCTGCTGTATTTAGTGTAGAGCTAAAATCCGGACCATTTTAAGCCCTTCTATGATTGTTTCTGACCAACTCTTGTATAATTTTAATTAAATTATCAGTTGCACGAGAAAGATGCAATGCAGCCACGAAGCAGAATCAGCAAAAGCTACAACGCAGGGCTTCCCTATAGAGGCTCACAGACCGCTAACCCTTGTCAATGATAGAAACTGGTCATAGCAAGTGCCATGAGTTCCACGCCCGCACGATTACCTCAAATGTCCTTAACTAACTAATCTTTATCAAGATGACATACAGAAGCATTAATGTCCCTAGCATCTTTTCAGCACAGTATTAGAACAAAGTTGATGCAATATACCTTTAGGACAGTATCAGAAATCAATTGAGATAAAATCTCCAACGGTAAAGACATGTATCTCTCTCAAGCTTTCCCATCCCACTCTTCATAGAACTCCATTAGGAAGTCCTCCATGAGCTTGTGCCTTCTCTCAGCCCTCTTCTGACCAGCCTGAATTTAATGTCAAACGGCATATAACGATCATAAATATCTAGGACTCTATCCATGTACATACATCTGTTGCATCAAACATTCATATCAAGCACAAAGAAAGACACATGGATGCACACAAACGATAAGAAAACCTGGGCGGGTATGTGTGCATCCAAGTCTTTTACCTTGGTTTTCATCAAATCCTTCAGCTTGAGAAGCTTCTCATGAAAATGATTCACAGTAGTCTGCTCATCTTTCTTCATGTACTGTTCCTTAGATACATCCGATCGTGGCTGAATGGCAGGATCATGTAGCACCCTGCTCCTACTTCCACCAAAAGTAAAGCAGCGAGCAATGCCTGATTTTGAGGGACAACTTAAGATTGGTGCATAGCTTGTCAATTAAGAATTTTTTTTTTTCAGTGAGTAAAACAGTTTGCAAGATTTTTGCACGCATGAATATAGAAAGAGAATCTTGTTGCACACGTATCTTAATATCACTCTTTTGACATTGATGTTTTTCTCTTTTCTGGTGGAATTTTCAAGACCGCAGAGCAAGTGAAAATATTAGAACTAACATGAAGCCTTGAGAAGCAACTTGCCACACCTCATTGGTCCATACCAAAATGACATCCTTCAGTTCAAACTCACTTTTGAAGAAGCCACCCTGGTATAACATAAATGGCTTTTATATAAAAGCACATATGAAATGCACAAATTACCAATTGCACCAATTGCGTCAAGACGATCAGCATCTTGCACGATTCCAAATTCCAGAAAAAGTTCATTATTTACAAGCCCAGCAAGCTCATCTTTGAAACCTGAATTCAAAGACACATCTATTGCAATTACTTACTTTAACAGAACAAATACAAACTATGACACAGAAAAAAGAAACAAAATTTTGTAACTTTACTGAATAGCGTAAGACAATCTCAAAAGCCAAAATAAAATTCTGAGTTTCAAATAAAATTGGGTGTACTACAGAAGAAAAAGAGGAAAATCAGATTTATTACAATGACCATGAATAAGTAATATAGAAATAATGAATATAACATAAGTGACCAAAAAAGATGAAGGCTTTGAATCAAGATGGCTCCAAGTAAAATTTCCCATTGTCATCGAATGTACTATATATTTCTTTTATTCTTACCTATCAAAAAAAATATTTCTTTTATTCCTAACCATGTGTGTGATTTACTCTTTTTTTTTTTTTCCCAAACACATACATAAGCCAAACAAATTATTCTTCAGACTCTCTCTCTCAGTCAAACCAAACTTCTTTAAGTCTCAAAAAAATTTCTATTCCAACTTTTCATCGAATCATTGCCCAAACATTACCTAAACACAGAAATCAATACAACTTTTACAAAGTCCAAAACCAAACTACTCTTATTTGTTGATAAGTAATAAATTATTATAGATTTGAATGGTCTCAGCTTCCACAATTTCCCCTTAAAAAATTACATTCAAACAACTTTACAATTCTAAGGCATCTCCTTTGAGTGATTGCACAAATTTTCAAAGACATAATGCTCCATTCAATCCACTTTCACAAACTCCAATACAAAACTTATTTAACTTATTTTAAAAACAATGTCTTCAAAATTTTCTGTCCCCTTTTCCAAAATCCAATCTCAAAAAAATTCTCAAACATTCTAAAAACTTTTCATAACCAAACATGGCCTTAGTTGCATACAAAATGATGTAAACAAATTCCTTTTGTCATTCAAATAGAATGCAACTATGCGAGTTTGTGTTCATGTACACGTGTGTGTGTGTGTGTGTGTGTGTGTGTGTGTATGAGAGAGAGAGAGAGAGAGATTATTATCAGGATGGAATGGTGCAAAAGATCAAATGTGAAGATGATAGATAGGAGAGGAACCCTGCTGGAGGGAGACAAGCACAGCAATATAAGAAGTGATTGAAGTAAAATGGAACATGCACCATTATATTTAAATGAAGAAATACTTTAGCCACAAATAGATTACACAAAAGTAATCCCACAAACTGACGTGGATTCATGTGGTTCATCAGATTTTAAAGTTACTTTTATTGTAAAGTAGATATAACGGATCACATGAAACCACATTAGTTTGTGGAATTGCTTTTGTGTAATCTCTTTATGGCTAAAGCAATCCCCTATTTAAATTATGAAAAAAATACAGAAAAAACCTTTAGAAACTCACTACCAGTACTCCAAAAAAAAGTAAACATTCAAAAAATAATTTCAAACAAAAGGGGGATAGAAAGCAACCGGGGTCAAAAAAGTATGCAGCTCTGAGGGTAGTACACATCTTGGAACTTTGATACTTATACAATCACCTACTTTACATTTTGTTTTTACCAAAACATAAGTTCTCATGTGTATTTATTGGCCATAAATCTCAGTAGTGAAAAAAGTTTATGATCAATTATATTGGCTTAAATTCCTTAAATTATTCCTATATCCAGCCTACAAAAGAATCTCTTTCTTCTGAAATATTTATATCTAACTTAAATCAAGCATCTAAATACATTCTAGATTTTCTAAGATGTGAGGTCTTAAAAAACCTATTCAATGCATATTGTGGACATACAAGCAAGGATCATTCACATAGTAAGAAAAAAAAATTGAAGAAACTGAGAATGGAATTTCGATTTCATTTTGGGTTGGCTCTAATAATATGATGCATGCTAAGAGTATCACGAAACTCATAGCCAGTGCCAAGTGTTATATCATGTATCTGTTTTGCATTCAGTACTACAAATCCATTCTGCAATAAATCCAAAGTGTGGAAAATTATGGTAAAGTCCAACTAAGGCACCTTATCTAGTAGTAAGGCTTCTGAAACTAAAACAAAAAGACAAAAAAAAGGGTTCCCCAATTATCATACAGAAAGTAGAACAATATTGATATTTATATATAACTTAAATCTTCCTATATCCAGTCAACAAAAGAATCTCTTTCTTCTGAAATATTTATATATAACTTAAATCAAGCATCTAATACATTCTAGATTTTCTAAGATGAGAGGTCTTAAAAAACTTATTGAATGGATATTGTGGACATACAAGCAAGGATCATTCACCAAGTAAGAAAAAAAAATTGAAGAAACTGAGAAAGGATTTTCAATTTCATTTTGGGTTGGCTTTAACAATATGATGCATGCTAAGAGTATCACGAAACTCATAGCCAGCACTAAGTGTTATATTTTGTATCTGTTTTGCATTCAGTAGTACAAATCCATTCTGCAATAAATCCAAAGTGCGTAAAATTATGGTAAAGTCCAACTAAGGCACCTTATCTAGTAGTAAGGCTTCTTAAACAAGGCCAAAAAAAAGAAGGGGGGGGGGGGGGGGGGGGGGGGTTCCCCAATTACCATACAGAAAGTAGAACAACATTGATATGAAATTAATGAGACAAAAAGAATCAATTAACACATAAAAGAATCCATTTCCTTTGCATCAGTATGCATGTTGGATGCCTATAGTAAGAACCATAGAAAATGAAATAATCATAAACACAGGTACTCAAGAAAATTAGAATGGCCATAAAATTTATCCACATATCCCTTTATATCTAGACTGAGGTGCTTAGTTTTTACAGGACCAGTATAATATGCACACTTAGACCTCGTTTGGTTACACGGATGAGATGAGAAATCAATGAATAGTAGTGAAATAGTTTGAGTTAAGATATTTTATGGGGTTTTGGGAAAGGAGAGAGAAAAAGTTGAATAAAAATATTATAAAGTTAAAATATTGTTAAAATATAATTTTTTAATATAATTTTTGTATTGAGATTTAGAAAATTTGAATTGTTTTTTGTGTTTTGCTTGGAAGTTTGAGAAAGTTGTAATGATTAGATGGAAAAGTTAAAAATCTGAAAATTTGAAATTGAAAAGTGTTTGTATTTGAATGGTGTTTAAATGTTGATATGAGATAAGAGGAGACAAGATGGGATGAGATGGGTTGAGACCATTTGTTAAACCAAATGGGGCCTTAGTGGCATGTGTTGACATAGCCCAACCTCCTTTTTCTCGTTTTGGGACAAAAATAGACTGAAATATTTCTTAAATCTCAATCTACAATTTTACTGTAATAAATATAACCTATTTGCAGATCAATGTGCCTTTTTATCTCCTAACCTGTTTTTTTCTTCTTTTTTTTGGATGAAGAGGAAACCTAGAGACTGTGCAAACACAACATGTCTTTTACTTGGTTAAACCTTTAAACCTTGGACCGAACCTATGTAACGAGTCCATATGGATCAAGTAAATCATGAGCTTTTCATAGATAGGACATGGCCCCTAAAATTGCTTGCACCGAAAAATTTGAAACCTAGACTTTTTTTGTTTGTGGGGGGGGGGGGGGGGGGGGGGGTGGGGGGATGTGGTACCCCTGAAACCAAGGCCCTTACCACTTGCCATTGTATCTCCTAATCTTAAATTTGGCATGGTACAAAAATAAGAAAGAAAAAATTAAACAAGAGCAAAACAATAGCCGTCAAAGAGCTTGCACCAAAAAATTTGAACCCTAGACCTTTTTTTTTTTTTTGGGGGGGGGGGGGGGGGGGAGATGTGGGTACCCCTGAAACCAAGGCCCTTAGCACTTGCCATTGTATCTCCTAGTCTTAAATTTGGCATGGTACAAAAATAAGAATGAAAAAATGAAACAAGAGCAAAACAATAGACGTCAAAGAACTCACCCATTCCCTTGACAATCTGTAAAATCTTGATCTTCTTGTGCTCCTCTATGCACTCTTGCTCAAGAAAATTTTCAACAATTTTCTCCTCAGACGGATCTCTATGAGTCCAGCAAAATCTCATAGATTACAGAAAGGAAAAGCAAGGCTATGTGGAGGAAAATAAAAAAGGTCCTACACTGAAAAGTCAAAACTCAAATCCCTGGTTTATAGAGACGGACATGAGGTTCAACAATAAGAATGAAGTACAATTGAGGAGATACAGCTTCAAGTGTGCATGCAATTATGAGTGAAGATATGTATTTATACATTTTTCCAGTGTACTAAGAAACAAGTAACCGAATTTAGTAGTACATGTATGTGTATGTGCCATTTGGGGGAGCTCGAAAACTGATCGACTTCAAAATTCCAGTGGAAAATGGGAAACAAAACCTAATCAATACAATGCAGGTCTTCAGAAATTAACACATCAAGCTTCATCACATGAAAACTCATTGGAATAACCATTTAAAGCCCATTTAGCACACAACTTTTGTGTATTAGAGCACAAGAAGAATCATCTTCTTACATTAAGCCAGAATGAGAATTACAAACCTTAAGTATTTGTAGTCGCCTGCACGCAGCAATTAATAATTAACAGGATTAGTAGGTTTATAGGATAAGAGTACAACAGAATAAAAATTTCAGGAAAAAAGAAGAAGTTTAATAGTGTATATTTGGGTACTTATGCATTTTTGTAGCACCACATTCATAAGTCATAATTGAAAGCATTCCCAGAAGTTGTTGGAAAGTAATAACCTATATCATGGAGAAGTGCAGCAAGCTCTATCTGTGAAGAAACAAATTAAGAGATGTCAAGGCAGATAAGGGCGAAAGTTGAAACAAGGAACTCATGCATGACCTTACAGAGGAAAAAAATAAAATATGTATATATACACACACACACACGCACATCATATATATATATATATATTCTACCAGAACTGCACAATTACGAGCACCAGGAGCCATACCAAAACCGATGGTATAGCATCAGGGGTACAAGTTTTAACCGGTGCCACCTCAATTTCTTGTTTGCTGAAGATGAAAGCTTCAAATTTCCATAGTGATCCCATTCAACGGTGGGATGTATAAGAGGGAAATATAGACCATAATGGAGCAATTTAGCCCTACAGCCTTTCAAAGCTTTCACCATGAAATATACCTTCTGTTGTGTTTCTAACTATTTGACAGAACTCATTAGCAAGTGCCATATAGCCATTTCCTTGCTCCCCAGGCAACGCAGACTTGGAACAACCCCCAATCATAATAAAGAATCAGCATTTACAAGCTGATGTCAATTAGGTGAGAAAATGGGGTTCAAATAATTTATGGATTTCTTCTTGACTAATGAATGACGAAAAAACATAGTTATAATTTAGATAAATTTACAGAGCCGAGATGGCAATTCATAACTTATAAACCACTTCAGAGAGAAGCATAACTAACTAATTTCTTGGCAAGCAAACAGACTAAATGACCAGCAACTTTGGAAAAAAGAAGAAGAAGAAAGAAGAATAGAAAAGAAAGGGTTTACTATCTCCATGGAGTCAGGGTTCGAGAAGAGGCCCTCCTCACGTGCGAGAGTGAGTGCGAGGTCTCTGACCCTCCAGACGTGCGTTGCGTCGTGAGACGCATCGTTCCCTTTCATGACTCTCTCTACCAGCTTCTCTGCGTTTCTCACCGTCTCTTCCCTCGCCATCTCTGTACCTCTGTATTTTTTCTTTCCTTACTGGTCTTTAGTACAGTGTTAAGTGGGGCAATTTTACCGCTACAAGTGACCGCTGGCATAAAATTCATCTTTAATTTTTATCTCATTCTTTTTATTCACAATTTTTTGTTATTTTTAAATATATAAAAAAAATCATTAACATACTAAAAATTACTTTCTTAATCATTAAATTTTAAAAAAAAATCATTGATTGATCAAATGGAACGGTCACTCATAGGCAGCATAGTAGTTTTTCTCAACCGGAAAATTCAACCTTCAAAAAGAGGCGACTAAGATCCTTTTGGATACAAAGTATTTCATTTCATGCATCTAATCTTATCATTACAATTTATTCAAATTTTTACATCAAATATAATAAATAATTCAACTTTTCAAATTTTAAAATAATAATAATATTAAAAAATAATATTCTAATAATATTTATTCAACTTTTAACTATCATATAAAATCATCTCATTATCCAAACGGACCTAAATGATTATTAGTCGAAGAGAGAATTTTAGCTAAATTTAACTACCAAAAAAAAGTTGGGGGAAACCGGCGGATAGATCAAACCAGTCAGGTAGCAGTTCCTATTTACTAAAATTGGTTGAAAATCGATTCAATTTCTCTTTTAGGCTTTGTTTGGTTAACCAAAACCAAAAATCTCATCCCATCTCATCTCAACTCATCATTACAACTTTTTCAAACCCTCATACAAAATATAATAAATAATTTAACTTTTTCAAATCTCAATACAGAAGTAATATTAAAAAATTATATTATAACAATATTTTATTTATTACTATTCAAAACATCTCATCTCATCTATGTAACTAAGCGGGGCCCCTTTTAACGACTAGTTACATCCTTAAATTTAACTAAAGTTTATACCTCTTCTTATTTAGTTATTAAGATATTTCACATGTCTACATCCCTCTCTATATTAGCAATTCGGTTTTATTATTTTAATTAAAATATTATTCTTTTATTCTTTTTATTTCTTTTCCTTACTATCCTAATTTACAAATTCTTATTCTTCCTATTGTTAAATTTTTCAAAATCTTTTTTTTTTAATAATTTGAACTTTTTTTTTTTTACCATTTCTTTATCGGTCATATTTACAATTATTATTATTTTCCAAGTTTTCTTTCCTAACATTTTTTTTCCCCAAAATCGTTAACTTTTTCTACATACCAGTATTTTTCAAAATTTGTTTTTCTTTTTCCAAACGGTAAGAATTTCTTAAATTTGTAAAGTTTAAGATAATCATTATTATTCAGAATTTGTCCTTATCTAATGGTCATATTCTTGAAAAACATATTCTTCCAACTGTCATAAGTTTTCTTTCGATATATATAAGTTCATTTTTCCTCCAACTTTCATTAACTTTAATCTACGTTTCTTTTCTATTAAATCTGATTTCTTACTCTTATGGCTTGTCATGTTTTCAAAGGTCATTCTTTTATCCTCCATATTCTTCTTAATGATTGGAAGGTGAAAGGCATTTTCTTGATTATTTCGTTGTATTTTGTATGAGGTTCACAATGAAGAAATCTCTTTCTCCGAATTCAATCTGAGGTTGAAGACTGAAGTTCACGAGTCACAATCTATATTTTGTCTAAAGAAGAGGCAATACTGAAACACTTGTATCGGAATTAAAAATGAATCTGAAAAATAAAGGTAGAAATTTACCCTTGATTGGAAATTAAAAGAGATTGAAGCTAAAACGGTTTTCTTCCTTGTCATGTTTTGCTTGGCTGTATGCAAGTCTCAAAAAATGTTGTTGGCTTTCAGCAAAAACGAAGAATAGCAGCAAGCAGCAGTAGCAATGGAGAGAAAATGGGTTTCGGTAGTCTTTATTCATTGACTTTGTTTTAATAAAAAAAGTTAGAATATTTTAATAATATATGGATGAGTGTTTGAGTGAATAGTGCTAGCAGTCTCTTGTTAATAGAAAAATGATAAACACACAATACTTTTCAGAATATATTTCACAATCATGTTTTAGAATGAGAGATATTATTGTAAAATATCATATAAAAATAATACAACTTTATAAAAATACCCTCATTTTACATCATGTCTTGTGAATTCTATTTATAAGAGTGTTGCGTGTATATCATTACTTATACTCCTAATTTATACCACCCACTTGGCCGTTCGATGTGGCCACGTGATTTATTAAAAAATTTTAAAAAATACGTATTCAGAACAAAAAGGCTTTTAAAAATACAAAAATTAGAAGACTAAAATCCTAAATTTCTTCTACCCTTCCATGTTTGTGTTTTTATTCTTATTTTTTTAATAAGCCATGTAGCACTACAATGTCATATCAATGGGCAAAGTGAGTGGGATAAATTGAGGGGTATAGCAACATTACTCAATTTATATATTTTTTAAAACTTATCTTCTAAATTAAATTATATATTATAAATATTTTATTATGTGTGTTATCCAAACCAGCTTATAAATAGAATTTCTCTAATATAATATAACTCAATTGTAAATCATTTTTACGCGATTCAACAAAATTTATTTTCATTTTTATTATATAGCATTAGCACTAGGCTTTTGAATCATCGAAAAGAAAAACTTTTTACATTGCCAAAATAGTAACCGGCACGAATGAATGGGTTATTCTGTCTCAAATTAAATTCTGATATTCCAGCCAAAATTTATATTTCTGTCTTCAATGTATCTTAATGGCATTTTGGTAAACATGTTGAAAAGTGAGGAACCTATTGTTAATTCTGTTTCCCTGTCGACCTCTCTCGTTCCCCCTCTTCCCAGATTATCAAAATCCCTAATGTACAATCTTTGAAACTCTCAATCTCTAGGAGGAATCAAAGAATAGAAAACACACAAAGCATCCAAGCCATGACAAGAAAGGGATTTCAAGCAAAGAGATATTTGAGGTCAGATTAGATAATTACCCATGTTATTGCTAAAGAATGCTTTAGCTGTTGGGACTTTGGGAGTTATCGGGAAAATTTAAAGGAAATCTAAGGTTAGGGTTTTGGAAAGAAAATATATAGGGAAGCATGCGTGTTTCATTCAATCTATTATTGCCTTGTTTGGCAGTTTTGATGATTCACAATTTGCTTGGGATATACTTGCATCTTGTTACTCATCTATTGATAGTTCTTGTGAGTTGATCTTTATTATCTGAAGTAGAAACTGAATCGAAGTATCCATGGGTTTTTTTCTCGTAGGCAATTCTTATGGAATTAGGTTTCTCTCTCATATCTTGCTTAGAAGGATCCATATGATGCCAAACTATAGCATCGACTTTATCAATTTCTAATAATTCTATGTGATGATTTGAGTCTGCTTGAGGGCAACTTCTCACTGAATTCCTCTTACCTCTTTGGGCAAGTTGTCTTTGAGCTTTTTCGAGACGGGACTCGCCTATAGAAACTGCAACCTCATTGTACCCATACGATCTCGGCCACGCTTATGGTTCATCATCTCTTCAACCAAAGCTCTTTAATAGGATAATTTGTTACCGCCCTCCTTTCAAGTCTTGTGACAACTACTACTGCTATTATAGACGTCTGAGGCACACTATTGAGAATTGTAGGTGTCGCTTGAAAACCATTATTCCCACTACTGTTGTTGCTAATATTGACATTATCACATCTTTATCTGCTTTCTCTAGCGAGTCTTTTTATCTACTTTTACCCTATTTAATGTGAACCTAGAGGCAATAATCAATTAGGTTTCTACACATTTTGGTTATGCATCTTCCTCTGCCCTTTCAATTTGGCCAAGTAAACCTTCTCCATGGCTATTTGATTCTATATGTAACAATCACATGGCACCTTGCCTATCTACATTTATCACAGGACATTTGCCTCTTTTTATTTGATTTAATTCTAATGTTTGGGGACCTTTTTCTATTCCTAATATGAGGGATTCAAAATATTTTATAATATTTGTAGATGATTTTTCTTGTTATATCTTGGTCTTTTGGATGAAATCTTACAATGAATTGTTAGATATGTACGAAGTTTTTGCCAACGGATTGAGACATGTTTTTCAAAGCACATTAAATTACTTTTTTCTAATAATGCCCTAGAATATACGAAACACACACATCGGGATATCTTTAAACATTATGGCACTATTTCTCACCTTTAATGTCTAGATACTTTGCTACAAAATGAGAGTTCAAAATATAAACTTAGGCACCTTCTAGATAGTATTTGTGCTCTACTCTTATCCTCACCTATGCCTACTCTAAAAGAAATTCGATAGATCAATTTTTTTAGATTTCATGCACTGAGTGACCGATTCGGTTTTAGTCTGTCAGTATAATTATATCTCAGTCCACTATGGTGACAGAGTTGCCTTTCTATTTATTTAAGACACTTAGGAGAATAGATTAGGGAAACAAATTGCATCATATCCTCGAATGAATATGTAAGATTTTATGGTGTAATAATACGTTTCCAGCTTTCAAAATGAATAGTAGTCCAGAGTGCCCTTTTATGTAATTAAGGCACTTACGAGTCAAATTTTCTGAAATGAAATGCACCACTAGACTCGTAGAAATATTTAAGATTTCATGGTGCAATAAAAAGTTTCAAAATTTTTTGGATGAATAATAACACTCGAAAGAGCGTCATGTGACAACTGACTCAAACAATTGTCAAATCATCATGTAGGATGTCTAAATCCACTTAAAATCACTAGGATTATTTTTCGATTAAACACGTGGCACAATCCTAGCCACTCATGTGAATGGTGTTGTGACACTTGTCACATGGAGATTGAAATGTGATGAAATGGTTAGTAAATCAAGTGTGTGATCATACCATCTATGCAAAATACTAATCCGAGCAATCAAAACATAAATTGACCAACTAAAAGAGAATCTCAACCCAAAGAAAACTCCAAACCATTGAAATCCAACTAAAACCCTAAATCCAATGTGATGGCCAAAACCCTAAACCTAGTTTCCGAATCCTAAACCACTCGATTTTGTTTAAGTGTTTTATTACTTGGTTAAATCACTTCCTCATACAATTAACCACTCAATTACATATTCATACACCCTTAATCACTCCTATACATCTTAGAAAAGTTTGTTTTGAATCAAGCAATGCCCAAAACCCTAACTAGACCCCACACTAAACTTGATTCGGTTAAGCACTTTTTAGTCCATTGAAAAATATCACTTAGGCCAAGCTTCTTAGACAAGCTTTCCCACTCTTACAGAACCATACTTAGGGTTTCATGCCACTTCATAATTAACCACAAATAGTGATTTGATGGCAAGCAAAAGCCAGCACACACCAGCCCCTATCACACAATACTTTAGCCCACTTTCCTCCACCCTTTAAGCTGACCACCTGCCATCCAAATGTCACTAATCCACCCACCATTCAGCTCTCCTTATCCCCCATGCCCCTCACCATTTCATCTCACACTTAGACATTTTTCAATCACTTTCCTAAAGAGAAATCTAGAGAGAGCTTAGGAGAGTTTTCTGGTTGTTTTTGCTCTAGAATTTTCAGCCATTTGTAAGTCATTTTATATGGCTCAATTTTCTTGTTATTTGTTTTATTTTGAGTCCAGTTTAGGTGGGTATATGTTGAAAAAATTTTCATGGAGTTTTGATTTGTGAAAGTTGAATTTGAAGACACAAAGATTCTATTTTGACAGTTTTTGGTGTTCATTGATGAACTTGGAAAGTTTTGTGTTATTTTGATGAATTAATGTGTGGATATCAACTTGATGAAGTGTTTACTTGATTTATATACATACTAGGATGTGAATAAAAGAGTTGTGAATGATTTCAAAGTGATAGAAATAGTATGGCTCAAAATCATTTATATTTTATAATAGTTTGTGATTTTGGCTCTAGAAACTTGATCTAATGGTGTTGATCTTCATATATGTTGTTCTTGAGGTTTATATCTATGTGTTAAGAGTTTATTTTTGAAGAATATTAGTTTAGATCTTTAATGGAATGTTGTTATACATGCAATAGTGTGGTCTAGACTCAAACTAGAGTTTATTTTTAAGGTATACTGTTGTATTTCTTGAAGATTTATTACATAAAAACCAAGGATCTAATGATTTTGTTTCAAGTCAAAAGCATGTTATACTCGGTTTCATGATTTTTGTGCAAGCCAATAGTGTAAGTGGTAATTTATGATTTTCGGTTGTTTAGTCAAGCATGATATCACCTAGTTTTGAATGTTGAACATGTTATGAGAGTTATTCTAGACTTTTGGAGTGCATGGAGTTGATTTGAAAAGTGTTAGATCAAGAACATCAAGGGTTGGTTCTATTTGACCTAAGCTTGGTGTTTTGGCATTTTCATGGATTTAGTGAGTTTGAATTTTTATGAAATGTGTAAATTCGTATCTTCTCATGATTTTAGAACTAAGAATGTATATTTTGAGCGTTGATAAGTTCATTTTATACATGTTTGTATGTTAGAAGGTCAAGTTGCATTAAAAATCAAGTTTTTGGCCTCTAAGTGAATCGGCCTAAGCATGTTTCTCCTAGTTGTGTTTTGGTTAAAGTTGATATTTAAATTTAGGATAATTTTGGTAAGTTTTAGAACACATGCAGAATCTTTATTTTAGGAGCAAATTTGTAACTTCCAATAAGTAAAAGGCAACTTGCAATCCTAGCCATAAGTTACTAAGTTCTATATTTATAAGAAACTAGTAAGATATTCTAACCTTAGAAATATCTCATTTCTGTTCAAGACTTTTATGCATTGTTCTTCGTATGCCAAATCACTGTAAGTTAGTTTCCAACTTAATCTCAATAGTATTAATTATGTGTGGTGGTAAGAAATTAGTTTCATATTTATTATGATGATTATAAATCTTATAAAATCTCATTCCATGTTATTTATTATAGCATATGCTTATTTGTTACATGCCATGATATGCCATATCATCTATCACATGTTCATTTTATTACATGCCATGCCATGCCATCTCACTTGCATCGAGTATGTCATGAAATATTTATAAGTCATTAGGAGTCTTTTATTTTATCACCATCCTAAGTGTTATGATGGAGAATTATACTAATAGAACTCATTTGTCCATGCTGGAGTGACTAAACTAGTTTGTGGAATCCTCTAGATTGACAAAGAACCATCAACAGGTCTTGAATGAGATCTAAGTAATTGGTTGCTGAAGTGAAGCCAGGCACCCAAAGCCGGTAGTGCCAACTATATGTTTATCAGTTTTAAATCAGTTCAATTATCATGATGTACTCATATCTAACGAAATGTTTGTGGTATGATGCAGTACCAACAAGAGCACATGACTATTTGAGAGTCATGGAACATCAGCAATTTCACTTTTAACAGACCATGTTTAATGAATATGTTGAACAAGGTTTCATGTTCATTTCACGTTTATGTCAAGTTATGTTATGTCCATGTGCAGTCACGTTATTTTCAAGTTAAGTACATGTCATGCTATTTGCCAAGTCATGGCAAGCATGCTCAAGTTCATTTCATAATACAAACTTGTTATTTTACTTTCATGCACACACATATATATATACACACTATTGGTAGCTTAGTAGCTTGTTGAAACAATTCTCACTTAGCAATCTTAACTATCATTTTCCACGAACTCACGCATGGCAGATTGGACAAGATCGAAAATACTATAACGCAGAGATGAAGAGTTAATAAAATGAGTTCTACATCTGTTGGATATGATTTTAGATATTATGGCCAAACTCTATGAGCAGCTCAGCAATTTAGTGCAGTAATTCTTCTTTTAAGTCTGTATTTATGGAGCACTATCTTCAATACTTATTTTTTACATACATGATGGACAAGTGTTGTAACATTTTGGATATCTGTTTATTATAGAAATATGAAGCATGCCTATGTTTTTAGGATATAGTACTTCTATTACATTGTGTATTGTTAAAAATAAATTATCCAATACGAATATTGCATATTGTTAGATGCATGTTAGGGGCATTGCATCCTTATTTGCCTTGAATAGGGTATGTAACTTTATATTGCATATCCCTATGCTTTACGAACTTTGGCTAGGTTTATCCAGCCAATCAGATCATGCGGGCGTCACATGATGGTATCAGAGCATGTGGGATCAAAGCATGTGGGCGTCACATGATGGTATTAGAACAATATGTTTCTGGGTAAACCCACATGTCTTTAGGAATTGTACCAAAATATAGGATTGAAGTTTTAGTCTTCTATTAGGCTTGGATTTCTAAAGTATTAGGTTGAGCATGTGAATCTGATACATGTGAACATGTATTTCAACTTTCAAGAAATAACACCTGGAATGGACAGAGGACAAGGAATGAGTGAGGCCATTCATCTATTGACGGACTTACTCAGACAACAGCAACAACAACATCAAGTGTGCAAGCACTGGTAAAAAGTTAATGGGTGTTCTTACGAGAAGTTCCTAATGTACCACCCAAAATTTTTGGCCAACAAATAGCCCATGAGCACCAATAAATAGATGATTGATCTCAATCGGACATTCAAGATTTACAGATGTATTGAAAATTAGAGGGTGTTGTAAGTCAGATATCTACTACAAGGAGAAGCCGATATACGGTGGGATATGAAAATGCATTTTCTGGCAATGGAGTTTGGAACCTTGGCTACCTTAACTTAAGTAAGATTTCGGGAATCATTCCACAATAGATTCTTCCTAGAGTTAGTAAAGTAACATAAGGTGCTGGAGTTTGCATCTCTAGTACAAGACAACATGACTGTGGAGCAGTATGCTGCCAAATTCATAGAATTAGGGAGGTTTGCACCTCAACTAATTTCAACTAAGAGGCTGTAGCTATAGAAATTTTAAGGAGGATGTAGCCTATAATTTGCAGCCAAGTGGTGTGTTTCAGAATTGATAATTATCAAGAGTTGGTAAACGTTGCCTCCATTTCTTAAGTTTGACCACTTAGATCAATTATGCATGGAAGAAAGCCTTACCATATGCTATTAGTGAGAGCGTGGATAGGAAGAAGCCATTTACTAGGCCAATCAATTCAAGTCAAGTGTTGTGATTGGAAGACAGATGCCCCACATCCTAGCACAAGTGTATGCTATAACTCACAGGAAATGTAAATGCTGGCACTCTAGAGGTAGAGGAAGCAGTCATCATTACCGATATTTCTCTAAGAAATATGAGTCGTTAATTTAGCTAATATTTGCATAATTGCAGTTAATAGTAGTACTACATTATCGTTGAATATTAGGAAATGTCAACTTGTGGAGAATCACAACATGTCTGAATCCAACTTGTGCATTATTCGATTCAGACATGTTGTAGTCTTTTGTGTCTACAATATTTGCACGAATTTGTAGTTTACAAATTGATTTGTTACCTTGTAAGGTTGTAGTGATAATTCCTGATGAGAATACAGTAGCATGTACCCAAGTAGTTAAGGAGTGTCCAGTAGAGATAAAAGGTGGAACATTGAAGGCCGATTTAATGGTTTTCGATCTGATGGAGTTTGATTTGATTTTGGGGATGGATTGGCTGCTAGCACTATGCTAAGATAGACTGTCAGAAGAGGGATGTTGTCTTTGAAATCCAGAATGAAGATAGGGTTAATTATGCAAGAACATTAGTTAAAGCCAACCCTTCAGTGATTTCGGCTATATAAGCTAAGAGGTGCATCAAGGATGGTTCCTTAGCATTTCTGGCAATGGTTATAAAGAAGTCAGTCGGGAGCAAGGAAGTCCTTAGGATACCCGTAGTGGAAGACTTTCCCGAAGATTCCATTGATGAGTTACCTGGATTGTCACCAAACAAAAGGACCATCTCATCTCAACATCTAACCACCATTCAAATATAAACATTTTTTAATTTCAAAATCTAACTTTTTAACTTTTTTATCTAATCATTACCTAGTCAATACAACTTTTCTAAACTTCTAAACAAGCACAAAAAAATTCATAATTGTATTCTAACAAAAGTCCCAAAACAAAAATAATATTAAAAAATTATAGTCTAATAATATTTTAGCTTTATAATTATTTTATTCAAGTTTTCCTCTCTCATTTTATCTAATCTCATTTGTGTAACCAAATGAGGCTTGAGTTTGGATTTGAATTGAAACCTAAGATAGCTCCAATGCACAAGGCATCGTATCGCATGGCTCCTATGGAGTTGAAGAAGCTCAAGGCATAGTTAGAGGTACTGCTAGAGAAGGATTTATTCATCCCAATTCTTTACCGTGGGGTCCACTTATTCTATTCCCCGAAGAAGAAAGATGGCTCAATGAGAATGTGCATTAACTACAGGGAGTTGAACAAGGTGACGATAAAGAAAAAGTATATACTAACTCGGATCGATGACCTACTAGATCAACAACAAGGAGCATCAGTATTTTCAAAGAGTGATTAGCGATCTAGATACCATCAGTTGATGGTTGGAGAATAGGAATTGCTAAAAACTACCTTTAGGACAAGGTACGACAACTATAAGTTTTCAATGATACCTTTTAGGTTAACCAATGCTCCAGTTGCATTCATGGATACAGGGAGATTCTCTCATGCCAAGAAGGGGGACCTCGAATGACCGTGCACTTAGTGATATCTAGAAATCCTTGTGAAAACTGCAGGTTCCCAATGCAGTTAGAATGTTCCTTTGGAGAGCTTGTAAGGAGGCTATTCCCACTTTTTGTAATCTGCAGAAGAGGAAGTTGAGAGAGTATAACTTATGTCCAATTTGTCAACTTGAAGGGGAAACATCAGGCCATGTCTTATGGGGTTGCAGTGCTACTAAAGATGTATGGGGCTAAGCAAGTATTAAGAATATGAATATGTCTTTGCAAAGTGATCTGTTTAGAGATATCTGGGAGCAGCTTACAGTAAGGCTATCAAAAGCTGAACTTGAAGTTGCAGGATTGATTGCAAGACTCATATGGACTAGAAGAAATGATTTTGTGCATGGCAAGGAATTTATACATCCTAATTCTATCATCCATAAGGCCAAAGAGGATCTAAGGATTTTTAACATTGCAAAACCCCAGGATGTTGTTCCTTTTACTGTAGGTTGCCCTGTCATTGTGTAGAAATGGAGAAAACCACCAAAAGGGAAGTATAAGCTTAACTAGGATGCAACAATAAATGTGTCATTGTGACTGATTGGCATTTGAGCCATTATCAGAGACTACCATGGCATGTTTCTTGGGTCAGTTAGGGCCAAAAGAATGCTCAGAATTTTGCCTCTTACAGCTGAGGCTTATGCTATGATCATGGCTATTCTATTCTGCAAGGAAACTGGATTTACAAATTTAGTTTTTTGAGGGTGCTTAAGCATGAAGACACTCCAGTCCATAAACTGTTTAAGACTTAGTATTTTCCTAATTCCTCATTCTTTAAGTCTCAAATAGGCAATAACTCTTCTTTCACTTGGAAAGAAATTTGGGAAGCTAGAAATTTGTTGAAGAAAGGTTGTCAATGGAGGATTGGGAATGGGGCTACTGCTCGAATATGGCAAGATATTTGGATTCCTGATCACCAATCTTTACTAACGGAGGAACTTTGTAGTGCATAGAAGGACCTTTCAGCAGGGGTAGCTTCTTTGATAAATGTTGAGACAGGTTGGTAGGATGGCTCAAGAGTAAAAGCTCTCTTTAATCCAAGAACAGATTTAGATATTATGAAAATTCTCCTAAGTCTAGGTCAACATAAAGATGTGTGGATGTGGCGGCATGAGAAAAGTGGGTTCTTCAGTGTTCAAAGTGGATAAAGATTTTTCATCTCTCAACTAAACCATGATATTGTTGAGAGTTCAAATGCTAGAGAAGAGTAGAAAATGTGGAAATCCATTTGGTAAATGAGAGTTTGCAACAAAGCTAAAGTGTTTACCTGGAGAGTTTGTAAGGAAAGCCTCCTATCAAAACATAATATGTTTTAGCAAAAAGTTTTAGAAAGTGTTGCATGTGATTTTTGCATTAATCCTATTGAGGATGTATCTCATGCTGTGTCACAGTGCCTTGATATTAAAGCTGGATGGTTGAACCTATTGCCTATTTTAACAAATTTGCCTGAACTTAGTACAGTTACTGATGTAGTTGTGCTTTTGGGGATCAATGAATGTTAAGCAGATCCTTCTTAATTGCATGGTCACTCTGGTACAAGCACAACAAGTGGACTATTGAGCATTCTCTGCTGGACCCTTTGCAGACTGCAAACTATGATATTAGCTTGCAAAAGCCTGTTCTCTAAGCAAATATAGAACCAAGCTACTCTCTGCAGAAAGTGGGTTGTTGGCATGCTCCTCCACCAAGTTTTTGCAAGCTTAATGTCGATGTTGCTTTATTTTTTCATCTTCGAAAAGTTGGGGTGGGTGTTGTACGGGATGAGAAATGAAAAGTACTCATGGCTGTAAGTAAAGCAGAGCATGAGTTTAATGAACCATAGTCAGTTGAATTACTAGCCATGTTACGAGCCCTACAGTTTAGTTTGCACTTAGGGATTTCCAAAGCTATGCTTGAGAGTGACAGTTTACTCATGGTGGAAGCCTCGTCTACTATTGAAGATTCCTTTTCAATTCAACGTAACCTATTGAAGGAAGTTAGAAGTCTGCCCAGCCATTTCGAAGACCATCAAGTTCAACATGTGCATAGAGGTGGTAATTAGGTTGCTCACTATCTGGCGAAGCATGCATGGTTAGTTTCAGATTTGGTGATGTGAATGGGATCTTTTCCTTCTTTTATGTCTTAGTATATTTGGCTTAATCATTCTCATTTGTAAACACAATATTTGATGTTTTGAATGAAGTTTCTTCTTATAAAAAAAATGTAGTTAATATAATGTGAAATCATTTAGAATCTACCATGCACATCAACAAATTTGACCGAAGATGACAAGCTAATTCAAGATCAGATGAACTAAACTAGCATTAGTCGATCTTAATTTATATGAAATACTTTTCTTCATCTTAATTTATTTTTATGCCACATTTACTATATATGTGGTATATTTTTAGTGGTTCACATGGAATTAACATCATGATTTTTGGATTAGTATCAATTAATTTAAATGGTTTCAACGTGTCTATTGTACTAGTTAGGAATTTATTCTTCAATTCTTTAATTAAAAATCATACACTTTAGCAACAAGAAGAAAATGGTAGAGTAGATAAGACCAAATGATAGCAAGTATGCCAGAAAGAAAATTATTGTGAGACAATTAGCACCATTTGTTCAACCGAGTCATTTGCATTTAATACATCTTGAAAAATTTACTTGATAAGTTCTTTTAATTGGACACTTTCTTGAATCAAATTCAATTGGAGAAAGGCACATCTTATTCAACCGAGTCATTTACTTTTAACATATATAAGATGAACTATTTGAAAATACTAAGAAATTTTTGTGGCACCCTTCAAGAAATGTCAATCAATGGATGGAGAAAAACACCTTATTTTCGCTCAAGCGAGTAAATTTGTGTTTGATACAAGCCAAATTAATTGAGAATACTGTTTTGGAAATTATTGTGGGACTCATTCTTGAATTAGAAGGAGAAGAACTAGGTTTGCTCAACTGAGATGATCGGTTTGTTTAAACATAAGCCAAAATTAATCAAGTTAAAAATGATTATTGTATGTATAATTTGACGCGTGCTTCTCTCTGACTGGTAACGACGTGACAAATAAATAATTTCTATTAAAAGATCTTAAACCATCCCCAAACGTTGGTTGAAAGATTGGTGTGATTAGAAAGATTCACTTGTACTTATGGCAAAGAACGTATGATAGATGTAAACTGAGTTCATAAGTTCAAAGTACAATTAATATTTAACTCAAATGACTTGTAGTTCTTGGACAATTATGCTCAAAACAAACAAACTTTTTATAATAGAACTTGAATGCAACCTATCAATTTGTTATCATTTTGCTGATTTATATTACCATTATCCTTGGAAATATTTGATGAAGTCCATTAGGGCTTCATTCCTTGACTAGATTCTCTTTTTCCTTTTTTTGTTCCTACTTTAGTTTTCTGCTTGGGATGATTGAGCTCTTGTTATGATCTTTAATGATAATTTTATAATGTTGAAGATGTCCATGCAATTTGTTACGAGATAGATCAATCATCTTCACAAGTCCCAAAGAATTTTCAAACACAAACTCTCTTCCTTTCCATACCAATGATGCATGGTCGATATAATTAATGCTAGAGCCATATGCGTATATGCCACTTTGATTTCCACTTAGATACATGATCGCAGTCCAATGGTAGATACACTCAGAAATAGTTCCTAATCTTATTCAGAGAAAGATCCAAGACTTGAATATTTCATAGGTGACATAGGTTTAATGACAAACTTCCATAAAACTGATTAGATTGTAGGCTAAAAATAACCAAATAATATAGATTATCACCTATCCATGTAGGTGCCATTCTCGACAAATTTTTTGTTCCCAAGTCAATGGTTTTCAACCTACTGCAATTCTGAAGGGACATTGGAGTCTTTTCAACAAATTCGTTGTTGTTTAGATCTAAAACATGAATCGAGACTATGGATCCCATTAAGCTAGGTATTTTCTCATAGAAATTGTTGTTTTCCAAATTAAGAATAGCTGAGTGGCAAAAATAAGTCCAACAATCTGGAAGCTCTCCCAATAGTGTATTGTTTGAAAGGTTTAAAATTTTGAATAACGTTGTAGTACTAAATTTAGATACTAAAGTAATTGACCTAGAAAACTTATTATTCAATCGGTCTAGTGATTTTAGATTTGATGGAAAATGTGGTATTGAACCATGAAAAAGATATGAGCTTAAATCTATTATAGCATAAACATCAAATTTGGACTATGACAAGTCTAGCAAGTTCACATGTAACTAGTTATTATACATCCTTAAAAATATTGACTAGGGAGTGAAGTTCCAAAACCAAGTAGGGATAATGCTAGAAATTCTAGCATTAGAAATATCAAGTATATGATAATTCTTTTGAGTTTGAAGCCACATCGGGAAAGCTAGTTCCAATCTGCAAGTTCTCAAATAAATACAATCCAATTAATAATTTTTAATAGATAATTGAAGGGATGCAAGTAGAAAACACACATATTTATGCATACTATTTGCTAATATATATATATATATATATATATATTTATTCAAACTACATGTGAGGAAAGATAGCTCTAATTTATAAGTATGACCATAAACTATTGGAAGATGACCCTTACCGTAAAATTTAACTTTGCAAAGTGAGCATACATAGAGCTGCTTCCACGTGGAGCCTATGTTAACATCATTCGAGCATTGGAAGTAAGACGCTTCATTATGTATCTTATGTTTAGCACTGAAATGAAACATACAGTCCAAAATCCTCCAATAAATCCGAGAGTTGCAGCAATATAAAATCCTTTTGTTATAAATCTATCATTATCATCTGTTTGAATGATGTTATTCTTGTGGAGATCTTCAAGACACTTGTTTGGAAGTGGAGAGCCACATAGTTTCTGGTTTCCCAAAAATGCGGAAGCATTGAGTAATTGGATTTGAGTTCCTGTTGGGATCTTGCCAGATAAGTTGTTGGTAGACAAGTCCAATTGACTAAGAAAACTAATGCTGGAAATGCTCATTGGGATTTCACCACAAAGTTGGTTTCTGGATAAATCAAGGGATTCTAGATTTTTCAACAAACCGATCTTTGGAGGGATTAACCCAGTTAAATTGTTTCTCGATAAATTCAATGTGAGTAACTCTGTAAGTTTAGTAATTCCTTTGGGAATTTCTCCACGTAATTTGTTGCTAGAAAGATCAATCATCTTCACAAGTACCAAGGAATATTGAAACTCAAACTCTCTTCCTTTCCATAACAATGATGCATGGTCCCAATAAGCTATGTATGTGCTATACATTTGTATGAAATCTTGATTCTTAGATAGATCAGACATTGCAGTCAAATTGTAGAAACACTCTGGAATAGTTCCCTCGATCTCATTTGAAGAAAGAACCAAGATATGAATATGTGATAAATGGCACAGGCTTAAAGGCAAGCTTCCATAAAGCTGATTAGATCGTAGGCTAAGCATAACCAAATTAGGTAGACTATCACCTATCCATGCAGGTACCATTCCTGACAAATGATTTGCTTCCAAGTCCATGGTTTTCAACCTACTGCAATTTTGAAGGGACTTCGGAATCTTTCCGACAAGTCCATTATGGCTTAAATGTAAAAACTCAAGAGAGGATAGGGAGTCCATTAAGTGTGGTATTTTTCCATAGAAATTGTTGTTGCCTAAATTAAGAACAACCAAGTCACGAATATGCGTCCAGCAATCTGGAATCTCTCCAGATAGTGTATTGATTGAGAGGTCTAAAATCTTCAATAACGTTGGAGTATTGAATTCACATAGGAAGGAAATCGGGCCAGTTAGGGAATTCTGAGCAACATTCAATATCTCAAGATTGGATAAATTCCCAATGCTCTTGGGCAATGGCCCGATAAATTTATTGTTGCTTATTTGCAAATTCTGCAAAGAGTCTACTAAGCAACTTGACGCATTACTCATAAATTCATAAAGATTTCCAGTAAGACTGTTATCTGAAAGATACAATGAATGTAAGGAGCATAAATTCCAAAAAGATTTTGGAATACCACCACCAAGCTTATTTCCACTGAGATATAGTGTTCGAAGAGAACTTATGCTGCCAAAAGCATCCGGAATGGAGCATTGTAACTCGTTATCTCCAAGCCCCAGAGAAACAAGGCTTGTAGTGGAGTTGAACAACCAATGAAATATGGAGCAGTTGAGATAATTGTTGTTGAGATTTAGAAAAAGAAGTTGTGAAGCGGAACTTGCATTGATGGAAAGCAACTGATGAGTTGTTGTGGAGAGACTGCAACCACTCAGACTCAAGTGTATCAAAGAAGGGAGAATCATAACCATATTGGGCCAATTGACTACTTGGCTAAGGTTGACCCCACTCATATCCAAATGGTTTAAGGATGAAAAATGAGTTAACCAATCAAGATTATGTGCCTCCACCAGATCAGAATTGTAAGAAAGATCTAGAAACAGAAGTTGTGATGATGAACTAGCATTGATGAAAAGCAACTGAGGAGTCATTGTGGAGAGACTGCAACCAGTTAGACTCAAGTGTATCAAAGAAGGGAGCATCATAACCTTATTGGGCCAATTGACTACCTGGCTGAGATTGACCCCACTCATATCCAAATGTTTTAAGGATGAAAAATGAGTTACCCAATCAAGATTATGTACCTCCGTCAGATCAAAATTGTAAGAGATATCTAGAAATAGAAGTTGTGATGAGGAACTAGCATTAATGGAAAGCAACTGAGAAATCGCTGTGGAGAGACTGCAACCACTTAGACTCAAGTGTATCAAAGAAGGGAGCATTATAACCTTATTGGGCCAATTGACTACCTGGCTGAGGTTGACCCCACTCATATCCAAATGGTTTAAGGATGAAAAATGAGTTAACCAATCAAGATTATGTGCCTCCATTAGATCAAAATTGTAAGAGAGATCTAAAAATAAAAGTTGTGATGAGGAACTGGCATTGATGGAAAGCAACTGAGGAGTCGTTGTGGAGAGACTGCAATCACTTAGACTCAAGTGTATCAAAGAAGGGAGCATCATAACCTTATTGGGCCAATTGACTACCTGACTGAGGTTGACCCCACTCATATCCAAATGTTTTAAGGATGAAAAATGAGTTAACCAATTAAGATTATGTACCTCTGTCAGATCATAATTCCTAGAGAGATCTAGAAATAGAAGTTGTGATGAGGAACTAGCATTGATGGAAAGCAACTGAGGAGTCATTATGGAGAGACTGCAACCACTTAGAGTCAAGTGTATCAAAGAAGGGAGCATCATAACCTTATTGGGCCAATTGACTACCTGGCTGAGGTTGACCCCACTCATATCCAAATGTTTTAAGGATGAAAAATGAGTTAACCAATCAAGATTATGTACCTCTGTCAAATCATAATTCCTAGAGAGATCTAGAAATAGAAGTTGTGATGAGGAACTAGCATTGATGGAAAGCAACTGAGGAGTCGTTATGGAGAGACTGCAACCACTTAGAGTCAAGTGTATCAAAGAAGGGAGCATCATAACCTTATTGGGCCAATTGACTACCTGGCTGAGGTTGACCCCACTCATATCCAAATGTCTTAAGGATGAAAAATGAGTTACCCAATTAAAATTATGTGCCTCTGTCAGATCATGATTGTAAGAGAGATCAAGAGAAATCAATCCTGATAGGTTTCCCAATTGTTGTGGAATGGTTCCGGCTATTTGGGTATATGAAAGATTGAGATATTGTAATTTAGCAAGTGAGCCAACAAAATTTGGGAAGGATTTTCTGAAAAAGTTATTGTAACTTAAGTCCAGATAAGTCAAATATTGCAATCCAAGTAACGAAGAGCTTATCTCACCTTCTAGATATTTGGTTGTAGGTTCAATGCCATACAACCAATTTGCCCGGAGATGAAGCTTAACAGCATGACTTGTTTTGTTGCTGCATTTAATTCCTTCCCACTTGCAACAATCTTCAGTACCACTGTCCCAAGAAGAGAGCCAATGGAAACAATCTACAAGGTGTTGTTTGAAATGGAGAAGTACTTGTCATTCTTCCTCTATGCATTTGACTTTAGAATCAGTATGCAAATCGAAACTAGATCCAAGTTTTGTTGCATTGCATGATAAGAGTACAAGTAGTAGAAGCAGAAATTGGAGATAACAACCTCTCATTGTTCCTCTATGCATCTGACTTTAGAATCAGTATGCAAATCGAAACTAGATCCAAGTTTTGTTGCATTGCATGATAAGAGTACAAGTAGTAGAAGCAGAAATTAGAGATAACAACCTCTCATTGTTTTACTCTCTATTAGGAACACTGATAAGAGATACTGTATCTTAATGCAACTTATATGGGTTTTGATATCTCAAAGATAACTAGTTGATGTTATGAAACTAATGAAAAGATAGAGAGCAAAAGAGAGAGATGTTTAGAGAACTTTGTTTTCTCTTATTTCTTAGGGTCTTACACAAATGAGGACTCCCTCTATTTATAGGGATTTCTTGGTACAAAGGATGGTTAGGATTGTTACACTTGTCATCAATCCAATGGTAAAGAGTACAAAGGAGGTTAGGTGTACCTAAAATCACTATTGGGGGGTAGGTGTACCTAAGATTACCATTGATGGCTAAATGTGGTCATACAATACAATTTGAACTTGGTTTCTAACACTCCCCCTTTGGATGACCACATATAAAGAATATGCCTCGTTAAAACCTTGTCAAGGNAATATATATATATATATATATATATATTTATTCAAACTACATGTGAGGAAAGATAGCTCTAATTTATGAGTATGACCATAAACTATTGGAAGATGACCCTTACCGTAAAATTTAACTTTGCAAAGTGAGCATACATAGAGCTGCTTCCACGTGGAGCCTATGTTAACATCATTCGAGCATTGGAAGTAAGACGCTTCATTATGTATCTTATGTTTAGCACTGAAATGAAACATACAGTCCAAAATCCTCCAATAAATCCGAGAGTTGCAGCAATATAAAATCCTTTTGTTATAAATCTATCATTATCATCTGTTTGAATGATGTTATTCTTGTGGAGATCTTCAAGACACTTGTTTGGAAGTGGAGAGCCACATAGTTTCTGGTTTCCCAAAAATGCGGAAGCATTGAGTAATTGGATTTGAGTTCCTGTTGGGATCTTGCCAGATAAGTTGTTGGTAGACAAGTCCAATTGACTAAGAAAACTAATGCTGGAAATGCTCATTGGGATTTCACCACAAAGTTGGTTTCTGGATAAATCAAGGGATTCTAGATTTTTCAACAAACCGATCTTTGGAGGGATTAACCCAGTTAAATTGTTTCTCGATAAATTCAATGTGAGTAACTCTGTAAGTTTAGTAATTCCTTTGGGAATTTCTCCACGTAATTTGTTGCTAGAAAGATCAATCATCTTCACAAGTACCAAGGAATATTGAAACTCAAACTCTCTTCCTTTCCATAACAATGATGCATGGTCCCAATAAGCTATGTATGTGCTATACATTTGTATGAAATCTTGATTCTTAGATAGATCAGACATTGCAGTCAAATTGTAGAAACACTCTGGAATAGTTCCCTCGATCTCATTTGAAGAAAGAACCAAGATATGAATATGTGATAAATGGCACAGGCTTAAAGGCAAGCTTCCATAAAGCTGATTAGATCGTAGGCTAAGCATAACCAAATTAGGTAGACTATCACCTATCCATGCAGGTACCATTCCTGACAAATGATTTGCTTCCAAGTCCATGGTTTTCAACCTACTGCAATTCTGAAGGGACTTCGGAATCTTTCCAACAAGTCCATTGTGGCTTAAATGTAAAAACTCAAGAGAGGATAGGGAGCCCATTAAGTGTGGTATTTTTCCATAGAAATTGTTGTTGCCTAAATTAAGAACAACCAAGTCACGAATATGCGTCCAGCAATCTGGAATCTCTCCAGATAGTGTATTGATTGAGAGGTCTAAAAACTTCAATAACGTTGGAGTATTGAGTTCACATAGGAAGGAAATCGGGCCAGTTAGGGAATTCTTAGCAACATTCAAGATCTCAAGATTGGATAAATTCCCAACGCTCTTGGGCAATGGCCCGATAAATTTATTGTTGCTTATTTGCAAATTCTGCAAAGACTCCATTAAGCAACCTGACGCATTACTCATAAATTCATAAAGATTTCCAGCAAGATTGTTATCTGAAAGATACAATGAATGTAAGGAACATAAATTCCAAAAAGATTTTGGAATACCACCACCAAGCTTATTTCCACTGAGATATAGTGTTCGAAGAGAACTTATGCTGCCAAAAGCATCCGGAATGGAGCATTGTAACTCGTTATCTACAAGGTCCAGATAAACAAGGCTTGTTGTGGAGTTGAACAACCAATGAAATATGGAGCAATCGAGATAATTGCTAGAGAGATCTAGAAATAGAAGTTGTGAAGAGGAACTTGTATTTATGGAAAGCAACTGATGAGTTGTTGTGGAGAGACTACAATCACTTAGCCTCAACTGTATCAAAGAATGGAGCATCATAACCTTATTGGGCCAATTGACTACCTGGCTGAGGTTGACCCCACTCATATCCAAATTTTTTAAGGATGAAAAATGAGTTACCCAATTAAGATTATGTGCCTCCATCAGATCATAATTGTAAGAGATATCTAGAAATAGAAGTTGTGATGAGGAACTAGCATTAATGGAAAGCAACTGAGTAGTCGTTATGGAGAGATTGCAATCACTTAGACTCAAGTGTATCAAAGAAGGGAGCATCATAACCTTATTGGGCCCATTGACTACCTGGCTGAGGTTGACCCCACTCATATCCAAATGGTTTAAGGATGAAAAATGAGTTAACCAATCAAGATTATGTGCCTCCATTAGATCATAATTCCTACTGAGATCTAGATATAGAAGTTGTGATGAGGAACTAGCATTGATGGAAAGCAACTGAGGAGTTGTTGCGGAGAGACTGCAACCACTTAGACTCAAGTGTATCAAAGAAGGGAGCATCATAACCTTATTGGGCCAATTGACTACCTGGCTGAGATTAAGTCCACTCATATCCAAATGTTTTAAGGATGAAAAATGAGTTACCCAATCAAGATGATGTACCTCCATCATATCATAATTCCAACTGAGATCTAGAAATAGAAGTTGTGATGAGGAACTAGCATTGATGGAAAGCAACTGAGGAGTTGTTGTGGAGAGACTGCAACCACTTAAACTCAAGTGTATCAAAGAAGGGAGCATCATAACTTTATTGGGCCAATTGACTACCTGGCTGAGGTTGACCCTACTCATATCCAAATGTCTTAAGGATGAAAAATGAGTTGCCCAATTAAGATTATGTGCCTCCGTCAGATCATGATTGTAAGAGAGATCAAGAGAAATCAATCCTGAGAGGTTTCCCAATTGTTGTGGAATGGTTCCGGCTATTTGGGTATATGAAAGATTGAGATATTGTAATTTAGCAAGTGAGCCAACAAAATTTGGGAAGGATTTTCTGAAAAAGTTATTGCAACTTAAGTCCAGATAAGTCAAATATTGCAATCCAAGTAATGAAGAGCTTATCTCACCTTCTAGATATTTGGTTGTAGATTCAACGCCATACAACCTATTTGCCCGGAGATGAAGCTTAACAATATGACCTGTTTTGTTGCTACATTTAATTCCTTCCCACTTGCAACAATCTTCATTACCACTGTCCCAAGAAGAGATCCAATGGAAACGATCTACAAGGTATTGTTTGAAATGGAAGAGTGCTTGTCGTTCTTCCTCTATGCATCTGACTTTAGAATCAGTATGCAAATCGAAACTAGATCCAAGTTTTGTTGCATTGCATGATAAGAGTACAAGTACTAGGAGTAGAAATTGGAGATAACAACCTCTCATTGTTTTACTCTCTATTAGGAACACTGTTAAGAGATACTGTATCTTAATGCAACTTATATGGGTTTTGATATCCCAAAGAGAACTAATTGATTTATTTTTATACTAGTTTTACGTATAATAGATGTCTAGATTTATTTTGAAATCCGCGTGGGACCAGTAATTGATAATTTCCGTCTTGGATTCCTAACTAGGACCTACATGAGTACGTACATGACTAACAAACCACTAAAGTTGTCAGTTATTTGAAAAAAATAGTATTCATAGTGATGTCGTGATCAGTTTCAAATTACTTTTATATCCAAATCCGACTACACGTTTTCCTACAATATGCTATATGTCGAATTACGTACATTGGTTTTAGTCATTTGGGTTGACAAAATTGATATTATCTTTTTAATTTAACTTTTTAAAGAATATTATGAAAGTAATTTGGAACCGATGATGGCACTGCAAAATTCGGGTCCAATTGATCATTTCGCATCAATCCACGAATCAAAGGTAAATACAAGCAATAGAGAATCCAATTCTTTATTCGTGATCAAGAAAATATAGTCTTTCATTCAAAAAATAAAATAAAATAAAATATAGTCTTGAAGGCGAATTTTTTTTTTTTCTCTTAAGTAGAATCCATATAAAAATATTAAATTAAGAAACCCTATAAAATGATTTAGAAATAAAAATTATTAGCTAGAAATTTCTTAATACTGAAAGATATAAGTACGTGCATATAAATAAAAACGAAAAAAAAAAAAAACTCTCAAACTTACAATAGACATTTGATGTATTTTTCTCAACATTATCTCAACTCTTTTTGTTGGAATTCTTGGACACGAGTGAATTTAATTTTTAGTCTATTTCTTAATTAATTAATGTGTCATTTTTCTTCCATCAATTAAGTGCTTGATATTTCATCCAATTACTTTTTGTATTCATATTTCTTCCCTCATTTAATTACTTGAAAATAATTGCATGTAGACACTTTCTTGAATGACTAAGTGAAGATCTTACAAGGAGTTCTTTGATCTGATATATATATGTGCCAATTGCTAACTTTGACCTATTCTTTGTGCCAATTTTTCTTCTCGCAATAAATGCTTATTGGTCCTTCATCTAATGTTTTTCTTTGTTCAACGTTTGAATACAGGCTTTCCTTGCTGTTTATGTCATAAGAATATGTCAACATAAGATTTACATAATTAGTAAAAATTAATATCATAAATACTTTTTGGATTTATTTTACTTGAGAATTATTGTGGGACCCTTTTTGAAAATGACAAGAAGAGAGTTTCAATAGATGTGCTTCTTGAAAATTATCGTGGGACCCTTCTTGAAAACTATTCCACACAAAATCTACTCGAATTTAGTTATTGAGGTTGGTAGGTAGTACTAACATAGGATTCTGGTTTACATTCAACCCAACGTCTAGTTGGATATTTTATAATTAATTGGAGTTGTATTTTAGATTGATTATCATCATCCTATTGTGAGAATGCGTATCTATTTTTTATGACTGTCCAGGACAATTATAATATTTCAATATATTATTATTATTATTTTTTGTATATTTTGAAATTTGGAATATACTTTCGTGAATGACTGCATGATGATCTTACAAGGGGTACTTTGATCTTATGCCAATTGCTAACTTTGACCTATTCTTTGTGCCAAATTTTCTTCTCTCAATAAGTGCTTGGTCTTTCATCTAATAGCTTTCTTTGTTCAACGTTTGAGTACTATAGTGACTGAATTATTACATATTTGATATATCTAAAACTCATATATTTGAATTATTTTATTATATTATTATTAGTTTTAGATAGATAAATAGTTAAGAGACATAAATTCAAATTGTGATTTAAATTAGTTTATAGCATGGTCTATACTTAATTTTATAATTTGTAATATAATTGGACTATATTTTTTCACAAGCATAGTATATCTTTGATATTCTATTCTTCATTTTTATTTTTTCTGATTTCTACTTTTTCATACCTGCCAAGTATCGATGTTTATCCTATCTCTCTCCTCATTCCAGATCTCTCTCTATTGGGTCTCGAGAATGAGTTTTGCTACATACAAGCACAGTTGCGCACTAATCTGTGTACCAATACTGATTTATTCATACTTCAAATTTAAATTAACACTGTTTTCAATAAAATCTACTTTTTGACCAATCACATCACATTGGTACACAGATTAGTGCACAATTATGCTTGTAACTATATTTTTCCCTTGAGAATTCACCTACTCACGTGAAACCGGCCACAAGTCTTCCACTTATTCAAGCCACAAACGCACAGCATCATGAACGCAAGATGCACACACGCAGCAAGCTGTTTTTGGGTTTTACGATTACACGTTAGATTGATTAAGGGTTTAGTTAGTACTTAAATAATTTCGATTTTATTTATTAATTTTCTGATTAATTAATATTGTTTAGTTTAGTTGGATTCTTATTTGTTAATTTTGATTTGTTAGTCTCTTATATTTTATTTTGATACTTAAAAATTAAAAAATATGAATCTAGTTTATGACTAGTATCTTTTTTGTTTCCATTGCACTTTTCCACTTATTGCACTTATCACTACTTTGATTTCTGACCTATTTGTGAATATTTTTACTTTTTACACGAGTTTCATTTTAAACAACTTTTTTCGAGGAGACGATCTAGAAATTTTATTTCTATTTATTATACGACATTCTCCTGTATTTATAATAATTTTTGTACTACTCATTTTTGAGTGAGTTATATAGGCTATATAGTGATCTTACAAGGCTTACTTCCCAACGAAAAATTATTATATATTCTAGAAGTTCGGATGTTTTGGTACTCTCATCCTATTACAATAGGATAAGTAATTAAATTTATTTATGTAAGTTTAAATTATGGTATTTTATGATAAGATAAAAGTACCACTACATGACTTTCCCGTATTCGAGTAGTACCAAACAATTACTCGTTCCCGGCCAATTAATACTTGTTCTCACTAAATAAATATTACTTGGCTCTAATATTCTAACATCACCAAATCTTCAACCATTAGACATATCTCAATTTTTTCGAGGTTCAGTTCCCAAAGTGCATCTTTCCATTCTAGTTAGTTTCTATAGCTTTTAAATTAAGCACTTTTTCCAATGATAAGTTCAGAAAGCAGCTAATTAAGATTGTGCAAGCAATAAACTTAGGTTCTCAATAACTCTGCCAAACGCAATTGCATGTTTGGATTTTTACTTAAAAGAGATCTCAATAACTAAATTTATCAACAACATGACCTTCTCCAAATAGATTCTAGTGCTAACATTAATTTAGAAGTCTCGCTGCAACTTCTGCCAACTAATGTCATTCGTTAAATCAATCGATTATTGTATTTTGAAATTTGAATAAAATATTATTATAATATAATTTTTATTTTGAGATTTGAAAATATTGAATCGATTATTGTATTTTGTTTGAAAGTTTGATAAATTTGTAACCATTATTAAATGAGAAGAGATGAGATAATTTGTGAAAACAAACCAACCATAGGTCTATTTGGCAAGTTGGTGACAAGAGAAATTTTTGAATTCCAAGAGACCAATTAATGCAATCAATTCTATTTGAAAGTTTTGTTTTCATTCGGAAAAATATATACCTTTCATATAATCTGTGTGGTATGGTAGAACTTATTTTGTGGACTTTTAGAAATAAATAAATAGAAATATATAAAAGTACCAAAATAAATTAGATGCACAGTTTCAAGAGATGGGGTAGAATATAGCATCTAAAAGGAGCCATATATATTTCAAGAGAGTCCATTGGCAAAAGCTGACTCGAATTTAATTGGATTGACCCAAGTCAATACAATTTGCGTGTAACATAAGGCCAATTATTTGGAAAAACAAGTAGGGAAGAAAGTAGTCCAATTAAATTTTATCTATATCTAAACCTTTCTATACGTTTACATGTTCCACAATTACATCATCCATTCATTGTAACCAAATTTTCTGTGTCTAATAAATTTTGATCATTCGAAAAATTATTTCAATTGATAAAATGTTTTTTAGAGTCAATTATTCTACTTTAAAAATTATAGATTGATGACGAGTGACAAGGATCAATTGATAATTTAATTCAAATAAAAAATATATTATTGCGCATTCCCATAAATATTGCTTATCTTCTTGGGATCGATGGACTTCTTATTTCTTCCAATTTCCTCTTTATTAATACTCTTGGAGTACTGACCTATTAAGAGATGCCAACCTTAGCTTGCTAGGTGTTAAAAATTGGCTGGCGGATAAATAAGAGAAATTAAGGCAACATTTGGTTATACAGATGAGATAATGAGATAAGATGAAAGTTGAATAAAATATTATTTTCAATATTATTTTTATTTTGAGATTTAAAAAAGTGGAATTGTTTATTATATTTTATTTAAAAGTTTAAAAAATAATAATGATTAAACGAGATGATATGAGATAAATGGTTTGCGAAAACAAACCAGACATAACTTTATTTAGCAAGACGGCGACAAGAGAGATTTTTGAATTCCAAGGGACCAATATAATCAATTCTATTTGAAAATTTTGTTTTTTCTTGGAAAAAGGGTTTAGATTGATAGCCCGATTTCCACGACAAATTCTTTGAATTTAATCAAACTCGATTACTAAATCAATTTGCGTGTAGCAGAAGTTGAATTAGTATTGGAAAAAAACAAATATGAGACACATTTATATACTTGGTGTCATTTTCATGCATATTGTTCACTCACATCATACGTTTACCGTACCGTATCATTCACATAGGTTTCATAAATTTTGAAAAATTTCGTATTCAAACATTTTTTTCTTGAAAAAAAAGATTTGCCTTAATTGTAGGTTATATTTTAATTAGTTATTTGTAAAGAATTTAGGTTATTAATAATAATTTTTTTCATTCTTTAAGTTTAATTTAATTTTTACTTTTTAACTAATTGTCTTGATTTTTAAGTTGTAATCAATTAATCATGATTTATGTAACTTTCGATATTATTTTCTTTTGTTAGTCTCTTCAATTTTTGCTACTGGACATTTGTAAGCTTTGAAAATGCTTATGGTATGTATTTGAGTGACAAGCTGTACTAAATAATTTTTGTTGAAAATTATTAAAGAATCGGGATGAAGGGACTATTTTATATATGGGTATTACCTCAAAATGGCCATTTTGTAATTAGTCGTGGCTGATGAGGGGCATAAAGGGACAAAGAGTTAAGTGATCAGATTTTCGATCTTGAGAGTCCATTAATTCCATATATAGTCTATTCGAATTTAAGAGGATTGACCAAGTCAATTTGCGTGTACGTAAGGTACTCGTTTATTTGAATAAATAGTAGGAAAAACTTTTCAATTATTAATGTGAATTTCAAACTTTTATATAAAAACCGACATACTACATGTTTTGTGTTTTCAGATGTAATTTTATTTTGAATATATATTTTTTTACTTATATGTTATGTTTTACTTATTTGTTAATCATTTAATGTCACATAATAAGATATTTAGATGAGAAATAATGATGAACTTATTTTTCTATATATAATTTATAGGTATTATAAAAATGATCAAAATATAGAAACTTATTCATATATATTTTTTTATTATAGGAATAAATCATTTATACGAACCAAATATAGATAAGAGTACTTTTTCTTCTTTTTTTTTTTTAATTATTATTTTTTCTTTGCGAAGAAAAGACCGATCTTATTAAGAGTATGCTAACATATTATTTATACAATTAATAAAAATTAATATAATAAATTATTTTGGATTTATTTTGCTGAAATGCTAGTCTCATTCACATTCACCAACATGTAAGCATCTTTCAAAATACAATATTATTTTTTTTAGATTATAAAAAATTAAATAATTTATTATATTTTATTTGAAAGTTTGAAAAATATGTAATGATTAGACGAAATGAGATTAGATAAATGGTTTGCCTATTTAGCAAGATGGTGACAAGAGAGATTTTTGAATTTCAGGGACCAATGCAATCAATTCTATTTAGAAATTTTGTTTAGAAATTTTGTTTTTGTTTGGAAAATGGGTTTAGATTGATAGTCCAATTTTCACAACAAATTGATCATTGAATTTAATCGAACTTGATCACCGATTCAATTTGCATGTAGCAGAAGGTGAATTAATATTAGAAAAAAGCAAATATGGGACACACTTGTATACTTGGTATTGTTTTCACGTTGTTCACTCACATCATTCGTTTACCCTACCGTATCATTGACATACGTCTTATAAATTTTGAAAAATTTTGACTTCAAACACTTTTTTCTTGGAAAAAAAGAACTACATTAATTGTAGGTTATATTTTAATAGTTATTTGTAAAGAATTTAGGTTTATTTTTTATTTACTTTGAATTTTTACTTTTTAACCAATTGTATTGATTTTTAAGTTTTAATCATTTGATCATGTTTTTGTAACTTTCTATATTATTTTCTTTTATTAGTCTCTTCAGTTTTTTCTACTGGACATTTGTATGCTTTGAAAATGCTTATGGTATGTATTTGACATGTGTTTATCACTAACTAGTATAAAACAGAGTGGCAAGCTGTACTAAATAATTTTTATTGAAAATTATTAAAGAATCCAGACGGAGGGACCATTTTATATATGGGTATTACATTAATATCACCAAAGACAGTTTGGCCCACAGCCCACTAAAGTGCTCTCAGCTTTCAACACGAGCATGGTCTGCACGTCTTTTTCCCATTGCCCACTTTATTTTGAGCCCAAGGTTGTTTGGATTCACGAGAAACACTCAAAACTTCTTAGCTTAAGTTTGAGTATTGAAGATAGTTGAGAAGAATTGTGAATAATTATGAATAAAGATAGAGTGAGTTTGTGGGTATCATTAAGATGAGTTTGATGTGTTTGGATGTATAAAGTGTGTTGAGTTGTTGACTTTTGAGTAAGAAGTTAAAAAAAGTATGGGTCCCATTAATAATTGATTTTATTAGTAATGATAGTGAAATATTGATTTTATTTATATGTTGTATTTATAAACACAATTATTATGATAAATGATTTCTAACACCTTTAAAAATTAATTTTTCACAAGCTTTTTTTAGAGAAATTTATTTAAATAAAAATTTTAATAAAATATATAATACCAACTAATTATGTAAATATATGTAAATTATAATAAATATTTTTATTATAAATAAAATACCAGAACTTTTTTAATTAAATATATGTAAATTATAATAAATATTTTTTTCCACACAAATAATTCTTTTATTTAAAATAATTAAAGTTATTTGATGGAAAGAATGGTTGATGGGAAAGGGAGAGAGCAGAATAGTTGATGGGAAAAATTATTTGAAATGAAAGATCAATCATATTACAGTATACGTAGCAAATGAGTGTCACTTGAGTATGTTTAAAGTGTTTGGGGTTGAAAACATTACGAACCACCTCAGATTTCGGTATGTTTGGTACCCAAATAGACCTAGACATCTGATTTAGGGTTATATTTCAGTCGGCCGACACCCCTTTACTTCTAAAGTATCGTTTGGGTAGTGAGTTGAGATGATAATTAAAAATTGAATAAAATATTTTTAGAATATTATATTTTAATATTATTATTGTTTTAGGATTTGAAAAAGTTGAATTGTTTATTATATTTTGTGTGAAAATTTAAAAAAATTGTAATGATAAGATGAAATGAGATGAAACACCTTTCACTTCATGCATCCATCTCGCGTTAAGTTTTTAACATACCAAAATGTCACCGTTCGAATAATTAGAAGACATCAATAAGCTAATAAGTTCACCAGGGGAGGTTTCACTTTATCTACGCAAAAGGCATATCATTAAAATAAAATTGAAAACATATAAATAGTTTTTAAAATACAAGAAAAAAAAAATAATCTTGAAAATTCAATAATATGGAAGAAGATATAATTATATATAAACAACCAAAGAAAAAAGAAATATCTCATACTTACAATTATTGAGAACCCTCATTTGAAATTTGTAATGAATATAACATACAACAATCATCTTCATTGTTTAAGGATAAAAGCTTCTTTCGATCGATCTAATTTATATTGAATCAAAATTAAGAAGTACAACTAATTAATCCAGTAAACAAAAATAAACACAAAGTCTTGACTCTTAGGGAGGACTATTGTGGGAGAATACATTTTTAACATATAATTAAATTGATGCAAATATAAGATGGCTCGTAAATTCATTCTAATACACATGTATGTTCATATTGCGTGTGGTAAAATATTTACCATAACCTAATGTATGATTATGATTATATGAATATTAAATATAGGGAGAGGAATCTTACCATAAAGTTTGTAGCCCAACTTTGTAACACGAGTATACATAGAGTTGCTGAAATGTAGTGCCTATCTCAACATCATTTGAGCATTGGAAGTGAGATACATTGTTATGTACTGTAGGTTGAGCAATAAAGAGCAACACACTCCCTATAATCCTGCAATAAACCCGAGGGCTGCGGCAACATATAATCCTCGAGTTATAAGCCCATCATCATCATTTGCCTGATTGTTGACATTCCTGCAGGTTTTAGTGTCATTGTAAACTGGATAAAGATCTCCCGGGCACTTGTCTGGAAGTGGAGAACCACATATATAATTCAGGATTTTCCATAAAGGTAGAAGCATTGAGGCTCTGGAGTTGAGTTTCTATTGGGATTTTGCCAGATAAATTGTTATTTGACAAGTCCAAATAACTAAGAAAACATATGTCAAACCAATCTAGATAGATCAAGTGATTGTAAATTTTGAAGTAGACCAATCTTCACTATTATTGATCCAGTTAAATTGTATTTTGATAAATTCAAGGAAACCAACTCTGTAAGACTTGTAAATCCTTTGGAAACTTCTCCATGTAATTTATTACTTGAAAAACTATTGTTGGATAGGTTTAGTAATGTCGCATTTGAAAAAGAAGGTGGTATTGAACCCTCAAAAAGGTTGGAGAGTTCAAATTTATTGAAGGCTAGGATTTACCAAGCCTTAATGATGAGAAATCCGGTTGTTGCCCATACAATTGGTTGTGAGATATATCTAAACCTAGTAAATTGGGAGTGAGCTCCCCAAACCAATCAAGGACAACGTAAAAAATTCCAGCATTAGATATATGAAAGTTCAGAGAAACTATTTTGAGTTGGAAGCCATTTTGGGAAAGATGGTCCCAAAGTGCAAAACGAGAGACCTATGACATCTAGTTGGAAAGAGGGAACCTGTAGGGGTCAAATCAGCAGCGTATAATTTAGCCTCAAGATAAGATCGAAAATCAAGTTAAGAGATAAAACAAAGAATAGATAAGATAAGTTGACTCAGACTCCTAAAATGAAAGACACTCTGACTCCTAAAAAGAAAGAGACTCAGACTCTTAAAACTAAAAGGCTTCACTAGGCAAGTTGGACTTAATCACTCAAAGGAAATAGAAGGCTCTCCACAAACTCAACATACAAGCTCTCTACACAAAATCTCTCCACAGAAGCTCCCTACACCAAACTCCACCACACATAGTGACTCCAAATGATCTTTCCTAAATTTCACCATTATATTGTAAGATGTGTGAGTTATGAAAGATTATAAAATCACCTATTATAGTGGATTTCACCCCTAAACAACCCGTGGATGTAGATGCACTATGCATGCCATACATAGCGTACATAAGGGGTGCATGCCATGCACCCAGTTTATCTTTCCTCATGTAGGTCCTACAACGAGCACCTCCATAGCAAGGCGGGATTCGAGGGTGGCTACCCAGCATGGTAGAGATACTGCGACGGCAGAGCCCCCCATCAGCTGCTCATCACAGCGGTGCACTGTGTATGCCTTGCACAGTGCAGGCAGAGATCAACGAGTTGTTGTAGTCCCACACACCAGCATTCGTGAGCTAGCGTGGCCACCACCTGCATTGCCAACGATTTCTATCATTGGTGGGATGATTCCTCGACACCATAAGCCAATCGTGTCAGGTATAGCGTGGGCAATGAATGCATATTGCCGAAGGACTACCAAACCAAGTGTCCATGCATTGACCAACCCATCGCTGGCCACCACTTTGCTCAGCAGCTTTGTCTGTTGCCAGCATGGTGGTTCTTGACCTCTCTAGTGCTCCTCACGACTATTCCTCTCCATTCACACCATGGGAAGATCGCTCAATTGTAGCTCACTATGAAGGTTTAGCTACTGACCACTACCTTGCTAGCCGGCATCATCTGTCGCCGGCGTGGTGGTTCCCAACCTCCCTGGAGCTCCTTGCCACTGTCCCTCACCATTCTCACTAGTGCACACCATAGGAAGCCTTTTAACGCTAACACCACAACATGTTCACCGACATAGCCCAACCGTGAGCTCGTGGAGCCCCCCATGCCATGTCGGCATTCTCTGTCGCAATCATGATGATCCTCACCCACCAATCGAGTATGCCATAAGTTCTTTGACACCATCACTGTTCGTGAGCCATGGTACAACCACGAAGGCAAAAAACAGTGTGCAAGTTCATTGCCCAGGACCACCATTCCTCGCCACGCTTGTGGCGGGTGACAAGCACGTAGCACCCCCAATGGTCAACAAGCAGGAACTAGTACAACATCTCGCCACCCCATGGCGACCAAGGTTTCACACCATGGGAGCTCCCCGTTTGCAGTATACAGAAAAAGCTCCTCACCACTCGCACCAGTGCTTGCCATAGAAGCACCTAGCCATTGTTCACCATGAAGCTTCCTTACATCCTCGCCCAAGATCGCCATGGAGAAGGCAGGATGACATCTTGCCAGCCTCACCCGAGCAGCTCACATGACCGTTGCTGGTGGACAACCACTCCAGGCCAATAGTTGTGGTGGGAAAGATGGCGGTACACTTTGATTGCCAGTTATAATGAACTGGGAGTGAAGATTCACAAAAAAAAAAAAGGAAATAATACTCAAGGACAAATAGCTCCCATTACATAAAAAATCACTCAACAACAAGCAACCTCAATCAAGGAACAGTTGAAAGCAGCAACTAAATTACTCTAGTTTGTCTCTTTCGAACTCGCTATTTTAATTTTATTTCTACTAACAAATTTGGCTTTTAGAGATTACTCCCACAAAACTCATCAAGAAGCCCAGTAGCTACATGCCTTGGGAATATACTTCACTAGAAATTACCTGCGTGGTGTGGAACACCAACTGCAAAGCTCATCTTGGGCATCTCAATTTGTCGTCAACATAATAGAACGTTCAGTATCGAGGGTATCCTGGGCCTTCATCAATACCATAACACATCACCCATGTGTCACTAGCCTTCACCACATTCTAGCGAAATGGTTCAAGTTTACAAATCTCAAACTTGTAATTTGTATTACACTAACCTATTTGGTTTTTGGTAAAAATCTCTTAGGGAGGTCGAGCTCAGCTGCCCACCATAATAGTGTCATTGAGCATCCCCCCATACACCAATAACGAGTCCAAAACTAGCGGTGTCCAGGAAAAAGGGTGCAGAGGTCATGAGACCACGCGATCCTTAAACAACAATGAGGAGTCAAAAGACTCACAGTGCATAGGAAAAGGGTGCAAAAGTCAACAGACCACGTGACCCTTAAACACCAATGACGAGTTCAAAGACATAAGGTGCCAATAAGAAAAAAGAAAAAGTCAGGATCCGCCCGACCCCACTCACACCTCGTCGAGAGTCAACAGGTGGGACAAGTCATCAAATTGCCCAACCTCCCTCGTGACAAGCCATAAAGTGAGAAAGGTGAAGGACCATCTGACCTCCCAGGTGCCCAACAGGCGAACATCTCTCTAGATTGCTCAACCCTTTTCACCTAGACAATAGTACAAGCATAACATCTTCTTTAGCAAATGCTAAGTGTTCACATTCGTGCCACAATCGTTAATAGTGGGTTACCTTTGGGAACAACCTTCTGAGCTCCACAATCACCTTGTATGAGTTTCCTTCGGGAACGAGTTGACAAGCTCGCCAACCACCTAAGATGGACCTCAGGAGTCGACGAGCTTCCTGTCTAGTTGATTGCGATTTACTACAAACAAACTACAACGTCAACTCCAAAATGGGAACACCAACGACAATTTACACCAACAGGCAGAAAATCCACTACTACCAACAATAGCAAAAACGATCACGGAAACACTCACAAAAAAACCAATCATGTAAATATGTACTCTTCGTTGACAATAAACAATCTCTCAGACAAATGTCCACACAAATAAACAAACTCAACATCGAGTTTCATACTCACATCTAATGCGGTCGAGTACATTTCCCATCCAAGCAGAGCTTTATGTTCATACCTAATGTGGTCGAGTACATCTCTCGCCAAAGTAGAGCTCCGTGCTTGCACCTAATGTGGTTGAGTGCATCTTCTGTCTATCTCTCCAAGCTGACCTCCTCACCAGTTAGCACAAAATAGATAGAAAATTGGGACCAAACAGGAAACCAGTGACCAATTTTCAAATTTTATTTAGCAGATTATTGACTTGAAGATTATCAAGACTTTCTTGTCTAGCAAATCGCCCATAAGAATCTCAGGCATCTGTGGGGGTCCAATCAACAACCTATAATTTAGCCTCAAGATAAGGCCAAAAATTAAGTTAAGAGATAAAACTAAGAAGAGATAAGACAAGTTGACTCAGACTCTTAAAAACAAAGAGATTTAGACTCCTAAAAAGAAAAATGCTTCACAAGGCAAGCTGGACTCAATCATTTAAAGGAAATAGACCTCTACATAATGTGAATGCTCTCCACAAATTCAACACACAAGCTCTCTACACAAAATCTCTCTACAAAAGCTTACTACACCAAACTCCACCACAAATAGCGAATCCAAAGGATTTTCCCTAAATTTCACTATTGTATTGTGAGATGTGTGAGCCATGAGAGATTGCAAAATCACATATCATAGTGGATTTCGCACCCAAACAACCTGTGGACATAGACTTGTATGCCAAACAACGTAAATCTTTGTGTATCTCCATATTTATTTTTATTTGGTTATTTATTATGTACTTTATGGATGAACACGATGAACACTGTATTGAAACCTGAATTACCATCGTGGGCCGAGGATTATCCTTTCCTCCCTTTCAGTCTATTGTGCAAATTAAGGCATTAACAGAACCCATGCATAGTTGAAGTTCAAAATCAGGGAGGTGAATCTTAAATTTAAATTCCAAAGTTTGAACAAATTTGAAAAATGTGCTCCAGAGATTAACATCTCTTCTAGAGAATTCTGAGCAACTTCCAAGGACTCTAAATTTGATAAGTTTCCAATACCCTTGGGAAATGGCCACATTAGCCCATTATCACCTATATTCAAAATCACAAGATTGTGTAAGTTTCCAATGCTCTTGGGTAATGCAGTAAAGTTACATAGCTTTCGCATCCTCTGTTGGTGGAAAAAGTTGCAGTAATGGGAATGTGTTTGACCATGAGATGGTTTCTGAAAATTAATCTTAGTAGGAGGATGAATTGTAAGAAGCTATGAAAAGCTTTATAAGGAGTGCTTGAAATATAAGAAACTCAATAAAGTAAATCTTGAGAAGTTAGAACTTGTTAAAAGTGATAAAGAGTGTCTTCAAAACAAACTAGATGAAGTGATGAGTCTAGCAGGTCAATTACAATAATACTAAGAGTGATGCTACGAATCTTTGGCATCTAAGACTTTTCTTGTAAATCATAGAGACTTATCTAAGATCTCCAACAAAGAAGTGGTGGTAGGATTACCTGAGCTGGGTGAAGTAAAGTCTTTAGTTTGTGGGCCATGTCAATTAGGAAACAGGTTAGAACAACTCACAAGAACACAATAGCCATCCTTACCAAACAACCATTGGAGTTATTACATCTTGATCTTATGGAACCCTCTAGGACCGAAAGTTTAGGGGAAAAGAAATGCATATTGGTAGTGGTAGATGATTCTATTAGGTACTCTTGGGTATAAATCTTGAGAGAAAAGAGTGAAGCTATTGACTTGGTTAGAGCATTGTGTAAGAAACTTCAAAATGAACAGGGATATCTCATAGCCAGAATTAGGAGTGATCATGGTAAGGAATTTGAAAATTTAAGTTTTGAGAGATTCTATGATAAAGAGAGTATTCTTCAAGAATTCCCCGCACCTATCCCTCCACAATGAAATGGAATGGTTGAAAGAAAGAAAAAAGTCTTCCAAGAAATGACATGAGTCATGATGCACAGTAAGAGCATACCTACTCATTTTTGGGGGAGAAGCTGTGAACACTGCATGTCACATTGTGAGGAGAGTCTATCTTAGACCAGGTACATCCAAGACACCATATGAACTGTAGAAAGGAAAGAAGCCACATGTAAAGTACTTTAGAGTATTTGGAAGTAGATGCCACATTTTGATAGATTGGGAAAACTTGTTTCCTTGGTTATTCCATAAATAGCTGTGCATAAAGGATTTACAATCTACGCACTCAAACTGTTATGGAATCCATAAATATGGTTTTAGATGAAATTTCTAGAGAGGCACTAAGTAAGGAAGAGCAAGTAAATGCACTAGGTAAGACTAGAAATGAAGATTCTCAAGAGTTTGATGAAAATTCCAAAACATCCTCCAACCAAAAATTCAATAATGCTAAAGAGCCCTCTTTAAGAGTCAGTTAAATCATCCTCACGATAACATCATTGGTTATTTGAATGAAGGAATGAGGCTAAGAAGGAAAGTGATAAATCAATTGGCTCACTCAAGTTACATTTCATTGATTGAACCAAAAAGAGTAGAGAAGCTCTGAGTGAAAGTTCCATACATGAGTAAATAAATCAATATGTTATAAATGATGTTTGGTACTTAGTTCCTAGACCTAAAAATTATAATGTGGTTGGTACCAAGTGGATTTTTTTAAAACAAGTCTAATGAAAATGGTACCATTGTGCTAAATAAGGCAAGACTAGTTGCTCAAGAATATGCTTAGGTAGAAGGAATAAACTTTGATGAGACAGTTGCACCAGTTGTTAGACTTGAGTCAATCAAGATATTATTGAGTATCACCTACTATATGTGTTTTAATCTTAATCAAATGGATGTGAAGAGTGCATTCTTAAATGGCATCCTTCGAGAAGAAGTATATGTTGAGCAACCAAAGGGTTTTAAGGATCCGAAGTATCCAAACATGTCTATAGGTTGAAGAAAGACTTTTATGGTTTAAAACAAGCTCCCAAGGATTGGTATGCGAGGCTGACTACCTACCTATTAGATCAACAGGACACTATTCATCAAGAAAGTTGGAGATGATATAATGGTTGCTCAGATATATGTGAATGATATCTTGTTTGGATTATCTATTGATGCACTTGCTTTTGAATTTTCAGAAGAAAAAAAAAAGGAATTTGAAATGAGCATGGTAGGTAAACTAACATTTTTCTTAGGTCTCCAGGTGAAAGAATTGGACAGCAGGATGTTTATATCTCAATCCAAATATGGAGAGGATTTTATCAAAAGCATTGGGTTAGATGGCAAGAGTCCTACCAGAACCCCCATGAGTACAAGTATCAAGGTTAGCACTAATCTGGCTAGCAATAGTGTTGAACAATCACTCTATAGGAGTATAATTGAGAGTTTATTGTATCTCACTACTAGTAGACTAGACATTGCATTTAGTTTTGGGGTATGTGCCAGATTTGAAGGCAATCCCAAAGACTCCCATTTGACAACTGTCAAGCACATACTTTACTATGTAAATGGGATAGTTGATAATGGTATTTGGTATTCTAAGGACTCAACTATTGAGCTTGTTGGCTACTCTGATGTAGATTAGGCAGGTAACACAGATCATAGGAAAGGAAAAATCTAGTTACAAGTATAAGTGTGCACTAATATGTGCACTAATCTAATGTGATTGGTCAAAAAGTAGATTTTATTGAAAACATTGCTAATTTAAATTTTAAATATAAAGGAATCAGTATTGGTACGCAGATTAGCACGCGACTTTGTTTGTTTATAGCAAAACTCCATAGGAAAAGTACTTTTGGAGGCTGCTTTTATGTTGGCACTAATCTTGTGACTTGGATGAGAAAAAGCAAAACTCTATATCTTTGTCGACTGCTGAGGTCAAATATATTACTACTAGAAGTTGTTGCAGCGTTGGATGAAGTAGATGTTGAGTGACTATGGCATTACTGAATGAGTGTGTATTGTGATAATACTAGTGCTATAAACATCTCAAAAAATCATGTCTAACACTCTAAGACCAAGCACATAGACATCAAGCATCATCTTATTTGAGAACTTGTGGAAACACATGTTGTGTCTCTTGAATACATTCCCGCTGAACACCAATTAGCCGATCTGTGTACCAACCCTTGGTTGAGCTTCGATTTGAATATCTTAGAAAGGCTATTGGTATTGTTGTGTTGACTTGAAGGTTGAGAGTCATGCATTGCATGCATTACATGCATATTTTGTGTTTTTGTTTTGTGCATTTTTTTTCTTTTTTCGTTGGTATTCTCATGTTTTTTTTTTTCCTTCCAGTTATGCATCTTCATGTTATTATGCTTAAAAACAATGTCATGCATAGTGCTGTGCACATGGATGTGATAGAGGACATTAGTTTGACAATTTGAAAAATCTAAGTGCATGTATCTATTGAAAATGGTATCAAGGCATATAGGTCACAAAGGTTTGGAACATGTGTGTTATTTGTAATTTGTGTATCACACATTACACACCTTGCTCAATCAATTGATGTTTTGCCACCATGTGAGATTTTGGGGACGTAATCAAAGGTGTAAGGGAGCTCTACCTGCATATAAAATTGACCAAGGGCTAGATGACACCATTATTTTTCTTCTTGTTTAAAAAGAAGAGAAGAGAGAAAAGAAAATAAAAGAAAAATGAAGATGGATAAAAAAAACATGGGGTCAATATTACCCTTTGGCTATTAGTGATACAAGAACTCAAATAAAAGTTTCTAAGTCCTAGTAGAATTAGATTTGACTTCTAGTATCTTGAGAGAGCTTCACAAGCATTACTAGTTTTTTGTTACAACCCGACCCCATTCACATCCTCAGGCTGAAACTTCTTGATGAAGGACTACTTGAACACGCAAGTTCGTATTACTTGTGATACTTTGTATTTACATGTGTGATTTATGTGAGTATGATGCTCTTTTACATTTTATGTGCATTTTAGGTTTTAAAATTGACTTCACTAATGTTTGCTGTCAATCCATGTGATACTGGGTTTATTGCCCATCAAATCAATCCTTCACTGGACACACCACTCGAGACATGTTTCTCTCACTTGAGTGGTTACTCGAGGCATTTAAACTTCACTCGAACAAATGTTTAAAAACCTAAGTCCCCAGTGCTGCTCAAGCATTTTGTAAAAATACCCCCAAAATTAGCCCATGCACTACTTTTCTCCCTATTTCTCACCTCTCCGTGCTTTGGCCATTTGATTCCTCCTACCAAATTCTCTTTTAATCACGGTAAGTGAATTCTTCATGTTTCGATATAGGGATTTCAATATTCGGTCTCCATAGGTTAAATGTTTGGCCCATATTGGTTTTCATTACATCCATTTAAGTATCATGTGGTTCACTGTAATCTTTATTCATCACCATAATGTTTGGTCCCCATTTGTTTTAGTTCCCCATGCATTGAACATAGTGTTTCTGGTTGATGCTTTGTTTATCATGTGGTTCACCATAATTTCATGCCGTATTTGAAAAATGTAGTTCATGATATATGAATACGTAGCAAGCTTTCAAGTGAAAAAGGCATTTATATGCAATATGCTAAAATGTCATATGTCAAGTAGTCATGTACTCAGTGTATTATATAACATGATGTTTCATGCTTAACATGACAATTATAACATGAGCGTGACATTTATCAATAAATTATAAATAACTTATGAAATCGTAAGTTAGAGGCCAACTTACAAGCTTCTTGAATTTGAAAAATCGTAACGGCTAAAATCAAATTCTTATTATGGTTGGATTTGAATTACTACAGATGATGTTCATAATCAAAAGGCTTTAAAAATGGGTATTTACAAAAATACCTCTAAACTCTCAAAAATTGTCACTAAGGCCTCAGTTTTTCATTATTTGCAAAAAAACCTCAAATTTAACCAAATTTCATGGACCTCATATTTTTCATATTCTAAAGCCATCTATAGCCTTAGACTTGTAAAATTCAAAGTGAAACTAGCTCAAACATACAAAACCTGTGGCATGCACTCTAGTTGATGCCTAAATGTAATTTTAACTGTTAATCCCTATGAATGCATGCATATACAATTTTATTTAATTAGAAATAATCACTATAGTCCTTAATGACATGATAAAGGCTAAATATTAGGTGAGCAAGTTCATCCCAACACTTAATGCTCTCAATGCTCTCAAGGAAGAAGGCTCTCAATGCTCAAGATGAGCTTGGAGATGAGGTGTAGAGGAAGCTAAGGAGTGGAGGGGCATTTTATAGGAAGCAATGGGGGAGGGGGAACGGGTCATGGGTTAGAAGGGAGGCTTGTGTTTGGAGGAGTGGGTGGTGGTGGTGATGAGTGCAAGGTCCCAGCCTTGTGTCACTTGTGCAAAGGGAATAGTTCCCTAAAATCACAATGATCTTATCAAGTCAGGTGCTACAATGACCCTAAGAGTGTAGAGCTAGTCGTGGTACAGAAGGAAGAAGACAAAAAATAAAAACCTTAGTAAGTCGCTTTATGGTTCATCTCTAATACAGAATTATCTTTTTATTTATCCCATTTGTTTAAAATGGGGAGGGTTTCTAATAAGTGTCGATTCTTATCATGATGAACTAATTTTGAATTGGTTTTGTAGCTTTAAATATACTTTGAATAATATTATTTTATTATTCCAAACCAATAGTTGTTCATTTACCAGTTATCCAGCAGGAGGGAGCTACATCATTTCAATAAGCTACTTTATGTTTATCTTTTTAGTGGATTTGTTGTATTTTTGTTTATTCAGTATATTGTATCCAAGGACAATTATTGTATCTTAGACTAATTAATATGTTTGGTTATTTTTTTTATAACCAAACATTCATTCATTGTAGTCAAATAGAGTCCTTACAAATGTTGTTCTTATCAAGCCAAATAGCTTGACTTACAAAAGAAATGGGATACAATATATTAACTTGAGAAACAAAATATAGTATATTATTGATCAATCCTTGTTAGTACTATAGTAAAGAAGTTTACCTTTAGATTTGAACTTGAGCATTAGTTATGATTGCTAGGAATATTTTAATTAGTGGACCTGCATAGATCATAAATCATACATTGCATAAGTATTAAATATAAGGTTTGGGTAATCTCTATAAGGTCCACTAAGTATGATCAATAAAATGACATAACTGGGCTATTAACACATGTAACTCTCTTAGCTCTCGGTGAGTGGTCCGACGAGGGACCACGGTGCCATGGATGCTAACCAGTCGGCCACAGCTTAAAGGTTCTAAGGTCGAAGTGTGTGTTCATATGATAAGCATGCACCAAGTGAAATAAAATCGTAGCGGAATATGTAAAGGAATTAGTCGATGACTAATGCTAAGTGTACCAAAGATGTGTACAAATAAAATTCTTCATTAATAGTAATATCTTTATGTCATTATCACTTATTCTCAAGTAATATTATACATTGTCATTAGGTCATTGATTACATCAAAACGTAAGGAACCTTACATGGCTTGTCGCCTAACTAAGATAAACATCTTATAATACAAGTAAACACTAGACGGAGACAGGCCCCAGTAGCTTTCCTTGGACTGGGTTGTCTTTCCTCCTCAGATTAATTCTCTTGGGCTAAATCTGTATCAAGATCTATGGCTCCGATGAATGAAACTGCAGGTGAGATCACAATAGTGAGATTTCTAAGAAATCTTTGTAAGTTAAAATTCATGACAGTACTAACAATGAGAGACAATGAAAATGAATATGCATGCACTTTTTAATGTAAATAAAGTTGAGAACGCATATATTTTTACATGGCGAGGAATTACCCTTTGAACAAAACAGAATTATCCACAATCATACTCATGGAGAGGTATTACCCTCTTATCAAAAAACATAAAATCTATCAGATCACCTTACCAAAACAGAATTATCCACAATCATACTCATGGAGAGGAAATCATTCCACCCATTCGACTTGAAGAATCTCTCTACCCAACCAATGTTTGAGCTCATTCACCAAAACCAACCCATAAGTGTGAGTTCTGGCTTCGAGAAGTAAATTTCTTAGGTCCCGTTATTTCCAATGGAGGAGTAGGGGTTGATCTCAGTAAGATTGAAGTAGTGATGAATTGGCAGAAGCCGACTAGTGTACATAGGATTTGTAGTTTGTCTGGTTATTACAGAAGGTTCATAGAAGGTTTTTCTAGTTTGTCTGGATCACTTACTCCCTTAACCAAGAAAGATGCGAAGTTCAATTAGAGCAATAAGTGTGGGGCAAGTTTTCTTGAGTTGAAGAAAAGGCTTACTACTACAATGGTACTTAAATTGCCAGAGCCCCATAAGCCTTATGTGGTGTATAGCAATGCATCTAAAGCAGGACTCAGATGTGTGTTGATGCAGGAAGGACAACTAGTTACCTATGCTTCATGTCAATTGAAGGATCATGAGTAGAATTATCCTACTTATGACTTGGAGTTAGCTATCGTAGTTTTTTCTCTGAAAATTTGGAGACATTACTTGTTTAGCAAAAAGTGTGAAATGTTTACATATCACAAGAGCCTCAAGTACCTTTTTGAGCAAAATAACCTAAATATGAGGCAGAGAAGATGGATTTAATTAGAGATTATCAGTGTGACATAAAGTATTGCTATGGGAAGGTGAATGTGGTAGCAAATGCTTTAATCCACAAGAGTAGAGCTAAAGATTTGTCTGCTTCATCATCAGAAGTCGGATCTCTTTTGGACCTAACGAGGAGCCTATTGATTGGAGACCTTATTCAGGAGGTCATTCTTACCTGAGTCCAAGAGTTTGTCTCGTTGGATTGGGAAGAATTGATGAATTATTAGAGAGAAGATAGTAAACTAATTATCAGCAGAATCAAGAAGTCTGAAGGGCAAAAAGACTTCGGGGCTAGAGAAAACGGGATCCTATATCACACAAATTGGAGAGTGATTCCAGTCGACCATGAGTTAAGAGATAGGATACTGGGGGAGGCTTATAGCACTCCCTCTACAACCCATCCTAGTGGTACAAAAATGTACTAGGATCTGAGACATCATCTCTGATGGAACAAAATGAATAAGGATGTGGCAGAATTTGTGAACAAATGTTCCATCTATAGGCTTGTTAAGGTAGAGTATTAGAAGCCTGTAAGTGTTTTGCAGCCACTGCTTATCCCATAATGGAAGTGAGAAGATATCTCAATACATTTTGTGGGTGGTTTTCCAAGTACTGCAACTGGGAATATTACTATATGGGTGATAGTTGATTAGTTGACTAAAAGCGCCCACTTCATACAACAAGAATACAAATTCTTTGGAAAGATTAACAAGGGTTTATGTTTCAAAGATCGTTAGACTACACGGAGTGCCAAGAATGATTGTGTTAGACAAAGACCCTTGTTTCACATTTCATTTTTGGTAGAGTTTGCATATTTGATGGGCACCAATTTGAAATTCAACAGTACCTACCATTCTCAAACAAACAGACAGACTGAAAGGACGATACAAACTCTAGAAGACATGCTTAGGGCTTGTGTTATGTAACATGAAGAAAATTGGGAGAAGTATCTACCCCTGGTAGAGTTCACTTACAACAACAGCTTCTAGACTACCATTCAAATGGTGCACTTTGAAACTTTATATGGAAGAAAGTGCAAGTCCCCATTATTTTGGGAAAAAAAATATAAGGTGATTGAACTGGAAGTCCTGCAAGAGATAAAGGACTAGGTTCTAGTGATTAAAGAAAGGATAAGAACATCACAAATTCAGCAGAAGAGCTATGCAGACAATAGAAGAAGGAATCTAGATTTTTAAGTTGGAGATTGGGTATATGTGAAAATGTCTCCTAGATACGTGGGACTATATGAGATCCTGGAGAAAGTGGGACTAATTGCATACCATCTGGATTTACCAATTGAGTTTCATGGAATCCATAATGTGTTCCACATGTCGTCTTTGAAGAAAATTTTTGGGGATTAGACACTAGTAGTCATAGATCCCCGAGAGCATACCTTTGCAACCCAACCTGACGTATGAGGAAAGACTAGTGCAAATCATTGATTGGAAAGAGAAGGAATTGTGTAGATGCAAGATTCCACGAGCCAAAAGTACTATGATAGAATGATAACGTTCAGGAAAACACTTGGGATAAAGAAGCTGATATGAAAGTCAAGTACCCTCATCTATTTGGATCATAGTATAATTTTTGTTTTGTTTGTGAACATGGCTCAACCGAGTTTTGTATTCACTATTTTGTATGAGGTTGCATTGCATTAGTAAGTTTTGTACTTCATTTGTTTGGATATCAAATAAAGTATGCTCACCTAAGACTTGTTATGCCCCGCATATGGTTGTTCTTTGAGAATTGTTTTTTGGTCATTGATTCTAACTTTTGTAGCTTTCATAGCATGAAATAGGAAGACTACGTAAAAGTCCATACTTTCTTCACAACGGGTTAGAGAGATGAGAGAGGAGTGCCGTAGGAGGCAGCTCATGGAGCTAGATAGTCAAATCATCGCCTATTGGCAAGCCATGGAGAAGTAGGAGCACCATCGCAACCACGTCATGGATATTGATAACAAAGGGAAGGGATTTGAGTGGATGGCCCTTCCCCATGAGGAGTGATTTCCACCTCGCCACCCCTCAACATGCATTGATAGAGACAACTTTCTTGCTAGGAGCCCATTTGACGAGGTGGAGTCTAGCTGTGTAGCCAAGGAGCATGCTGCTGATCTTGTTGAGCCTGAAACATCAGGATTATCAATGTCGTCTACTCATCAAAGATGACAACTCACACAAAGGCTTATACTCGATGGTGGCAATGATAAGGAGGTCGAGCAGCATATTGACCCTGGGCATTTCACTAATATAATGTATGATTCCAATGACAATGTGCTTTACAATCTGCCACATCATACCACTTTAGTGGACCTCGACTCACCTTCACCCACATCGCCTAGCGAATTTATGTATAGTGATGGACAGTAGACTTGGTGAGTATTATCTTCTCTTTTTATGCGGTATTAGTTATATCATGTACATGCGCTTAGATTTCGAGGATGAAATCTTCTTTTTAGGAGGGTAGGATGTAACAACTCAAAATAAATTCAATGTATGAATTTCTTTATACCTTACAAATGTCATGAAAATCCTGAAAAGTTTTCACAAATCGAGCAATCGGTTAGGTTTTAGTATGTCATCATAATCAAATCCCAGCCCACTATGGTGACTGATTTGCCTTTCTATTTATTTAAGGCGCTTAGGAGAATAAGTTGACGAAACGAATTGTACCATTAGCTTCAGATGAATATTTAAGATTTTAAAGTACAATAATATGTTTCTAGCTTTCTGGATGAATCGTAGCTAATAGTGCCTTTTTATTTAATCAGAGCACGTAGGAGTCGTATTTCATGAAACGAATTTTACCACTAGACTCGTAAGAATATTTAAGATTTTATAGTGCAATAAAACGTTTTGAGATTTTTTGGGTGAATAGTAACACCAGGAGAGTGCCTCATGGCAACTGATTCAAATAGTTATCAAATCATCATGTAGGATGTCCAAATCCACTTAGAATCAATAGGATTACTTTTTGGTTAGAAACATGGTATAATGCTAGCTACTCATCTGATTTGTATTAGGATACTTGTCACACATAGATTGAAGTGCGATGAAATGACGGGTAAATCAAGCCATGTGATCATGCTACGTACATAAAACACTATTCAGACCAACCAAAATTCTATTTGGTCAATCAAGACGGGTTTCAACCCTAATGAAATCCCGAACCATTGGAATCCAACCAAACCCTAAACCTGGTTTCCAAATCCTCACAGTTGGCACAAATGCCTATGATGTGATGTGATAATGACAACAGCACATGACCATTGGGGAGTCGCGAAGGCATCTGCAATTTCATGTTTAATCAACCATGTATATATTGAAGAAGGTCTCATGTTCATGTCAAGTTATGTTACGTTCAATTCAATCAAGTTATGTTATGTCCATGTGTAGTCACATTATTTTCAAGTCAAGTATATGTCATGCTATTTGCCAAGTAATGTGACACATATTCAAGTTCATTTTATGATGCAAACTTGTCATTTTACTGTCATACATGCATTTATATACTCTTGGTAGCTGAGTATTTTACTTGTTGAGATTTTTAAACAAATCTCACTGGGTACTCTCAACTACCATTCTCTCCAAAATGGTAGATAACATGTCAGGATCTGGAGAACCCATGCATGGCAGACTGGATGGGGTCAAATAGACTATAGTGCAACGAGGAGGAGTTAATAGCATCAGTTCTCCATTTTTTGGATATGATTTTAGATATCATAGCCGAGTAGCATGAGCAGCTTAGCAATTTAGTGCAATATTTTTTTATTTAAAGTATATATTTATATAGGGCTATCTCCATCACTTATTTTATTACATACATGATGGATAAGTGTCATAACATTTTGGATATCTGTTTATTATGAAAATATGAAGCATGTTTCTGTTTTTGGGATATAGTACTTTTGTTACATTTTGTATTGTTGAAAAATATTATCCATTGCAAATATTGCATATATATAGTTAGATGCATGTTAGGTGCATTGCATTCTTAATTGTCATGAATGGGGGTATGTAACCTTATGTTGCATGTTTTGATACTTTCAAACTCCACACCTCACAAAATGTCTCTTGCGATTGTCTACATCATTAACAAGACGCCTTCTCTAATTCTTGGTAATAATATTCTTTATGGAAGGTGGTTTAGCTCCCTTCCCGCGTATCACCACTTGCACATCTTTGGGTTTGCCAATTTCATTTTACTCCAACCACATGGGTGCACCAAAATTGAGCCTCGTTCTCCATTGTGTTGCTATCTTAGATATGGGATTGAGCAAAAAGGCTACAAGTGTTATGATTCCTTGTCACACTGTCTCAGAAATTGCTTTCATGAAGTCTTCTGGAAGATTTGGTTGTTCCATAAGGTTAGCAAGTTCCACATGCCAGCCTTTCCACCTTTTTACATTGACACACATTTCTTCACTACCTCCTCTTTCTATATTACCAAACTCTTACAATTTGACACCATTCCACTTGAGTCCCAAGATTACGTCAATTTTGTGGATCCCTGTAGACCATCCACTTCCACACCTTTGTCGTTCTACCCTTAAGACCTCTACCACATCTTTGTAATTTTCATTATTTTCATGATTTAGCTATCTTGCATGAACCTCACTTTTATCATGTGGCTTCCATTAACCTTCTTTCGTAGACTACAATAAAAGAGGAATTTGATGCTTTATCCAAGAATCATATTTTGGACTTGGTTGACTTGTCTCTAGGCCAGTCTACTGTGCGGTCCAAGAAGGTCTTTAACATTAAGAAGTCCTCTGATGGTACTATTGATAGGAACAAGGATTGACTTGTGGCCAAAGGATTTACTTAAGAGTTCGATATAGATTATGAAGAGACATTTGCTCATGTTGCTTGTCAATTTATTTCCATACTCTTTTGGTTGTTATTTCTTCTTATCATTGGCCATTTTTCCAAATGGATGTAAAGAATGTCTTCCTTAATGGTGATTCAAGTGAAGAATTCTATAAGCAACCATGTCTTGGCTTTTCTCATCTAGTAGACAAGGTTATTCATCTTCGTCGTGCTTTGTCTAGACTCAAGCACGCTCGTAGTGTTGTCTCTAGTCTTGACTTCTTTATTAACTCCTATGAATTGGCCTTATTTATTCGTCACACAATCAGAGATACCATTCTTATTTTCTTATACATAGATGCCATGATTATCCTGAGAGATGATCTTATTGGTATTCAAGAGCTCAAACAATACCTTAGACAACATTTGAGATGAAGGACTTTAGGCCTTTCAATTATTTTCTGGGTCTTGGGATTTCCTTTTTCTCTACTGGTTACCATTTGACTTAGGCTAAATACGTGATCTACTCTCACGTGCCAACCTAGTAGATTGTAAGGTCATTGACACATCGACTGAATTCAATGCTCGTTTCAATCCTGATGAGGGTGAATCTCTTTGTGGTGTTGCTTTGTATCGGCATTTGGTTGGCAGTTATGTCTATTTTACTTTTACTTGGCTTGATATCTCATTCCATCAAATGAGTCAAGTCATGTTTGCTTCACACTCCACTCATTTTGCTATGGTACTTCACATTCTTTGTTAGTCTCCTCTTCAACTGCTTGCTTATACTAACGTTAACTAGGTAGGTGATCCAATAAATCAACTTTCTACCACTGATTATTATTTTCTAGTTTGCACCTTTCTCATCTCTTAATCAAGCATTAAGGTAGAATGCCATTCTCTTGCTAACACCACATCCGAGGTTCTTTGGTTGTTGTGGCTATTACAAGATATCTGTGTCTGTCTCCTTGTCATATGCAACTCCTATATGCTGTGACAACAAGAGCACTATTCATATTGTTTACAATGATGTCTTCACAAACGAACCAAACATATTGAGATTGATTATCACTTTATCTATTCCCATCTTCTTCAGGACTCCTTGAAAATTTATTCTATTACTTCTAATAATCGGCTCATAGACATTTTACCAAATCACATTCTTCAGGAAGGTTTCATGATCTTGTTACCAAACTTAAGTTGGTTTCTCACACGCCACTTGAATTGTAGGGGTTGTTAAACTAGTTCCTCTAGTCCCACAATGCCTATGAGATACTTTGTATATTATTTTATTCTGCTTTTTATAAATAAGGCCCCTTTGTAAAGCATGTGTGTAATTTAATAAAGTTCATTTTCACTTTCATCAGAACATCGCACTACTATATTATTTTCATTCCACTTTTATAAATGGGAAATTAAACCCTAATTAAAATAAAAGAAAAAACTTGTATGTCCAATTTATATCATTTTCCAATCTAAATGGCGGTCTGTCCTAGGAGATGAGCCCAACCGAACCCAACTTGAGTTCTATAAACTAAGCCCTAATACTCGATCATTCAAAAATGTAGGATAATACATTGGATCCTTGAACAGGAATAGCCATGGCAACCAAACAACTACATGCTAATTGTTGTGAAAGTGATGTTGCTCCATCAAAAGTGCAAGTGCCCACCATTTGTTTGGTGATAGGGATGATTTGGTTTGCAAGTTAAAGTTTGTTACAAAGAATCATTGTGCGTTTTTATTTTTCTTGGTTATGAGTTTTTTCTTCGTTAACTTTCTATTTTGCATAGGGGGGAGAATGGGTAAGAAATAAAATAATAATATTTATCTAAACTCTATACCTTTCAAGAACCAATACAAGGGCTTTATTTTTTTGCAGTCGAGTTCTTTTCCATTTCTTTTTATTTTGTTATGTTTGTAATGATAGAGACAAATTTTCTTTTTATGTCATTTATGAAGTTTTCTTGAAATTAAAAGTATTTTTATAAAATAATTTATAAAAGTATAGGAGTATCACATTTTATAAAAATTATGCCTATTGCACACCCTATGCTGCAAAGTTTTACATTTCATATTTGAGTTTCTATTTTTCAGAGGATAGCAATCTTGTACATTTCAGTTGATTTGAAATTCAATGAAAGTGTGACATGTCAAACTCTTTTTTGAGTGGTGCAAAACCTGGCTTTACACCCCAATCTAACCATAGATACACTCTTACGAAAGCATTCTCATAAAGCATACTCCAACTTGGTCCTGCTTTATTTAATATATTTCACAGTACAATATTTTTGTGTTATTTGATTAGTAGTGAGATTAGTGAATACACAAAAATAATGGTTAAAATATTTTTAAAGTACTAATTAGTAAAAACAAAAAGAAAAAACTAAAAACTGTGAATAGATATGATATATATACCCGATGAATGAATGGAGGGCTTGGGAAGGCCCAGGAAGGATAGGGTTTTGCATGGGCTAGGCCATCAACTGAACTATCTATGGGACTAGATTCAATGGACTAAAATATGAGTTAATGGTGACAGATCTAGAAATTGATATTTTTGTGAAGAATATTGTGCTATATCTATATAATACAAAATATATCTAAATTGATAAATATAATATTTTGTATCGTAAACTATGTTTTTAGTTATATTTTGTATAATATATATATATATAGTAATAAAATATCAAAAATTACAAATGATGATTCTTCTTATTAAAGAAAAACTTTAATGCTGAAAAGGAAAAACGTTAAAGGGAACTCAAAGCAAAGTGTCAAGAACTTCATAAACTGGAAATAAAAGCATAGAAACAGAGGAGGGAATGAATGTAATCAATCTGAAAATGAATTGCATTGAATGAATCAAGTAGTCTGATAATTATGTTCACATCTATTTAGACTGAAAATAAAGATAACAAAAAATAACTAACTAATGTGTATTGTCTACTTTAGCCTTGGCCTTTTCTTCTTTGGACTTTAATTCCATGTTCTCTATATGTGATGCTATACTCTAACACCCCCCCTCAGGATGAACATGAATATTGAGAATGTTTATTTTGCAGAGAGTGTGATGAAAAGGTAGTGCACCAAGTGGCTTGGTGAGTATATCTGCCAATTGTAGAAGAGAGGGAATGTAAAACAGCTTGGTAAGCTTTTCTTGCAATTTCTCTCGAACTAAGTGATAGTCAATTTGTATGTGCTTAGTTCTTTCATGTTGAACTAGGTTGGTGGTAATAGAAATTGTTGATTTGCTATCTGTGTATAGAGGTGTGGGCTGTTGATGATCGATCTGCAAGTGCTGCAATGCATAGACTAACCATTGCACCTCACATGTTGTAGCTGCAAGAGCTCGAAACTTTGCTTCAGCAAAGAATCGACTAATTATGGCCTACTTTTTGGACTTCCATGAGATCAGGGAATTGCCCAAAAATATTGCAAAACCTGTTATGCTTCTCCTGGTGTCGATACAGCTTGCCTTGTCACTATCTGAGAAAGCTTTTAGTTGAAGTTCTTATGATGATGAGGAAAACAATCCCTACTTGGGTGTAGCTTTCAGATACCTGAGTACCCTCTTTGCTGCTTGGTGATGGCTGATAGCTGGTTTTGCTAGAAATTGGCTCAACAATTGGACATAATAAGCGTATAGTAATTGTCAAGTACAACAATCTACCAACTAGTCTCCTATATTCTGATGGATCTTCATAAAGCTCTAGATCATCCATAGTTAGCTTGAGATTTGATTCCATTGGGAATGCAGCGGGTTTTGATCCAATGTTATGAGTGTCTTGTAATATGTCCAAGGCATATTTTCGTTAGCAAAGTGAAATGCCAGTTTTAGATCTTTCTATTTCTAGACTAAGAAAATATTTCAATGGTCCCAAGTTTTATTTGTAAAATTATCGTGTAAGAACTTCTTCAAAAGATGAATCTGTTCCAAATCATCACTTGCTAGCAACACATCATCAACATAAACAAGCAGTACCATAAAAGATGTTGCTGACTTTTTGATAAACAATGAGCAATAAGATTTCCCTTGAGTGAAACCATAGGTGATGAGAGAGTTAGAAAATTTTTCAAGCCACTGTCTAGATGCCTGTTCAAGACCATAAAGACTTTTTAAAAATCTACAAACTTGGTTGCTCTGATTAGGCAATCCTGGAGGCAAGTCTATGTAAACCTCTGCATGTAATTCACAGTGTAAAAAAGCATTATTTACATTTTTTTGGTGAATGTGCCAATTTTTAATTGCAACAACAGCAAGTAGAAGCCGAATAGAAGTGATCTTGGCAATAGGTGAGAAGGTATCAAAGAAGTCTAACCCTTCTTGTTGAGTGTAACATCTTGCCACTAATCTTGTTTTTTGTCTTTCAATTATATTTGTTTTTTATTCTAAATACTCATTTATAACCAATTGTCTGTTTATTTTTAGGTAAAGTGACAAGCTCCCATGTTTGATTTAACTCTAAAACATCTTGTTCATTTTTCATAGTTTGTTGCCATTCTGGAAATTGGGTAGTTTGTTTATATGTTTTGGGTTCAAATGAGGTTGTTATTGAAGCAAGGAAAGCTTTTATGAGAAGATGATAATCTGCTGGCATAAAGAAAAGAAGAAATGGAATAGAAATTACCTTCAATAGAATCATCAGTAGAAGAAGTTGAAGGGGCTACTGCATTTGAGGTAACTTGATTGCAATAGTAATCCTGCAAAATAATAGGTGGTTTTCTAATTTGAGTTGATTTTCTAAGTCGTGGTAAATAATTGGAAATAGAATTATTATGAGGTATAGACACATCTTGGTCAGTGTTTGAAGCAAGGTTATCATCATGAGAAGTTGATGATATAGATTGATTAGGAAGAGCATTAGAAATGGTGGGAAAATAATAGTTTTTTTTTTTCTAATGGTGGGAATAAATGTATGACTTTGTGGGTTAGAGAGTGTATATGTGAAAGGAAGAATATTTTCATAGAATGTAACATTTCTAGAAATGAACACTTTATTAGTATTGAGATCCATTACTTTATAACCCCTTACATCAGAGGGGTACCCGAGGAATATACATTTGATAGCTCTAGGATCGAATTTATGTCTATGATTTTGAAGTGTAGAAGCAAAGCAAAGACAACCAAACACCTTTAAATGAGATAGTTTTGGTATTTTATTAAAAAGCATTTCATAAGGAGTTTTATTGTCAAGAAGGATAGGTATTCTATTGATGATATGAGCTGCTGTGAGAACACAGTCACTCCAAAAGGATAATGGTGTGATTTTGGTGTTTGTTTGAAACATTAGTGCTCGTGCTATACTAAGTAAATGTTATGCTTTCTTTCAACTATTCCATTTTGCTGTAGGGTTTCTACACAACTTTTTTGATGTAAGATTCCATTTTCACTATAAAAATCTATGAGAAAGAATTCAAGTCCATTATCTGACCTTATGGTTTTGAAAACAACATTAAATTGAGTTTTTATCATCATAGAAAATGTTTTGAGTAGAAATGGAACTTCAAATTTAGCCTTAAGCATGTAAACCTAAGTGCAATGTGTGAAGTCATGAACAATTGTCAAGAAATATCCATAACCCGAATAAGAAGCAGTGGCAAATGGACCCCATATGTCATAGTGAACCAAATCAAAAATTTTATTAGATTTTGTATGTGATACATGGAAAGGTAATTTTCTTTGCTTTGCCAAAGGACATATATCACATATATTTTCACAATCCATGGAGATAGAAGAATCTAAGTATTTGAGAGAAGAAAGTCTAGAGAAAGATACATGGCCTAATAAGTAATGCCATAGATCTAAGGATTTTTTAGAAGCAGCAGAAAATTGAACTAAATTAGACTTACATGTTGTGTAGGAAGGTACAAAATGATATAGCCCTTGTTTTTCAAATGCAATCCCAATCATCCTCCTCTTTGATTGGTCTTGTAAAAGACAATGAGTTCCAAATAAAGACAAAGAAAGATTAGATTGTTGGGTTAGTTTAGAAATAGAAAAAAGATTAAAGGAGAATGAGGGTATACACAAGACATTTTGCAGGAAAAGATTACTGGAAATGCAAATTGTGCCAATGTGTGTAGCTGGTATAATCTGTCCATTGGATAGATTTATAGATGTAGTGATTGGTTTAGGAGGAAAACAATAGAAATGTGGTGAATAGATCATGTGATCTATTACACCAGTATCTAATATCCAAGAGTGATTTGGTATAGTGGAAACAGAATTCAAAAGAAACTACCAGAGAACTAGGTAGAAGTTACAAGGTTACAAGCTAAAGTATTCTGGGTATTTGAAGAAGGCTGAGAAGATTGTGAGGAATTGGCAAGAGTTAAAAGTTAATTAAATTCTTTAGAGGTTAAAGAAACCATGTAAGACTCGTCCTTATTTTGATCACAAACTTCATTAACTGAAATGGCAGCAAGAGCAACAGAATAGTTTTTCTTTCCTTTTGGTCCAATCCATCTAGGAGAATACCTAAGGAGTTGGAAGCACTTGTCAATAGTGTGTCCATTATACTCACAATATGTGCAATGGAGTGAAAACTTCTTCGATTTTTCCTTTGAAGATTTGTATTGGTTTGCTGTTAGAGTAGTGAACTGTTTTACCATCAATGCATGAGTTTCATTTCAAACTGAGCTGGTCAATTGCCTTTGGCTCTCTTCTTGAAGTAGTAAAGAAAAAACCTTTGCCATAGTTGGTAATGGTATTGAAAGAAGTAATTGACTTCTGATAGATACATATGACTCGTTTCAACCAACATGAAATTTCAAAACATAATCTGACTGATGCCTTTGTAACAGAAAAGTGAAGAGATCACATGTGCAATTTGACATTTTTTCACAAGTGCAAGTTGGGAAAGGACGAAAACTGACATATTCATCCCATATTGCTTTGAAGGCACTGAAATACTCAGTAACAGAGGAAGAGCCTTGGTTGATACAATTCAAAGATTTTTCAAGATGGAAAACTTTTGTTCCATCACTTCTTAAGTACCGTGTCTTTAATTCATTCCAAAGATCAAGAGCTGGATTAACATACAATAAGCTATTTTGAATATCTTTGGAAATTGAGTTTATCAACCAAGAAAGTACCAAATTATTAGCCCTCATCCATGTCGTGTGAAGTACAGACTGAGAGAGGTTTGGAGGTCGAATTGAACCATCAATGAATGTCACTTTATTCTTAACAGATAAAGCAATGATGATTGAGTGGCTCCAAGCAACATAATTTTTGCCATTAAAAATCTCTAAGACAAGAAGAGCACCAGGGTTTTCACTGGGATGTAGATAAGATGGACTTGATGAATTATCTGATGGATTTGCATTGATAGAATATGTAGAACTGATAGAAGCCATTTCAAGAAAAACAAGAATCACAGAAGTCGAAAGAACTTGATAGATTGAGCAGAGAAATCACTACAAAATCAGGGTAATGTAGAGAAACTTGAAGAAAGATCGAAAAAAATCAATTTCCAAAAAGGAAGATCAGTGTGAGGAATTTACTAATCTGATACCATGTCAAGAACTTCATAAACTGGAAATAAAAGCAAAGAAACAGAGAAGCGAATGAATGTAATCTATCTAAAAATGAATTGTATTGAATGAATCAAGTAGTCTAATCATTATGTTTACATCTATTTATCATGAAAATGAAGATGACAGAAAATAACTAACTAATGTGTATTGTCTACTTTAGCCTTGGCCTTTTCTTCTTTGGACTTTAATTACATGTTCTCTATATGCGATGCTATAATCCAACACCCTCCTCAAGATTAACATGAATATTGAGAATGTTCATATTGTGTAGAGTGTGATGAAAAGGCAATGAACCCAGTGGCTTGGTGAGTATATCTGCCAACTGTAGCCAAGAGGGAATGTAAAACAACTTGATAAGCTTTCAGCCTCTAGGGTTTTGAGTCAAGAAATCCTTCATTTCACTCCTAGACTCAAACAAAACTTAAAATGAGATAAGAACATATGATGGGGATCAAAAATAGGAAGGATAGACACCTTCCATTAATCGGCTTCATGGGTTTCCAAGAAACTAATTCATTTTTTGAGAAAATGTAAAGGATAGTGTGTGCTTCATCACTTTTGAACTCTCCTGAGATTTGGATTTCATCTTTGAGTTATAATGATGAAGAATGAGTGTAAAGAGCTAAGAAAAACTTAGCCTTACCTTGGTCTTTCTTGAAGATGTCGAAACCCTCTTCTCGGATGAACTTCCCTTGTTTGGTTGAAGAGAAAATGTAAGAAAGTGTAAGGATCTTCAAGTGAATGTGTGCATTTCATTTGGAGAGGACAAGGATACATGCAAGTTCTGAAAATGTCAAGAAGAAAAGCCCTTAGTCGTGTCCTCCTCCCCTCTTTTATACTTGGTCCCTTCATCTCCTTCGTGTTTACCTCCATTACCGAAATGGTCTCTTAGAATTCCCTCATTGGGGTGCATTGGGAATCGGCAAGCATAGGTGGTGTGTTAGGGTTTCCTTCCCTTAGAAAATCATCTTTTCCCTCTTTTGCCCTTCCTCCTTCATAAACAAGTGAACTTCCTTCAAGGGTACTTGGGTACTTGGGTAAGAAAAACAAGCAAACTCTTGGCATGGATGACAAGTGGCATAGGCGTGTGCCTTGCCTATGGCCGTCCACCATATTTTCTTCTCCTCCATTTTGTTGCTTCATCTTCCCAAGATGACTTTGCATGTGCTATTGGCCTATTTTTGAAATAAAATGACAAGTGGCAAGCAAGGGTTGAACTTGGACTAGTGGTGGCCAAAAATGCAAGGAGAAATCAGTCCATTGTACAAATGTTCCTTCTTCAAATCTTCTAGAAACCCATGGATTGTTTGACATTTGGTAAAATCTGAAAATATTTTGAGTGTAAGCCAAGAAATTGGTAATCCCCTTGTGTCCCTTTAGTTTCCCTATGCAAATCTCCTTGGAACTCTACTTTTATCTTCCCTAAGCTCCATTTTCTAGAAGCATCAACATGGAAACTCGGATTTGGGCCAAATGGGTGGTTCTAGGCACGTGAGGAAGGCAAATATGAAAATCCCTTGGTCTTCCCTAAGTCATCTTGTCACTTAGTTCTTCTAAAAGCTTCATGCATGTAGGACAAGTGTCAATCCCACTAAGGTAGGCATGCAAGCCATCCCTTGGCTTTCCCTATACTTCTTTCTCCCCCTTAGTCCACTATCAAGTCTAGATACATAGTGCCTTGCATGTACAACAAATGGCACCATTGACAAAGGCTTGGGTCATGGGCTTTGGGCCATTGGGCATGGATTTCTTGTAGGGGCCGAAATTCACTAAGGATTTTAGGGCTAGCTCCTTCTCTTGGGCTCAAGTTTCTCAACTAAACTTCTAAGGCCTCATCTCTACTAGGTTTGGGTTATCACAATTGTCGATCGGGCTTTCAATAGTTGAGTCACTTGGGCCACAAAAGTGATAGTGTGAGCCGAATCCCAAGTAGTTGTCAACCAAGTCTTGGGAGAGTTCTCCGTGAAGGGTGAGAAACTAAAGAAATAACTGTAGTTGGTATTAAAAAAAATAAAATTAAAAAAGAGAGGTGATTTCACTATTTATGCATCCAACAAGTGCCAACGGGAGAGAATCAAAAGGCCAACGAGCTAGTACAAGCTGCCTTGAGACGTAAGGATTCCACCTTACTAGAACAGTTGATTGTCATAACAACGGATTTACTCATCGTGGGGATCAAAATCTCAGAGGGGAGGTTGGGAGCACCTAAACGGGCACTAGACGTGATAAAGTACCTAGATGCTAGAGAGCTCCCTGACGAAAAATGGGAGGCACGAAAGGTCAAAAACAAGGTCAAAAATGGGAGGCACGTGTCACTTTGATAGATGGAGTTCTATACAGGCGAGGCTTCTCGGCACCCCTTCTAAGATGCATCTCGTTGAAATAGGGAAAATATATACTGGTTGTAGTACATGAAGGGGTATGCTAGAATCATTATGACAGGAGGGCACTAGTAGGAAAGGTTGTTAGAGCAAAGTACTACTGGCCACACGCTCTCAAAGATGTAGAAGACTTCGTTAGGAAATGCTTGAAATGCCGGTTGTACACCTTGGTACTGCATTTCCCACAAGAGGAATTGACATCGATTATGCCACCTTGGACATTCACAATGGGGAATCAATCTAGTAGGCCCCTTGCCCCCCAAGTGAGGGGGCTTAAGATTCGTGGTCATCATTGTAGACTATTTCACCAAGTGGGTGAAGGCGGAAGCCCTAGCAACATTCATGACAAACAACATTATCAAGTTCCTAATGAAGGGCATTGTTTGCATATTTGGCATTCCCCACAACATAATTTCGGGCAAGGGATGACAGTTGGATTCAAGTCATTATTGCGACTGGTGTCCAGATTTGGGAATCAAGTTCAAATACTTCTCCTCGAGTCACCCACAGGCCAACAGACAGGTCGAGGTCACCAATAAGACATTGCTCAAAATCCTAAAACAGAAGTTAACTAATAAGAAAGGAAATTGAGTGAAGGAGCTCCCGAGGTGCCTATGGGCATACCGGATGATAGTCCAAATACTGATGGGAAAAACCCTTTTTGCCGTCACATAACAAAAACATGTGTTACTAGGGGATAGTAGGGATGCCTACCTACAAGGTCTAGCACTTCAACCAAAGCTCCAATGAAAAGAAACTTGAAGAATAGTTAGACCTGTTAGAAGAAAAGAGAGAGGAAACAGAGATAGGACAACGATCAACAAAAGAAAGGCTAAACACCAATTCAACAGGAAAGTCAGCCCAGGTCCTTCAAAGTGGGTGATCTGGTTTTTGGTTTTGAGACAAACAGGAACAACCATGCAAAGGTGATTTGGCTAAACAACAACATCGGTGGAATGTAGAGCCCTTGAGGAAATATTTTACTTGAATTTATTAAGAAAATGTATCGGTGAACACTGGCAAACCATGAATATAATTATCTTTCTTTCCGAACTATGTGCTTTGTCTTATAGGGTATCCACAAATGGGCAAGTACGGTCCCCTTACCTATGCACCAAACAAAAGCCAAGCCACTAGACTAGCCGTGAACCAACGAGTGGTGACAGTACCTTGAATATTTGGCCCTTGCACAAATAAAATTTGAGTCACTGAACTAGCCTAAAACACACAAGCGGTGACAGTCCCTTGACTACCTAGTTCTCATGCAAATAAAATTCGAGTCACTAGACTCTCTGTAAACACCAGGAGGTGACAGTCTCTTGGCCGCCGAACCCTCACACAAATAAAAGTCAAGTTACTGAACTTGCCACGAACACATGGGTTGTGACAATCCCTTGACTACCCGACCCTTGTGCAAATAAAAGCCGAGTCACTAAAATTTCCATGAATCAATGGGCTGTGATAGTTCTTTGTTTGCCTATCCCTTGCGCAAATAAAAGCCAAATCACTGGACTTGCAGTGAAGTAACAAGCAGTGACAGTCGCTTGACTGGCAGGCCCTCGCGCAAATAAAATTCGAGTCATTAGACTCACCATGAACACATGGGTTGTGACAGTCTCTTGACTACCCGGACCTCACGCAAGCAAAACTCGAGTCCCTAGACTCGTCGTGAACGCAACAAAATGGCAAAAAGAAGAAGAACGAAAAAAGAAGAAGAACACAATCAATAAAAGTCGCATAAGAGGTACGTTCATTTCCATTCCAAAGCATAAAATAAAATAAAAAATCATAACCATTACAAGTTAAGGGCCCAGACTTGTGTCTGGAAAAGCATCGGGCATCATATCTTTGCCCAAGGAGTTGGTGAATTGGAGCACCTGACGGTCAGGCTGGAGGGAGATCAAGTCAAACACCCTTAAGTCAATTCGAGAGTTCTCCAACAGTTGATCTCTCAAATTGTCTAGGCCTTCTTTGAAGTTGTAACCCAAGCCTGGTTGCAGACTGTCTTCCCCACCAACATCTATACAGAGAGACAGGGCAAGGTCCCCGGAGTCAACTAGCTCAGACCATAGGGCTTTGAATTGCAGGTACCAAGAGGTCAACTCCTCTTGGGAAGTGGCCAACCTAGACTCTAGAGCTTCTATCTCCAAGTCCCAAGACTATAGCCCACCCCTGGCAGAAGCCAATTCAGACTCCAAAGTCTTCACTTGCCTAGCTCGAGATTTAAGGAGCTCTGTCTAGTGCTTCTAGGATTTGGTGAGGTCCTAGTACATCTTCTGCAACCAATTGTGCGACCTCACATTTGAGTTATGATGTTTAACCAGCTTATCCTTCTTACCCTTGAGCTTTTCTAACTCCTTGAGCTCCTTTAACCAGTTGCATGACTTCTTGAGCTCCTTCAATTCTAGCTCTTGATGAGCCAATTGGTCTCATAGAGTGTCTTGTTCCTCCTCCAAAAGCTTGGCCTCGTGGTGGCAACGACCAACCTCTTCCTAAGACTTAGCCAAGTCATTCTGAAGGAAGGTCTTCTCCTGGCAAAGTTTGACAATTTTCTTCTTTTTGCACTGAGAATTGAACTGGGCCTAGATGAAGACCTCCATGATATCATCCCTCTCTCTATTCCCCTCATGAACCTCCAGACGGGCTAGGATAGCAATGGATTGCAATGCCCAAACCACCTCTTCTAACTTGCTCCTTTCACCCACGATCAAGGCGACCAACTGGTCAACTTCCTAGTAGCCTCAACAGATTTAGATGAAGAAAGACAATCGCAAAAAGGAAGAAGCATGGCAAAGAAAAAAGAAATCCTACTGAGGAGAAGAATTCCTTGAGTTTGTCAGCTTCCCGACTAATGGCCTCGGTCTGAGCTCCGTCAAAGACCGACCTGGTTCTCAAAGCACTGCCTTCACCAACTCATAAGGTTTTCCCTAAGCCTTCAAACTGCCTACGAGGCAAGGGGGGAGCCCGAAAAGAAGTACCTGCACCCCCGATAGGCCCCAACTTGGGTTGGGTTTGGGTGCAGCCAATGGCCCCAATTACCAAAACCTACCCGTACGTCCTCAAGGTGTCCACATCAACGACTAGATCTGATTCAGGCACCCCCACTAGTCTCCATCTCTTGCTCGGGCATTATTGAAGAGCGTCCGTCAATCATCTACTCCTGCTCGGGCATAGCCAAAGAACCCCCATCAGCTGCTAACTCATGTTCGAGTATCACCGAGGCACCTGGATCCATCACCTACTTGACCTGAGTAGCCACAATGATGCCCCAATTTTGTTGCTCACTCAGTGCACCTATATCAAGTACGGAGAGGTCGCCACTACTAGTTCCTCTAAGGCCACCGACGAAACAACCTTAGGCTCAGACGATGTGCTAAAGGGAGAGAAAGGTATGGGAACCCTCTCCTTGCTAAACTGGGGGTTGATCAGATAAGAGTGCATCCGAGTAGCACGAGGTAGGCCGTTGACTCTAAGTTAGTTCCGCGACCCCTGACAAAGATAGGGCTTGCTAAAATTGGCCCAGGGGAGGCACTCTTGCATATTTAGAGCTATTGCTGGACCTTGATGGCTCACAAGCCACCTCGTCCTCGATACGAGGCTTCTTCCCTTTCCCTTCCACTGGAGGACTGGAAGGCCTTTTTTAGTCCTAGGAAGCAGACACGGTTCCCTGCCGTCATGCCACCGTACCTCATGTGTGAAAAGAAACTCACAAGTGGTGAAGTCAAGGTAATCATCGCCCACAATCTCCAAAATCATTCGCCAAACAATGCAACACAACATCAGAATCTTTTATGCGTTGGGACGAAGCTATGATGGAGTTAACCTAAGGAAGTCTAAGACATCTTGAACAGGGTGGCAAAAAGATGGCATTGGTGGGGGCTGCAATAAGCACAATGTTAGAATAGGTGACAATGCACGTTAGGAAAAAAAAATAAAAGGCTAGAAATGAATCTTCCTGGCTCGTTTGTTGAAGACCGCCTGACTCCTCTGCATTACTCGACAAAGGATAGATGAACATTGTTGGAAATGATAGCATTGGTGGCAGGTGTAATCAGGCACAATGTTAAAATGGGTAGGTAATAAATAACTTAAGGAAAAAATATTTGAAAGTTTAGAAAGCTATGTACCTGGATCATTTGTTGAATACGGCCTGACTCCTCTGCATTACTCAATAGATGATAGATGAACGTTGTTGGAAACGGTGTCATTAGTGGCGGCTCTAATCAGGCACAAAGGAAAAATGGGTAACAAACAACTTAAGGAAAAAATATTTGAAAAAAGTTTAGAAAGTTATGTAACTGGATCGTTTGTTGAACATGGCCCAACTCCTACCCATTACTCAACAGAGGTTAGATGAACGTTGTTGGAAAATGTGGCATTGGTGGGGGCTACAATTAGGCACAATGTTAGAACAGGTAACAATGAACTTAAGGAAAAAAAATGAAAGTTTAGAAACCAACGTACTTGGATACCCCATGCATATGTATATGAATTCGGATATGCATTTGGATGCATTATAAATGGTAGGTAGTAAGCATTTTCTGTACCATAATATCCCTACAATACACAAATAATTATAAATGGTAGGTAGTAAGCATTTTCTGTACCATAATATCCCTACAATACACAAATAAAAATACAATAGCTAGTTGGAACCGAGACACCTTCCTTTGTTGAATGACCAATGTATCATACCTGAGTCCGTGGAATTGGTATAGAAGGCCTGGCTAGCCTTTTATCTTCCTCTTTGTCCATCATGCTATTTCAACTAAGTTTTTTAATAAGTGCCAACAAGCAATCAATTTTTTATTAACTGCCAACAAGCAATCCATGATGTGCACCTAGCCAAGAACATCTCATGCTAAAGAAGAAATTTGGTTAAGGTCATTATACCAAACATAAGGTAAATCTTTTGAAACAATAAGTTATACTAGGCAACATGGTACTAGGAGCCACTGAAAAAAGCCATGCTAATTCAACAATATGAAATAGAACTTCTATGCTATAGTACATAACAGCAAGTCAACTATCATATAGCTAAGTTATTATTTTCAATATCCAAATATAACACAAAACTACACTGAAGTTGATCTTGATGTACCTTTTCATTTAAATTTTCTCTCTTGCAAGTCTAGGTTATACAAACAACCATTTAAATTTTGCTCTCTTCCAAGTCTGCCGCATCCTCCCACTGTCCAAGATTAGCATACATATTATATAGCAACACATATGACGCAATGAAATATCCCAATTAATAGAAGAATGAAGTTGGTCTTAAAGCCAAGTTTGAAAATCTCAGAATTCCAAAACAAAAATAGAAAGGAAGAAAAGTCCAACATTAGTTATCATAATATTACTATGGCTAAAGATTGAAAGCAAAACACTCTAAGAAGAGGAGAACAATTAGGGGTGAATGTGATAGCCTAGTGGTGTAAATTCTTCAAAAAAATACAAATTTGTTAGACATTACAGTCCCAGAAGTGAGTAGAGTTTAGTTCTCATCACTATCAATTATATAAACAATGCACAATGATTAAACAATAATTGAGATGAGAAATTAAACAATAAAACCACAGCATGCGTATTACAATGCACAATAACTTAGATGAGAAATTAAACAGCAAAATTACAACATGCGTATTACAAAGTAGAGCATGTTTTTCCAATAAATTACAAAGCAGAGCAAAATCATAGCATGCATACTCACAGCATGCCCAATAAATTTATTTATAATATGACAATAAATTGAAACATAAAATATCTTCCATGGACGAAAAAGAGAGTTATAGAAGCCACAATATTAACACATTGAGAAGCACACACCCCGAAATCCCCATTCTAAACCCCAACGCAGAAGAAATACCCACACTGAAAATGGGTGACATCGCAGGAATAGCAAAATAAAGAGCAGATGGCAGACTACATGACAGATAGCAAAAGATGGCAAACCATGGGAAGACAGCAGGAACACGACAGGAATCAAGCAAGGGGAACCAAGCGAGAGGGGTGAAGTTGGAGGGAGGGAGACATTCAAATGGTGAATTTTGTTTGGGAATGCAAATGGGAGTAGATTTACTTTTACGTAAAATGCATGTGTTTTATTGTAGAAAAAAAAAAATTGAAAAAAGCCACATAGACGGTGTGTGGTGGGTCAAAGAGTTTGCCTCACCACTAATACATGAGCATCTGTGCAAAATTTTTATTATATCTCTTTGATGGCACATTTCATATATTATGATTGGAAATTACACAAAACAAAATATGAAATTTTATCTAATTCTCAATCACAAGGGTTAGACCATTGGGAGTGCCTTGGTGGCTGCAATAAAGGAGTGGGGATTGGACGGGTTTTCAAAGTAACTGTTGATAATGCCTCTTTTGACGATGTCGCTTTGGGACATCTTAAGAACTATCTTAGAGAGGCCAATAAGTCAATCATAGATGGTGAGTATTTGCATGTGATTTGTGTTGCACATATCCCAAACATTATTATGACTGATGGTTTGAAAGATTTTGATGATTTGTGTTGCACATATTCCAAACCTTATTATGACTGATGGTTAGAAGTGCAGTAAGGTTTATGAGATCTTCACCTACTAGATTACGTAAATTGAAGGTTGCTATGAGGTCTGTAGGTATTGAATGCAAGAAGAGTCTTTAGCACGGGAGGGCGCATATTGGATCCAATTTGGAGTTCATTCTCTCGGACCACGATGGAGGCATTGATTTGAACTTAGAATTGGATCAAATGGACCCCAATTTTATATTTCGGATGTAGGGGACTTTGAGGAAGTCGGCAAGGAGGGTGGTGATTAGTCTGGATCCAGTAATCACTCTTAATTCATTGATTTTCTTTTGTTATTATTTTAATTTATTTATATTCATTTAACCATTATTAATTTTAAATCTAATTGTTGTAGGGTCAACTGCGATGCATGCGGGTAGTTCTACGTCGACAGCAATATGACTTCATGTGTATTGGTTTGTATGATTTCTCCCTAAATTATTTTTTGTATTTTTATAATGTTTGTAATTCTAATTGTTTTTCTTTTATTTTTTTTTTTGTTTTTATAGTCTCACTGTCATATGCCAAGTTCTAATTTCAATGAGCTCATCTTGGTTAGTACTTTTACTGTTTGTAATTTTTACATATCTATATATTGTTTGAATTTAATGATTTTTGTTTCTTATTTGTAATTCTAATTTGTTTACCTATTAATGTTTTAAGTTTTATAATCTCATAATCTCACTGCACATCCCAGTCACTTTCCCACCACTGTGACCACCCCAAATTCCAATATCAAAGTCAAAGCGAAATGATATCATAAGTCAATTGTAATCTTACTACAATTTCTTATTTAATTGTCATATTATTATTCATTTAAAATATGTGACAACTTGTAATATTTTTATATTAATTTGTAATATTTTATAAATTAATTTGTATTATTGTAATAGCTTAGAATTATTAGTTGCAACTTGGATATATACAAGTTTTTAATTTCATTATTGTAATACCTTATATATATATATATATATATATATATATATTTTAAATTAGCATGAGGGTTGGAACTTTTTAACTTTTTCAATGGCATTTCTAAGCCCGAAATAGCCAAGAAACAGACTCTATGCCATGTTTTGGGCTCAGAAATGTCTTTCTAGCCTTTTTGAGACTAGAAACATTTTTTGGACCCAATGGACCTCCACCCACCCCTCGTACACCCTATTCTCCATACTCATACGCATCGGTAATGATGTCTCATCGTTCCCCAAGCGCTCACATTTTTTGTATTGCAGAAGTATAGAGTTAGGCCGGTGCTCAATGTACGAAACATATCGTTAATAAATAAAATAAACACATCGTTAATAAATAAAATAAGAATGAGGAAGATAATGATTTTGGCTATCAGATTTAGCTAGTGTAGAATCCTAATTTTGCTATCAAGTGTCATTCATTATGCCTGGCCTCCCTCTTTATTTATTTCATGTTTTTTTGAGTGAAAGAAATCAACTTCTTTCTTCTTCTTCTTTTTTTTTTTTTTAATCAATGCCGTTCTCGAAGATGTCTAGATGCGCTTTTGTGAATTAGGGGGGCGTCGTAAGCTTTACCATTGGCCTTGCCCTAGCTTGCGAAGAAGAAATATCCTCAACACGGCTTAACTTTCTGGTGGAAGGGTAAAGTACTAATTAAAATCAAAATGTTCGGAAAAACAGAAGCTAGCAAGCCCATGCAGGGCATTTTCTTGGTTTCGACGTCATGCTTTGTCAAAACTAACATGATCTGCCAGCAAGTTTTCACAGCTTTCTGTTTACCAAACTAAAACTTTCTTAAGCTCATGATCACAATGCATGATATCTTATAAAAAGTAAAAGAGTTTAACGATAGCAAATAATCATTGTTAGCTGTAAAGAGACCCTTTCTATAAAGAGGAATACGCACCAGATATAATTTTAAGATGTATAAATTTCAAGAAGTATCTATTTTAAAAAAAAAATGGATTCCACAATTAAGAAATGCATTTTTTTCATGTGAAATTTTTATTTATCCATATTTTTTAAAGATAATGCGTGGGACTTACACCCTACTGTAAAAATAATTTCCCTTCCATAAAAAAGCATGCATGCATGCATTTATAACAACTCTAGCTTCTAGAAATTAAGTTGGGACTGATAAAATTAAGCTTGCAACAAAGTAATTAACGTAGATTAAAAAATCAAAGAATCCAAAATCTCAGTAATAACACCATGCTGCATGCACGGCTGTCGAACGTAGTTGTAGCAGGTGGTAATTTATATATATGCCGATATATATAATAAGACGATATTGCATGATGCGTGAACTTGTTCTCGATCTACTCCAGAAATTTCTTTCCCATGCACGTTGAACTGACAAACAAGACTTTTGCTGTAACACAAGATTGAAATTAAAGTTGAATTTGTGGGTACACATCCTGATCTATTAATTAATCTAAAGAATGACTGAGATTTGTGATGGTTCTATTAATAATTAATGTGTACGTACGTGGAATCTCATTTATAAAAGCCGACCTGTTATATCTTTCTAGAAACCTTTTTATGGACAAATTTATATGGAAGCTGGGATTTGTTCATTCTGGGCGGCAAATGAAATCGTGAGTCACGAAGTAGTACTGTACTATAATTAATGGTGTTGGCATTTTGTGGTTGAAACGTTGCATGTAGTAGGTGAACGTCGAACTTCCACCACGTGAATGGCACGATATATAATGTCTTGAAAGTGATTCTAAGTATCCTAATTAATCTGGTAAAGTGACGGAAATCTAACTTCATTAATAACACACACACACATATATATATATATATATATATATATTTATTTATTTATATATACATATATATAGCCTTTTGTTCTTTTTAAGATTTTTGGATCATATAAAGGGAAAAGTAAAGTTTCTCTCATGCCAGCCAGCAGACCATGCCTCACGCATGCTGTCATGCGCGCATGGTGGCCTAGCTATGAAAAAATAAAGTACTTACGTAAATTCCTTTTTTCTTTTTTTGTTTAAATTAAAGTGTTGCATTCTCATCTTCTACGTTCTATATATGAATTAGCGTTACTTAATTTTAAATCTCGACTTGATACAATTAAATCTCGCAATTAATTACTTCTCTAAAATTTTTTAAAATCTCAATATACCTAGACATGCCTCTCTTTGGCCAATTTTTTCTTATAATCCCAAGATTTTGTATAATTTCTACCTATTATCTATTTTTAAGGATGTGGCAGCTTCAAAAATTTAAATTAAAACTAAGTTTAAGAGAAATAATAAACTTATTAATATAGATTTTAAACTTTTCTTGTTATACAATATTAGGTTAATATGAAATCTGAAGTGAAAATGTACAAAAAATCATTTAAGATTGATAAACTCTATGAAAAATAGTTTAAAGGTTTTATCTTTTAGATTTCATTGAGCAATAAAAATTTTATTTAAAGTCTCAATTATAACATTATATGCTTAATGTAATATAAAAATATCTAGATTTTATATGAAATTTGATAAGTTAGCATACATACTAGAATGAAAGATGACATTCTAAAAAATCACTTTATAGTATCTATGAAAAAAATAAATTCTAAATATTTTATGACAAAAATAATAATTGATTAATATTATTTTATAAAACATTATTGTTAGATAACATCTGAAACATATATATATTAGGTTATATTTTTTAGAATTTTATTTTTTGTATATGTAGCAGATTATTTAGATCTAATTTTATATTTTTTTTTATGATTTTTTTATTTTCTTATTTTACGTAAATGTGTTAATTATACGGTAAAAAAGTTGCTACATAAAATTGCAAGTTCTACCGCCAAATTCAAGAGAATGAGATATCATGTCAACCATGAATTGTTTTTCGAGTTTTGTTACATATAAGCAAAGTCGCATACTAATCTATATATCAATACTGATTCCTTCATATTCAAAATTTAAATTAGCACTGTTTTCAATAAAATTTATTTTTTTACCAATCACATTAGATTGGTGCACATATTAGTGCACAGTTATACTTAAAATTAAATTTTTCCTTGTTTTCCATAGAAATTAATAGCGTAAAACTAACAAAAAGCGAGGTAGGCCCATATGATTAGCACATGATACACGAATAATCTTAGTTGAAAGGCCCACATGTACAGCCAGATGAGGAGATGATTTGCCATATTGGCTTTACATCCCCGTATATAGAGAAAATAATTTTACTTATCATCTTTATCTATTATATATTATATATATATATTTTCTATAACAAATATGTAGTGTGGGATGATTAGTAGCATCCCTCATACAACAAATCTCGAAAAAGAGGAAAGAATATATATATATAACATATCAAGAAAAGGAAGATCCACTACAAGAAAAAGGACTTTTTACGTCACTTAAACTAGATGCGAAAAACATAAAATTGTTGCTAAAGTTTTTTTTGCAACCATTTTGTATTTTTCGCATCTAATTTAAGTGATGCAAAAAGTCGTTTTTCTTGTAGTAATCGTTGCCTAAAGTAGCGACGTTTATAAAAAGAAATTTATAAATTAACGTAATTTTATATAATACATTAAATCTATTTTGTAAAAGATTAAATTTTCATTTTCAGGCAAATACTAGTAGAATATAAATTTTGGGAGAATGGCATAAACAAAAATTGATGCATGCAACATTAATAATTTACTTCATTTTAACTAAAACCAGATCTAGAAATCTAGGAGGTTGTCTAGAGGTTGTATGGGGCTGGAATGTACGCAAGCATGCATGCATATTATATTGGAGCTTTCAGTAGAAAAGGAGATGCAAAAAGCTACAAAAATGGCATACGTCATGTGATCAGCTCGGCACTTGCAACATTAACATTGGCCTTGATCTGCCAAGCCATCATGTGTCGAGCAAAAATGAGGCATGGATGGATGACCTAGCTAGGAGTTATTTGGCGTGGAGCATGCATAATGATGATGGATAATTGTCCTGAATTTGCTTCTTAACCTATGAAAAATTATCTCCACCAACTTCTTGATCACTATTCCTTCACCATCTCGTTACACCGCATTGTAATAAATGATAAATAATTTGTCAGTTATCTAACGTACTCACATTCGAGAATGGTGAAAGAATAATAACAAAAAAAAAATTATGTATAGCACTTATTCTTAACAAAATGATTGACCAAATACCATCAAAACTTATTCACAGCAATTCCGAAAATTGTTGCAACGCGGCAATTTCGAAACAATTTCATTGTAAAATTGCTTCACATTATTGCACCAAATTATTTTCCTTGTAGATTGTGAAATTGCAATGAATTGTATTCCTTGCAAATATATATTTCAACCAAAAACTATTTTTTACAACGTAATCATGCCGTTGAAAATTTACGAAATTTGTCACAAGTTTAGCTACATTTGTCGTTGCAATTATTTCTAGTTTACTTTGCAAAAGATGCTGAGGTCTGAATTTTGTTGCAAACGAGTCCAGCTTATTTAAAATTTCAACAAATCGTCTATATACCTATTTTTCATCAATTCACAATGCAATTAAATTCACTAGACAACTACCACGTACATATACTGCCATTGACTTTAAAAAGAAATGTACTGCAATGCCTCTTACACCATTGGATTAATAATATCTCTTACAATCTCATCGCACATTATCTATTATATCATTAATAAATCCAAACAACATATCAATTCCAAACATGTAGTGCACATGAAGAACATTAGGTTCTTAAAATAATATCATCTTTCTGTTCCACAATCACAACCTATAAGCATATCCATTTCATTAAAAAAAAAAAATAGCCTTCAGACAAACACTTTGCATACACCATTTCATTACATTTCCATTATAATATAAAGTCATCATTCATGAAGAACACTTAAAAACATTAATATGCAACTACCCTTTATATATAGTCTGAAGAAAAGTTGCATACAAATGTACAGATGCCTTAACTAAATTCCAAGACTAATTCTAACAATTATTACCAAACTAAATTTCATTTGAACGATAGTAATGTGGCATTTAAAAATAATCTACATCGGGCATTATCAACCACATAATTACATCATTTTTTCCATTTATCAAAATAACTCCATCAACTAAGTTCTCATGCATATATCCACTATAAAAATAGCCAAACATGGGACAATGACCAAAAAGATGGCTATGCTCTAAACTATCATTCCAACCATTGCCTAAATAACATATATTCATATTCACTTGTATATATTTACCGCTACCAAAACTCATTGCATGTCATTTTTCAATGTTAAGGGCCTAAGGATCACTTCTGGATTCCTTTCGAAACTCCATGATCTGGGCCAACCTCAGGCTCATGCGTTCTTCATAAAAATTATGATTCTCCATAATTGCTTCCGAGGCCCTTGTAAGTTCCTTGAACTTCTCTTTTTTTTTTTTCTTAATAAAGTAAACTTTCATTGATTAAACAACTATTACAACGATTCAAGATGAACAATATGTCTAATACAACAAGGAATCTCCTCTAGTACATAGAGATCATGATCACACAAAAGGGCATTCTTGGCTAGCATATGTGTTGCCATGTTAGAATCCCTCTTGGTATGGCTAAAGCTCCAAGAACCAAATCCTTCTAGCACCTGTTTTGTGTCTTCAATGATTAAACCACCATGACTCCAATCATCCATTGTCTTATGCATTCTATCCACAACCTACAGGGAGTCTCCTCCGAATATGATGGAGTGGAAGCCAGCCTCTTTGCAAAACAGAACAACCATCATCAATGCATATGCTTCTGCAGTGAACGGGATTGCTGTGAGATTTCTTTTTGCACTTAGAGATCCTAGGACTTGACCCTTACTATCTCTTATTAAACCACCTATTCCAATTTGGCCCCTGGTTTGGTTAATAGCAGCATCCCAATTCATTTTGTACCTCCCTTCAGGTGGTGCTTTCCATTTCTGGATTCTCTCCAAGTTTTTTGTATTAATTGTTGTCTGAGCATCCTGTTTTGTTGCTTTAAAACATCTGAAATCATCATAGACTTTTTTTACAATGGAGTTTGGATGCCTGAGGACTTTCCCATGCACAAATTCATTCCGCCTTGTCCATATTAGTCTCACAATTGACCCTGCTTCCTCTAACAGATTTTGAGGGAGTTTCTGAACCATTTGCATCTAGATTTCCTTGAAGTAAGTTTCTGCTAGAGATAGCTTTTGAATTGGCCTGCTGGCTTGGCTCCAAACATCACAGGTAGCTTCACAATTCCACAAGGTATGGCCTGAAGTCTCTTCTTCAAGGCCACAAATTGGGCATATGTTTTCTTTCATGATTGTCCTCTTTGAAAGGTTTTAAAAGGTTGGTAATGCTTCATTACATGCTCTCCAAAGGAACATTCTGACCGCATTTTGAATTTTCAAATTCCACACACCCTTCTATAGATCTTTCTGGTTATTGACAGTTGAGGGGCCACTCTCTTGGTTGGACTGAATTTCTCTGTCCATATGGTAGGCACTCTTCACAGATAAGATGCCATTGATGGTGCCTTCCCAGACCATTTTATCCTCTCTATTCCCTAGGCTGATAGGGATAGCTTTGATTAAATCCATCTCTTGTTGAGTGAACATGGTGGTGAGTTTGTTTTCATCCCATCTTCTCCAGGAGGTGTCTATTAAGTCAGCCACTATTGTAACCCCATCTAAAATATTAGACCTGCTTGTTGGGGCTATGAAATGAGGTCTAGGCAGCCATCTATCCTCCCATATTTTTACCCTTGCTCCATTGTCAATCCTCCACTGTAACCCTTCCTTTAGGAGCTTGATACCAGCATGTAAGCTCCTTCATAGTGATGGTCGATGGCCTACCTTTGCATCTAGGATTGAGCCTCGTGGGAAGTATTTCTGTTTAATGATTAAGGCAGGAAGAGAGGCTAGTTTTTGTAGCATGTTCCACCCATTTTTTGCAAGAAGTTCTTGCAATATTAAAGCTGTTGAAGCTTCTGAAACCCAAGCCTCCTTGGTCTTTTGTTTTGCTGATCTTGCTCCACTTGAGCCAATGAATTTTGGACTGATCTTCACTAAAACCCCACCAAAACTTCCTTAGAATTTGGTCTAGCTTGTTTGTGATTGACGTTGGGAGGAGAAAGATGCCCATTGCATAGGTGGGGATGGCCTACAGTACTGATTTCAGTAGCACTTCTCTACCAGCAGATGACAAGCTTTTTGTTTTCCAGTTTGTTATCTTGGCCCATGTTTTATCAACCAGTCCGTGAAAGCAATTCACCTTTGCTCTTCCCACCATGGCAAGTAAGCCTAAGTACCTCTCAAAAGATCCTGTAGTGGTAACTCCTGCTATTCGTAGGATGTGGGCTCTACATTCAGGTTGTGTGTTTCTACTGAAAAATATGGATGACTTCTCTTTGTTTAGCATTTGGCCAGAGGCTTGCTCATAAGAGTTCAGGATGCTCATAAGTCTCCTCCATTCAAATGTGCTTGCTTTACAGAACAACATGCTATCATCAGCAAAAAGGAGGTGATTGACTTTAACTGGTCCCCTTACCACTAGTACACTCGAGAGCTTGCCTTGGGACTCTGCTTTAGATAGTAAATTTGAGAGTGCTTCTGTACAGATGATGAATAGGTTGGGGGACAAAGGATCCCCCTGCCTTAGTCCACGGGTTGGCTTAAAATTCTCCTGAGCTTCACCATTAATCAGAATTGAGTAAGTGACAGAGGTGAGGCAATTCATCACAAGTGTAGTCCATCTTCTGTCAAAACCCATCTTTGTCATTACAGAGGCTAGGAAGGGCCACTCCACTAGATCATATGCCTTGCTCATGTCGAGTTTTAATGTCATGTATGCAGTCTTGCCTTGTATTCTAGTAGACATAGAGTGGAGGGTCTCATATGCCACCAAAATGTTGTCGGTTATAGCTTTACCTGGGACAAAAGCACTTTGATTCAAAGAGATTATGTCAGGCAATACAAGTTTAAGTCTATTGGATATCACTTTTGTAACAATTTTGTAAATTACATTACAAAGGCTAATAGGTCTAAAATCAGACACTCTTGTGGGGTTTTTGACTTTTGGGATCAAGGTTATATAAGTATCATTTACCCCGTCCAAAGAACCTGTATTGTTGAGTATGTTAAGCAAAAAAGTTGTCACATCCTTGCTTGTGATTTCCCAATTAGATTGGTAGAATAGAGCTGGAAAACCATTAGGCCCAGGAGATCCCATTCCTTTCATTTGGAACACAACACTCTTGACCTCAGCTTCTTCAAAACTCTGGAGAAGGAAGGAATTCATGCTAGCTATTACTCGAGGAGGCAAGTCCTTTATGCAAGCTTCAATTCCTGAGGGAGATGATGAGGTGAATAGTTCTGAGAAAACTCTTGTGAAAGTGGCTCCTATTTCCTCCTTTTCTGACACCATGTTGTTCCTATGATCCAGAATTTGTGAGATTTTGTTGACCTTTCTTCTGTGTGATGCATGTAGGTGGTAAAAGGCTGTGTTCCTATCCCCTTTCTGTAGCCAATGTTGTTTGGCTCTTTGTTTCCACCTCAGTTCCTCTTCAGCAAGTGCTTGGTCAATTTCCTTTTGTAAAATTCTAACAGTTTCCTGATGATTTCCACTGCCTACTTCTTGTAGTTCACCCAATCTCTTCAATTTTTGCCTTATTTCTATTGGAGCTCTTTTGTTGACCTTCCTATTCCACTTCTGGAGTTCATCCCCACATTGAGTCAACCTGTTTCTCATAGTCTTAGAGTGAGTTTCCCCATTTGCAGGCTTTTTCCAGGCTTCTTTAATTATGGTTGGATAGTCATCTTTCAATGACCAAGATGCTTCAAATCTGAATATCTTACTCCTAGAACTTTGTTGCCCATATTGAGGACCAGTGTTGATTAGTAGGGGGAGTGGTCTGAAGATAAGGTTGGAAGAACCCTACAGCAAGAACCCTCGAATTCTTGTAATCATTTTGGGTTGGCAAGTGCTCGATCTAGTCTTTCTTTGGTGAAGCTTCCCTTAGTTCTATTGTTGTCCTAAGTGAATTTAGGACCCTTTGTGAAAACTGGATTCAAATCACATACCTCAAGGGTGTTTCTGAAGAGTTCCATCTGTTTGTAGGGTCTAGGGCCACCTCCCTTCTTCTCTGCCTGGCATACAATCTCATTAAAGTCTCCACAGCAAATCCAAGGTAAATTGGTTGCTAGTTTGAGGGATTTGAGGAAATCCCAGCTTTGGAGCCTCTTAGCTGTCTCAGGATGGCCATAGAAGCCCATGAAGAGCCATGGCTTCTCCCTTGCTGATGTTACATAAGCACTAATGTGCCATCTCGAGTAGTTGTGTATAGATACACTTGCATTTGTTTTCCACATTAGTGCAAGGCCCCCACTGCTTCCTCTACTGTCTACAATCAGACATGCTTCAAAATTCAAGATTCTACAGACTTCTTCTATCCTTGTTTTAGAACACTTAGTCTCCATGAGAAAAATCATGGTTGGGCACTTATCCTTAACTATGAGGTTAAGGGATCTAACTATCCGAGGGTTCCCAAGTCCTCGGCAGTTCCAAGCTAGGATGTTCATTAGTGTTGGCAGGGCTGGGGACCAGCCACTGCCTCAGAGATGATATTTTCATTGGTGTTTTCCTGCCCTTTCTGTTTCTTTGGTGCAGGTTCCTTTTTATTGGGGATCCATCTACCTTTCCTCTTGTTGCAGCTCTCAAGGAGTAGTTTGATATTTCAGTTAGTATCTCCCCTTCATTGTTTTCTGTTTCTGACCTCCTTTCTCGAGCTAGTCTCTTCCAAATTCTGGTGTTATGCTCAGCAGGCCTTCTACCTAGTTTCTTGTTGGTAGTTAGGACAGGTATTCTACTAGGTAATTCCACTGGGGATTTGCCTTATTACTAGGGTCCATGGGGGGGTCAAGTGGACCTCCCTCACAGTTTACTCGACCCTCCTTAATCTCATGTGACTTTAGTTGGTTTTTTGCCTTTTCAACAGATTTCAAACTTGCTAAGTTGCTATCTAGTTCCATGTTGGTGGGGTTACCTGGTGGTACTGAAAACACTAGTCCCTTTTCGACAGGGCAGTCTTGCTGTGGTCTGGTGCACCTTTTGAGTCAGATGGGTGATTACCATTTGAGCTATATTGAGTGGCCCGAGAGAAAAGTTTGCACTCTTCCTTCTTTTTGGATTTCTCTCCTTCAGACTGTCCTTCATCCCCTCAAGCTGTCTTTTTCCAGTTTCCCTCCTCACCTTGCATCTGCAGATTTGAAAAAGCCTGTGGTAACATCTCCTCTCTGTCACCACCCCTTTTGTCTTCGTATTGTTCCTCTTTGTGGTGGTTGTCGCTAGTGGAGCCACCGTATCTGCAGCTGTAAAAAATGTTGGTGTTCATTGGTTGAGCTCGCAGCCATGGACCAAACTGCTATTTTGATTTGTCCTCTCCTTGTTGTTCATAACGTGGTTTCATGCAAGCTCTGCCCTTGTGTGCCAACACCCCACAGTGGAAGTAGAAATTCTGAAGTCTTTCATACTTTATTGGAATCCAATGTTGTTTATCCTCAAAGCTTAGCCATTTACCTCGCATCAAAGGTTTTTGCAGATTTACTGCCACCCTAACACGAAGGCATCTGCCCCATGCACGTCCATCTGCACCTGCTTCAACTCTAATCACAGGCCCTATTGAGGATGCAAATTCCTCACCAAATTGCTTTGTCATGGTGGCTAAGGGGAGGTTGTGCAATTGTATCCAGAAGGGCTCGTAGACAAATTGTAGAGCATTAATCGAAATTGTTTCATCCACCTCTTGAAGAGCTAGTAGACTCCTCTCATAGAATCAGGGTCGACCACTCAAAACCTTCTCTTTGTCCCCCTTTTTCTGGAACTCGATTAAGAAACACTGATCACCTAACTCCTTGAACTTGACCCAACCCTCCAGCCTCCATACCTGAGATAATGTTACCCTGAATGCCTCGCTGTTAACACTTTTTTCCACCAGGGCCTTTCCAACAATGCATAGATTTCCATGTCCTCTCGTGGCTTCTTGTTAGACATGAAAGCATGAGTTCTCTTCCTTTGTCAGGTGCAATGTTTCCCATCTCTTGGCCAGTTCCTCAGCAGCATCCATCGTAGACTAGTCCTTGGTAACAGAGTAGAACATAAACACAAACAAACACTAACCTCACACTATGTGAGACGAAAACCTTGAGAAAATCTCCAGGTACTGGAGCCTCACTCTTTCTCACTCGAGAGAGAAGACACTCTCGAACTTCTCTTTATACATCTCAACTTGTACTATATTGGTGACCAAAGGAGAATTTAGTTTATGTTCAGGTACAATTGAACGGCCCAAATCTTAGACATAGCCAGATCTATTCGTGGCACCTCATTGAAGACCTCCTTTGCTACATCTTTATCCGTGCAAATGGCATCTCTCTCTTTCCATAAGCAAACTATTTGATTCTATTATACAAAAAGTACATATACCTTATATAAATAAATATTATTTTAACAGAAATAAATTAAATAGATGATACTGTTATTGTTGCTAACATAGTTCTCTTGACTATGCTCTGTCACAAATCTCCAATTCTTCCTAGACTATCGAAATAACTTCAAAAATCTACTAAATTGTCCATTGTGTCTTGCTGTAGAGTAAGTAATAAAATTATTACGGTTATAAGCCTCCTATATGCATTTTTACTAGCTATAGATACTATAAATAATTTCCTTCCTTACATTCTTAGTGATCAACTTGACAAATGACTTCGACCCAATTACATGATTTGATCGTGTCTTTTCTCTATTCATCCTATTTTGACTCGATAATTTCTAGGTCATCCAAACACTATAAATAAATTAGTATACTAATGATCACATATTAACATTCCATCATACATATTTATGCATAACAAAACCATCCATACAAATGCAATCCTATGTGAGCAATTGTATATAGAACCTGAATTGGGACATTATTCCCTCCCGATTAATTTATTTAAAATAACCCTAAAAATAGTATAGTTAATGTTTTAACTAAAAGGCAGTAGATATCCATTGTTCACACAACTTTTCCTACACTGGTGCATCCACCATAGTTGACCCTTTTACCAAAGCTACTGTGAAGAAGAATGTGAGCAAATAATAAGGCAAGTCAATATATAATCCTATCTTGAGGGTCCAATCTCGGTTGAAATCCTATAGTGGAACTCTGGTGGTAGTTTTAAAAGGAATGATAAGGAACGTGTTAAGGAGATTGAGCAACTAACTACTAAAATAAAAGAAGTGCAAGAAGTGATGAGACCACACAATATGGAGGAGTTGAAGAGATTGGTAAAAATGTGGAGCATAGCTAGAACATGTGGATATAAGGTGGAAACAAAGAGCCAAAGGGAACTGGTATAGCTTGTGAGACAGAAATACGAAGTTCTTTCATGAATGTGCCAATCAGAGAAGATAAAAGAATCAGATTATCTTAGTTATAGATGGCCAGGCTAATTTGAGAGTGAAGCAGGATGGAGTTGCAGAGGAGTTCAAAGAGCACTTTTATGAAGTATATAAAAGTGCAAAACCATCCAATGAAGTTATTGACACATGTTTGAAAGCTTTGGAAAGTCGGCTGACTTGTGTTATGAATGAATCTTTAGAGAGGGTTTTCACAAGGGAGAAGGGAAGTAGAAGAAGATTTGAAGATGATGGGACTATTGAAATCCCTAGGACCAGATGGTTTTGGGGCTTGCTTTTTTCACTCCTTTTGGCACATTGTAAGTGATAATGTAAGTAGTGCAGCTCTTAAGCTCCTTAATGGTGGAGGCATGGAACAATCTCTAAATCATACTTATGTAGCCTTAATCCCTAAGGTAGCTGACCCTAAGACAGTTAATGATTTCAGGTCCATAAGTTTATACAATGTAATGTATAAGATCATAGCTAAAACCCTTGACAATAGACTGAAAAGAGTGCTAAATGATATAATCTCTCAAAGTTAAAGTGCATTTATCCGAGGGAGACTAATTTCTGACAATATAATTGCTACCTATAAGATACTTCACTCAATGAAAATGAGGCAAATGGACAAAGTAGGCAGCATGGATCTGAAGTTGACATATCTAAAGCATATGATAGAGTGGAATAAGTTTATTTGGAGATAGAGATGAGAAAATTGGGCTTTGGAGAAAGGTGGATAAGTTTAATAATGTAGTGCATCACCTTAGTCTTGTATGTTGTCTTGGTTAATGGCAAACTTGGTGAAATAATTTTCCCTATGAGGGGATTAAGGCATTGAGATCCCTTGTCTCCCTATCTATTCCTTCTGTGTGCAAAAAGGGTTAAGTTCAATGATTAATCAGACAGAGAGTAGAGCAGAGTTGATGGGTGTGTCAGTGGCAAGGGGAGGTATAAATATTACCCATCTACTCTTTACAGATGACTATATATGTAACGCCCGTCCTTATGGTGGGTCCTTCTCATATCGATTTTTATTTTTTATAAAACAAAATCGACGGGAATTACTATTTCTTTTCACTCTCTTTTCCATTCATGCCAGGATACAAAAGACTTCCATGCTATACATAAAATTCATTCCTTTTTTTTTTTAAAAAGAATTAGCGGAAAACATTAACTTTCATAATTTAAGTTTTCATATAAAAAAAACATCTTGCCTAGGCCTTTGTGCTCTTCCCCCTTTGGTTGTGCCTGTCCTGTCCTGTCATGCTCATCTTGTGCCTGGGAGGGCACACATAAAACTAAAATGAGTCGATGACTCGTAAGCATTACTTCATACAGTCAAAATATCATACCATAGATTTTCAATCATGCATTCATCATTCCGTACATACATATCGTACATAGCATGCATACGTCGTTCTTTTCTTTTAAAAACGTTTCGAGGTGGGGGTTTTCTTCTTTTAAAATGTGCTTGCTTCTTTAAAACAGTTCCCCACTCTTCGCTGCTTTCATTTCTTAAAGAACATTTTCATGCATTCGTTCTTTTTTTTTTTTTTTTACATAGATCCATGCATACATGCGTTCATTTCTTAACATACATACCTTCTTTTCTTTTCACTTTCATGCGGCCCATAGCACACTGTTACGCCCCGTGTGCTGGGGTTAGCGGTCTTTTGGACCTGATTCCGCCCGTGGCCGCAGGTTTGGGAATCCATTTCAGTCAAGGTGCAGCACTGGGTGCACTACCAGTACTACTTACCCGGCATTGCAATCTGCCCCTTTTCATTTGGTACCATTTCAGTCCATGTGGCCGTTACGTATTTTCATACATCATCCATTCAGTCCAGTCCATTCTTTCATTTCAGTTCTTACAGTTCTTACGTTTCTTACGTTTCTTCAGTTCTTACTTTTCTTCTGTTCTTACGATTCATAAAGTTTTAATTAAGAAAATGGTTCCCGCTCTTTTGTTTTGTAAAAGACATTTTAAAAGAAGTCTCTTCATGATAAAATGATTTTCTTTCTTTTCTTTGAAGAAAAGACTATTTAAAAGAGTCTGAAAAGAATCATTTTGGGAAAGAGTTACTTTAGGAAAATCTTGTTTTCTTTTCTTTTTTTTTTCTTACAGTTTCATTCCTTGCATTCTTAACAGTTCTTACGTCTTTTAAAGCTTCATTTCGTTTCCTTTTCCTGAACATACATACAATACGTACTGCTTATAACATCCATTCACGTGACAGGGAGTACGCGCCACGCGTACTCCTTTCGCTACAACACTCATCATTCCGACGCACATCACACGGTGCGTCAACATACAACATGGAGTACACTTCACATGCACTCCCTTCATTCTACGCCACATATCACTACAGCGCACGCCGCACGGCGCGTCGCCGCATTACACAGAATACGCTACACGCGTACTCTCTTCGCACTACCCGCCGTATCACAACTACGGCATCCATCTCACGCCTATACTTCACAGCACAGTCCACAATACTACACAATCAAGCCCAACACTTCACAACCACACATCGCTTCACAACTACGCAGCGAACTCCACAATACAACTACACTATCCACAAACCAACCAACTAACTATTTTAAACGTAAAATAATTAGAGATAGAGGGTTATACCATCGACGGAATAACCCGTGCGTCGCTCGCTGCTCGTCACAAATATGCGTCGAAAAAACATACGTGGCGGTAACACCGCGTACGGTGGCTGTCCACCACACAAAGTGGTAGTTTGGGCTTGAGAAAAGCTAGGCGTGGTTTTGGAAGACTCACGGTCGCCTCGTGGTAGTCGAAGGTGGCGGAGCACAGCGGCATCACGCCGTGAACAGTAAAACCGAACGGTGAGCGGAGGCTTGAGGTAGCGAAATGCCATAGAACTTCATGGCAAGCTAGGGAAAGGTAGAGGAACATGTGATGGAGCTGTGGTGGCAAGGTGGTGGTCGTGCGGCGGCTAACGGTGACGGATCGGCCGTTTGAAGCCATTTTTTGACCTTGGAGAGTGAGAGAGAGTGAGAGCTCTACGAAATTTCGTTGGCTATGAAATTTCTTGGAGAGGTTCATGGTGATGAGAGGAACAAGTTGGGGGTGGTGAAACACCATGGGTGGCCGTGTACGGCGGCGCACGGTGGTGAAACCAAATGTGTATTTTGAGAAACCCATATAAGAAAGAGTGAGAGTTAGGGAAAAAGAAAGACATGGGGAGGAAGCCCTTGATGAGGTGAATCCATTGGTGGTGCTTGGTGGCTGATTTCGCCATGTATGGTGGTCCAAAAATGTGAAAAAGCCTTAGAGACCCATATTTTTGAAGGGAGAAAGAGAGAGAAAGAGTGGCCGGTTTAGCACACCACCGGTTGGGTTGTGCTCGCCGGAGGGAGGAGGTGAGGCCGGTGAGGGAGGTGAGGTCCGGCGGCCGGAGGTGGCGCCGACTGGGAGCTTCATCCGATCGGGTATGGTGGAGAGGAAACCATGTGCACGGGTTGGATGTGCGTGAGGAAGAATGAGAGAAAAAGAAAGAAAAAAAAAAAGAAAAAGAGAAAAAGTGAAGGGAAAAAGGGTAGGGGTCTGGGTATTTCACTTCAATCATACGCTTCGGGATCCTCAAATAAACCAACTATGAGTTAAAACACTGATTTGAAAATGCGTAAATGTTTTATTTTAAATAAAACACTTTAAATAAAACACTACGAAGAATTAAGGTATAATATTATTTTATAAACTAAAATTTATAAAATAATATTTCCTCATCATTATTTAAAATGATAAAGTACCGTTAATTAATCAAAGAGGATAAAATCATTTAAATTAATAAAACACTTAATTACTACACTGAGAAGAATTAAGATAGAATATTATTTTATAAACTAAGGTTTATAAAATAATATTTTCTTCATCATTATATAAAATGATAAAGTATCATTAATTAATCAAAGTGCATAAAACACTTAAATAAACACTGAGAGGAATTAAGATAGATTATTATTTTATAAACTAAGGTTTATAAAATAATATTTCTTCATCATCATATAAATGATAAAGTATCTTTAATCACTCAAAGAGGATAAAACCATTTAATTTAAATAAGAGTTTTCAACGTAAAATTAAACCTCTTAATATCTTAAAACAACTAAAATATTTAATCTAAGTAATTATCCACAATTATAATATTTTCAGAGCTCATTAAATTATTATAATTGTGCTACTTTAAAAAAATAAGCTTATCTAATACTTTGAAATTCGGTGGATAAGATCCGGAATACGCCATCGAGGTACAACGCTTAGGATAATTCTGTTCATGATTTTACAGTTGTCGGTGAAGAACAAATTACATGATTTACAAGAAAATATAAATTATGCGCGTGATTCTAGATGAGGGTAGAGACGAGAGAGATGGTGATTGCTGTCGGGAAAGAATCCAAAACTGATTGTCTTGCTGTCTAATATGAGCGAAATAAAAAGAAAGAAAAGGGTGAAGAGATAAGAATTAGCGGGCTGTTACAATATAATCGTTAGGAAGGCATGCTGGGTCGAGTGGAAAAGATCAGTGGTATACTTGAGCTCTATGAAAAGGCCTTAAGAGAAAGTTTAAATAAGCACAAAATTAATGTATTTTTCAGTCTAAATGCAAAAGCCTCTGTGAAAGAGGGGATAATTAAAGAGATATGAGCAAGGCTGCAGACTAATTGTGAAAAATATTAGGGACTGCCTATCATGTTTTGAGGATCCAAATATAATTCATTCAAAGGAATTAAAGACAAAGTGTGGAAGAAGATCAACAATTGGAAGAATCAATTCTTGTCTCCCTCGGGTAAGGAAATCTTGTTGAAAGCAGTTATTCAAACCATCCCAACTTATCATATGAATGTGTTCAAACTACTAAAGAAGTTATGTAAGGAAATAGCAGCTCTAATGGACAAGTTCTAGTGGGGTTTTAAAAATAAAAGTTTTGCTACATACAAGCAAAGTTGCATACAAATCTATGTACCAATACTGATTCCTTCATATTTAAAATTTAAATTAGCATTGTAACAGCCCGCTAAAATTATGAGTTTTGGATTCTTTCCCGACAGCAATCACATCTTTCTCGTCTTTACCCTCATCTGGAATCACGCGTATAGATTATCTTTTCCGTAAATCACGTAATTTGTTCTTCACCGACAGCTGTAAAATCATGAACAGTTTTATCCTAAGCGTTGTACCTCGATGGCGTTTTCCCGGATCTTATCCATCGAATTTCAAAGTATTAGATAAGCTTGTTTTTAAAGTAGCACAATTATAATAATTTAATGAGCTCTGAAAATATTATAATTGTGGATAATTACTTAGATTAAATATTTTAGTTGTTTTAAGATATTAAGATGTTTAATTTTACGTTGAAAACTCTTATTTAAATTAATTGGTTTTATCATCTTCGATTAATTAACGGTACTTTATCATTTTATATAATGATGAGGAAATATTATTTTATAAATTTTAGTTTATAAAATAATATTCTACCTTAATTCATCGTGGTGTTTTATTTAAAATAAAACATTTACGCGTTTTTAATCAGTGTTTTAATTCACCGTTGAATTATTTGAGGATCCCAAAACGTAGGATTGAAGTTTATTACCTAGGCTCCTACCCTTTTTCCTTCATTTTTTCCTTTTTTCTTTTTTTTCCTTCTCTTTCCTCTCCTTCTCTCCATGGTCGACTTACACCCTTCCACCATAGCTGATCGGTTCTAGCTTCCTACCGGCGCCACCTCCGGCCGCCGTGCCTCACCTCCACCTCCGGCATGTCCCTCCCTCACCGGCGAACACATCTGCACCGGAGGTGTGCAACGCCGGCCACCAATTCTCTCTCTCTTCCCGTGCTCTTCCTTCTTGTCTCATTACCGTCGCCGCCCCTTTGACCGCCCGTTTCTCCGCCGTCCGGTGGAGGTGTCGTACACCACCCCCGCCATTCTCTTCCCCTTTCACCATAGTTCATACACACCAATTTTCAGAGCCATCGGACCAGCCGTTAGTCGCCGAGAGCCCCCGGAAGTTGCTGCCCCTGCCCTGTTTTCTCCCCTGTTGCCGATTTCTTTCTCCGCCCAGAACCGCCGCTCGCCGGCGGCGTGGACTACACCACCCACCCAGATTTCTTCCCCTCTCACCGGTGAACATCCCAACCAAGTTTCACCTCCATCCGAGCCACCGTTAGCCACCACTCTCGCCTCCAACAAATGGGTCTCTAAGGGTTTTTCACATTTTTGGACCACCATACGTGGCCAAATCAGCCACCAAGCACCACCAATGGACTCACCTCATCAAGGGCTTCCTCCCCATGTCTTTCTTTTTCCCAAACTCTCATTTTTTTCATATGGGTTTCTCAAAACACCCGTTCGGTTGCACCACCGTGCGCCGCCGTACACGGCCACCCGTGGTGTTTCACCACCACCATCTTGTTCCTCTCATCCTCATGAACCTCTCCAAGAAATTTCATGGCCAACGGAGCTTCGTAGAGCTCACACTCTCCCGCACTCTCCAAGGCCAAAAATGGTTTCAAACGGCCGATCTGCCGCCGTTAGCCACCGTCCGACCACCACCTCGCCACCACAGCTCCACCACATGTTCCTCTACCTTTCCCTAGCTTTCCATGAAGTTCTATGGCTTTTCGCTACCTCGCGTCTCCTCCGCTCACCGTTCGGAGTTACTGTTCACGGCGTGATGCCGCCGTGCTCCGCCACCTTTGACCATCACAAGGCGACCGTGAGTCTTCCAAGACCACGCCTAGCCTTTCTCAAGCCCAAACTACCACTTTATGTGGTGGACAGACACCGTACCGCCACGTACGCTCCTCCGACGCATGTTCGTGACGAGCAGCGAGCGACGCACGGGTTATCCCGTCGATGGTATAACCTTCTATCTCTAGTTATTTTACGTTTAAAATAGTTAGTTGGTTGGTTTGTGGATTGTGTAGTTGTATTTGTGGAGTTCGTTGCGTAGTTGTGAAGCGAAGTGTGGTTGTGAAGTGTTGAGTTTGATTGTGTATTTTGTGGACTGTGCTGTGAAGTATAGGCGTGAGATGGATGCCGTAGATGTGATACGGCGGGTTGTGTGAAGAGAATACGCGTGTAGCGTATTCTGTGTAATGCAGCGACGCGCCGCGCGACGTGCGCTGTAGTGATGTGGGTCGTAGAAGGAAGGGAGTACGCATGTAGTGTACTCCGTGTGGTATGGCGATGCATCGTGTGATGTGCATCGTGTTGATGAGTGTTGTAGCGAAGGAAGTACGCGTAGCGCGTACTCCGTGTCGCGTAGCGATGCACCGTGAGACGTGTATCGCAGTGATGGGTTTTGTAGTGTGAATGGAAGAGAGTTCACGTGAGTGTACTCTGTACTAAGTCGTGATACACCGGATGGCGTGTCACGAAGGGTTGGATGGCGTAGCAGAGAAGTGTGGAGCGTATGGTGTAGTGTTGGGAAACTGTATGACAGTGTCCCGAAGCAGTGATGATATGGATTATAGTCCGGGGTGACTGGTGTCATCTTGTGGTTGACTATGGCTAAGAGTATATGGATTGAGAAATGAGTTGTTTGTTTGGTTGTTATTGATAATTTTAATGAACTTGTTTTAGTGCAAAGGCTTTCTGAAGTCAATTTATCTCTTCCGAGTATAGTGAAACCTCAAGTTGGCCGTGGTGTTGCAAGTGCTTACAATATGGCAATTGAGTTCAGAAGTGAAAATCTTAAGGACTTGAGTGTTCCTCTTCCAGCTGTTGTGCAGTTCCTCGTGTTTCGCGCTCTATTCTCATAGAACGCGACGATCGAGGTAAGTTAGCCTCTAACTTACTATCAGTTTATTGTGTATGTGTGATGGGTAAGAGAACTACAATTTATGTATGTATGTTCTCGTATATGCCATGTCATGCTATGTCATTACATGTTTATCTGCTATGTATGATTTAATCTCTCATGAATAATTATCTGTTACATAATCTTTTCTGTCATACAATGATGTATGTTATAAGTATGCCATGTTAAGTATGCCATGAAATGTTATGATTAAATCATATTGTGCCATTTACAAGTATACGCCATGTTAGAAAAGTATATGATATTAATTAATATCTCATGCATTAAGAAAGATAAGATATGTTATGTTACGTATAATGCGTGGGGCCACAACAACTGTGGAGTACGTATTATATTTTATGTTACTTATAATGCGTGGGGCCACAACAACTGTGGAGCATACACTACATGAGACACAGCAATTGTGACATGTAGAATACGTGGGGCCACAACAACTGTGGAGTACGTATTATATTTTATGTTATGTGTATTCATGGGGCCACAACAACTGTGGAGCATGAAGTATGGGGCCACAACAACTGTGGAGCATACACTACATGAGACACAGCAATTGTGACATGTAGAATACGTGGGGCCACAACAACTGTGGAGTACGTATTATATTTTATGTTACTTATAATGCGTGGGGCCACAACAACTGTGGAGTACGTATTATATTTTATGTTACTTATAATGCGTGGGGCCACAACAACTGTGGAGTACGTATTATATTTTATGTTACTTATAATGCGTGGGGCCACAACAACTGTGGAGTACGTATTAACGCACGTTATTAATCAAGACAATTGAATAAGATTCCAAGTTTATGTTAAGTCCAGTTTCAGATCAAATACATGATAAGTCAAGTTTTAGATCAAGTCCATGTTATGTTATACTCACGTACATGTTATGTTCAAGTTTATGTTATTTTCAAGTTCTTATTTATGTTATGCAGGTTTACGTTCATGCTATATTTCAAGTCCATGTTATGTTTCACGTTCATGTTATGTTGTTTGTTCATGTTATGTTTTAAGTTTAAGTTTATGCCATGTTAAGTCAAGTTCAGTTCACGTTTAAGTTCTGGTTAAGTCATGCTATATGTCAAGTTATGCTATGCTTATGTATGACTATACTTATGCATTTATGCTTTTACTGCCATGCATGCATCTTTAATCTGTGTGTGAGTTTTATGTTAACTTACTGAGATTTGTAATCAAATCTCACTGTGGTAGTCCCAACTACCATTCCCCCGAATGGTAGATCTTGTTACAGGACCCAAAGGAGAATTGGAATCTGACCAACTGAATACGTTCGACTAGGCCACGGTGCGATGTTGATGATGGTATAGTATTTAACTTAGGTTAATACTTATACTTTTGGATTTGTATCTCAAGTATTCTTTTGATCACAACCATTTTAGACTAGTGTGGTGATCAAGGCTTTTTAGTATGCCTTTATGTATGAATTATGTTTCAAGTATTTGGGATATATTTAGTTTGGTGCATAGTATTGCGAAAGAAAAAGATTATCCGCTGCGAATATTGCATAATGCTAGATGCATGTTAGGAACATTGCATCTTATATGTCATGAACGGGGGCAGGTAACCTTGTGTTGCATGTCTCGACGCTTCAAATGTCCGTTCAATCCCAAGCGAAATTTGGGGGCGTCACACCATACATCATAGAAGAGAGGCAAGAACCACCACTCTAAATAAGCCTTTTTCTTATGAGAGTCCTCACCACCCCCACCTTTCTCCTTATCTGAAAAATCGCCATCCAAATATCTTTCTTCTGAAGCTAGAACTTTCCCATCTTTTTCCTGGCATTATTGCCAACAATTAAATCGACTAATGTTGCGATGATTACAGGTTCTAGAAATTTATCTTCCACATGGGTTTTTCCCACCATTACATTCATCTGCAAGTGAACAAAGACTTACCCACAAAGATTCTATCAACCTCTTGAAAGCACATTATACCTTAATCCAAACTCTAAGAGTATATTTTTCTTTCTTCAATCCTATTCCATCATCTGACTGGGTATGCCACTGTAAAGGCTCACTAAGGTTACAAAAATCCTAAGAAGTGGTCATCTTTCTTATTTTCCCATCAAGATTTCACTTAGAGCAACAACTAGAACCTGGATGATGACCAATGATACCATCTCAATGCTACTTGAAAACCCAGCTTTGCACATATAGAGCTTGCATTAGATACAATCGCATTGGCTCCTCCACATTGGGGCAGTAACATCAACCCAAGTCCAACAATGAGTAATTGAACTTGCTTGAGCTAGAACAAGTCCATGATTCCTATTTTCGATATGTGTGGAAAGAACACTATAAATGAACATTGGGGATCCCCATCAATGCTGACCTCCATAAACCGAGCAATTTCTTTCCTTGAAATTTGAATCGAATCACTTTCGTAAAAAACATTCTTGCCTATTTCAACTGGAAAGTCACCATGAATTGTTCTAGGGGTTGAGTCTAATGGGTTTGTGGCTTTAATAATTTTTCACCCAGTTGTCACTACACTTTTACCCTTCCCACCCATAGCAAAAACAACACCAAAAGTAATGTAGTCGGCCAACCCACTGGAAAATATGGTGTGTAGAAAAGTCCGCATAATGCTTCTTAGCAAATGCACGGTTCACTGTGATGAGATCTATTTGAACAAAACCCACACAACCCCTTAAGTGATATTTCATCAAGCAGCTGAGGTGCAATTTCCCTACCTTCTAGCATTTGTAAGCACATAAATAATCTCCACTCTTTACCACCAGAGAGTACATGAGAAACACTAATAACTTTACATTTCTCAAAAATATTTCCAATATTGGCAAAATAATTTTCACAAATTTTCTCAACCAACATATAGTCTTCTTTTGGATACCAATTGAAATTTGAAATTAAAATAGTTACCAACATATTCATGACACTTTTCTTATGTACTTTTTTTTTTTAAGAGAAGATGATGGTACCCCAATTTTATTGACTGGCCTCACTTATGGTGAAACATTACCTTGGTAACAAGCAGGACACATAGGATTTACATATAATCTATAAAAACCATCCCAAGCATTAAAACCAATAAAAAAAAATACCAATACAATAATCCAAATAAACCAATCTAAACATGCCTATATGGAATCAAAACCAAACAAATCAAATATAAACAAAAACTAGAGGAAAACCAAATGACGTCAAATTAAAGACAAAGGCTTGGAATACTCAGCTTATCCATACGAATGAGACCTGTTGGAGGCTTTTCTCAAACTACTTTGTGAGGAGTTCTAATTTTCGGTGGTTTCATCTTCACCTGTAGCGCTTCCAATAAATTCTTATCTGTGGAGGGCATAGAATCCTTAACGCCTTTTGCAATTTATTTTTGTGAGCCAAAATCTCACAGATAACCAAACTGCATCCCCTGACCCATACTTATCTTTCATGCGGGATTTACAATGTCTAAGCCATAGTCTCCAAGAAATTATAGTAGCTAACAAATCGATAATCGTACATTTTTTAGTTGATTTTTTGGCACATCTGAACCATCTACTAATTTCCACCCTCCACGGTTCAGCATCAAAATTTAGAATTCCCAAGACAGACACAACTCTCTTCCATACCAAGGTTGTGATGGATCCCGTACTTAGTACATGATTGAGAGAGACTCCTCTTTTTTATTCACGCGGTAGTTGCAACATAAGATTATATCAATTCCCACTTTCCACAGTCTCTCATCTATAGGTAGACATTAGAACATGGCTTTCCACATACATATCGATACTTTCTTAGGAAGTAATTTGTGCTAGACCCATTCCATCCACGAGCACTACTCTCCTTTAATCCTTATCACCTCCAATGCCGAGGCAGTTAAAAAATTTTCCTCTATGAAAGGCTTCCAAATAAACACATCAAGCCCCATTTTGTGCTTTATAGGCGACATCAAAATCACATCCATTTTGAGGACCCCTACCAATTATTTTAGCGCATTGGTATTCCAATTCTCAGACGCCCAGCAGTCTTGAATTTTTAACTCAAGATGTTGGATTGTGGAAGAAGTCTTAGCAAGAAGGCCACTGCTTAACCGCTTGTCAAACCAAAAAGAAGCTTTTCCTTCTTTAACCTTCACATAAACATTCTCATAGACCTCTGGAAAGACCTTCAAGATTATCTTCCAAAACCGAGAGCCCACATGATTAGAAATGATTAAAGCCATGTGACCTGATTTAACATATTTAGCCTTAAAGAAACGGGTACAAAGGTTATCTAATTTCATAAGTCTCCATGCAAACTTCATGTGAAAAGATCTTTGAGCGTCATTCAGGTCCCTTACACTAACACCCCCTTCATCTAAGGGTTTACAAACCTTTGACCAAGCACACCATTTCATTTTCGCCCTACCATTACTCTCCCCCCAAAGAAAAGAAGAGAGAATAGAATTTATATTTCTGATCACTACCAAAGGAACTGAAAGAACTACTAGAGTATGTGTCGCCATGCATGATAAAACATGCCGAATAAGGATGAGACGACCTCCCTAAGACAGCAACCTCATCTTCCAACTCGCCACTTTATTTCAGATTTTTTAGACTAATGGTTCCAGCATTCTAGCAGTAAGGTGTCTAGGAATCAAAGGTGCCCTAAGGTACAACATTGAAAATTTTCCTTCCACAAAACCGATCAGTCAAAATAGTCCCATTCTTCTAGAATTGTTAATCTTGTTTGGACAGGAAGATAGCTGATTTTTCCTTAATGATTAATTGGCCAGAGCAACTTTCATACAAATCCAACGTCTTCAAAAGCATCTTCAAAGATCTCATTTCTTTGTTAGCAAAAACAAGCAAGTCATCCGCATATAATAGATAAAAAACTAAAGGAGTTCCCCTCAAGTGATAAAAATTGCCAATCCTACCTTCCTCAAAATTTCTTTTTAATAGTCTAGAAAGAATCTCTTCCATCAAAATAAATAAATATAGAGATAGTGGATTACCTTGCTGAAGGCCCCGTTGAGACTTGAAAATACCCCTAAACATACCATTCATCATGATAAAAAACTATGGGGTGTTAACACATTCTGCTATTAAGTTGCAAACTCGACTAGAGAAGCCAATACCCTCCAAGACCCAAATCAAAAATCTCCAGCCAACATGATCATAAGCCTTATTCATATCCACTTTTAATACTGCATTACCCCTTTTGCTCTTTCTGTTGATTGAGTGAACCATTTCCTGCACCAGAGTAATATTTTCAAAGATGCTTCTACCAAGGAGAAAAGCCCCTTGCTTTGGAGAGATAATTCTATTCAAGAAGCGAGTTCATCAACCTACAATAATATATGAAAAAAATTTGTAGGCAAAAAAACACAGGCTAATTGGCTTAAACTTTTTGAAGCTTCTTGGATCCTTCACCTTAGAGATAAGAACAAAATAAAAAGAAGTGAAAAATATAGGGAGAGGTGCTCCACTGAAACATTCCTTGATAGTTTCCAACAAATCCTCTTTAATAAAATCCCAACAAGATTTGTAAAATCCTAGACCAAAACTATCAGGTCCTGGACTACTATCTTTTGGGATAAAATTTACTGCCGTTTTCAACTCCATTTTTTAAGGTTCTTTGACAAAACACTCATTTTCTTCTTTGGAGATCTCCATAGAAATAAGCTGACTCGAAACAAGTAGTGTTCTAGTAGACTGTTCCGAAAGAAAGTGTTGAAAATGCTTAACCGCACCTTCATGAATCTCCTCAGGGGATGCCGGAATCGTACCGTTCTCCAAGACCATAGAGTCAATCATCAAAGAATTCCCTTTTTGATTAATAACTGCATGAAAAAAAACCTTGAAATTTTGATCACCCTCTGCCAACCATCGCTTCTTCACAAGCTAAGAAACACAAATTGCCTCCCTTTTCTCCAATAATCCAGTTCACATTTTGTAACCAGGAACTCCGTCTCCACCTCCTGATTATATCCCCTTTTGTAACTACTCCTCTAGGTCTATCATTTGATTCTCTAACTCCTTGATAGTAACGTCCACTCGGCCAAAGACCTCTACATTCCACCTCTTTAATGCAACTTTGGCCTTTTTGAGCTTAGCAACAAACTTACACATGCCCGAAACATGAACTGGTTCCATCCAAACCTGTCGCATAAAAGAAAAGAAATGTTTATGGGAACTCCACATATTTTGATACCTGAAAGGAGGTGGCCCATATCTAGGTGAAGGATTTGAGAAATGAATCAGCATAGGTTTGTGACCTGACGTCTTCCTCGACAAGTATTCTAGACTAGCAGTTTGAAACAGATTAATGAATGGCACATTCACAAGATCCCCGATCAAGCTTCGCCCATCTCCTAGTCAGACCATCATGCCCATTAAACCAAGACATACACCCACCCTAGAACTTTAAATTAACAACACCACAATTATTCAAATAATTATTAAACTCCTCCATGGTAGCCAAAGGTCTAGGCTACCCCCCAATTTGTTCCCCGTCCTTCAGTATAATATTAAAGTCCCCCACAATAAGCCAAGGATTCAACCCTACTTGTAAAGCTACCAAATCAGTCCAAAGACCCCTACGTTTATAAAAAGAACATTTCGCATATACAAAGGTGACAAGCACTTTTATCCCATTTAAGACCACCCATCCCGCGATCATTTGATCTGACATACTCACTACTTCAAAATCATCATGCTCATTCCACATCACCCACACTTTACCTCCCATTGCTTCATCGGAACAATAGTTAGGAAAATCTAAAAATTGTGTGAAACGAAACATAGACTCCTCCATGAATGGTTCCGAAATGGCCAACATAGATATCGAATATTTCCTAACCAAATTTCTCAAGCGTTTCTTTAACATGCCCATACCTCGTACGTTCCACACCATCATTTTTGTCCTTATAAATTAAGTCTTGCATGAAGGGTAATAACCCGTTGGGACTGCCTCACTCCATTATTGGAATATTCTAACAATGAAATTCTGGGTTGAGATAAATTACCTTCCAAATCATAACCTTTATCAAAAGCCAAACCATATAATTTGCTCTCATTTTCATGCGCCAACTAAAATTGTTCTAGATCCAACCCCGTATTGGCAACCACTAACTGGTTTTCTTGTTTAAGAATTTTAGACACTAGGTTTAACTGATTACTTATGTTATCTCGGGGCGAAATCAACTCCTCATCACACCACCAAGCAGCCTCCTCTTGACATGGTAGAATATTAGAGACCTTACATCTGAAGTAGGTTAAAAAATCTCCCATTCCTCTATCACTGTGTTTTTTCCATGTGATCCAGATTCAAAAAGCACCTCCTTACCTTGCACTCTTCCGCTCGACTGATGCACAAAACAATCTTCAACCACCTCTAAATTTTTTTTTCCTCCCTTATTACCTTCATCAACCACCAAGGCATTACACTCTCTTTGCACTTCAAGCTGTACCATCTTGCCCATCTCAATTGCCTAATATTTATTACCAAGCCCACCCGCATCCAGTCCCTCATCAATGAGGACCGGGTGAGGACAACCCTCCTTTAAAACATATTTCGTTTATCCACAACTAACATTACCTCTTTTCCAATCTCCTTCTTATCAAATCCGATAAAAAGGATCCACATCCACATTTCCACTTACACCTTCATTTAAATTCTTATCCTTCTTTCCCACCTCCTTCCAAGCTTTGACATCACATTTCTTCCCTTCAATCAACAACACGTTCTTATTAACTAGTCTCACATTGATACAATCACCCAACCTATAAACAACCTCTGTATGGCCTTGACGGAAACAGTTTTTACAATAAAAACCCCGCTTCTCATACACCACTTCCTGCCAAACATGATGTTTTTGACCTACCACCAATGGGAAGCCACGAACTGGCTCCTCTTGCAAATACACTTCCACACAAATTCTCGCCTTGTAGTGCGGGTTCTATACAGTATGGCATTATCTGTTCCAAGAAACTTTCCAAACCTTGTAGCAAGAATTTGAAGACAATCCAATCGATATAAGAGCAACGGCAATCCTGGTAGAAATATCCATTGGCAAGCAATGGAGGGCTCTTTTTTGACATAAAAAACAACCGTCCAGCTGAACAAATGGAACTGACAACCAGCCACAACCCGTCTCTCCCTCACCCATGCATGCAAATAATATTTCTCATTAGCTAGGTTCAGCAATACGTGATATTCATCCATAAAGCTAATCATCGGAACCTCACTGAAACCCCACGTCTTAAAAATCTTAAGCCGCAACACATCAATTGACAGCCTCGTCAATAAGAATTTAAGAACAAGTGCAAACTTAAGGTCCTCAGCTGCTCTATGCATCTCAACGTCAGAAAAGACAGCCTAATTCACCATTGATGTTCTCAAGCTTCCTCAATGGTAAACAAAATTTGGATTGAGGCAAAGGCCATTGAAGGGCCTACACAAAAGAATGTCGATCACCCAAAGCAGATAAACTCTTTTCTTACTCAAACATATTTCCATCCCGCAGAACATCCGATCCATCCACCTGAGACCTAGACTAAAGAACCCTCTCGTTCCCACTAGCAACAAGGGTAACCGGAGGGCCACCCATGAAGGGCAAGGATGAAACCCTAGCTCGCACGAGAAAAATATGTAACCCTAGAAGAGAGTAAAAAATCACCTTGACACTTCTCTTATGTACCTTACCATGATCACTGAGAATCACCAAAATCCTCAACCAAGTTTTTTTCAACAATATTTCTAATATCTGGAGGAGGATGAATAATTTCAATAGTTCTTGCATGGACCATTGTGGGAGCCAAGCTAGCTTTGTTCTGCTCCTCATTTGATATCTTTTCATTATTTTGCTTGTAAGACACTTGAGATGTGTTAAGAGGGCCAAGATTGGCAAAGAATGTCTACTGGTCCAAATTAGGTGCTCTAACAATAGATCCTGTCCAGCTTCCACTTAGTCTGCCTCATCTATAGCACGAGTAGCCTCTAGGTGTGGATTTCCAATACCCTGGGGAGGAAGTTGCGACTGATTATGGCCTCGAGCACACTAGACTTGCAGCTGCTTTGGCTCTTGACCACAGAGACCTATAGGAGCTCAATGGTTGACCGGCTCTCGAGCTGTGTGAATATTTCCAGGTTGTGGTTGGTGATCTAGTTGAGAGACTTCCACTGGAACAAAAGTTGGGCCAAGAGAGGGAAGAACTTGGAGGGAAGGACGTCTGTATTGTACTAATTCATAGCTAGTCATTGCTCCACTATGTACTGCTGCATAATGGCTAGGGTACGACCATCCTTAAATTGCTTTCTGGGGAAGATGAGGCGCTGTTGATCAGGCCGAATACCTTGGATCTGAACCTTCACATTGTCGATGGTATCAAAGGACTCAATCTCAATGGTGATGGTCTTCTCGGTTGGGGTTTCCACGAAGATCTACATGGTTTCCGGTTGTTGTGGCCACAAAAGAGTAGCACCTCCTTCGGTAGGGGGATTAGCTTTGAAGGGATACTGATGGCTAGGCTTTCTCCGTTTATGGTCAATCTATGGTTATTGCTAGGGATGACCAATAGAAAGAAAGGCAAGGGGGATACTTTTTGGGAGGAAATAAAAGTTGAAGAGGGAGATCTGAGAATTAGAAAATAATTTCCATTGCTAAAGGGATTTTTGGGAACAAAAGAAAGAGGAATCTCGTCAGGATGACCCTCCTTGGCTCGCACTTCTTCCTCTTCTTACATCGTACAAAACTAATGTTCCAAATGGTTGAATTTTTCTTCAAAATTCTTCCTGCAAACATTTACACATTGTTGGAGAATTTTTTTATTTTCCTATATTTGTTCTACTCTCTTATTTTGTTGAGGGATATAAGAATTTCTTCCATGATAGCATAATGACCGATGTTTCTCTGATATTAATTTGTAACACATCTCAAATTACTTGAAGCAAAATATATTGAAATCACTCATTTCAAGGGGAGTACCTCCGGCGAAGAGAAGATGAAGATGATTAGAGAAAAAGAAAATAGGATTTTGATTAAGTTTCTGCATAAAATTTCATAGAGCCCATGACTCCTTATATATTTTGAAGTCTTAATAAGGTTGTTCGACATACAGGCCGTACTAAAAGCTCACTAAACAACTGAAATGAGAATTACTCTCAAAGGCCCTAGTCCATTAACCCACTACAACTAACATCCAAACATGTAATGAGACTGTGAAAGATGTAGTTTTAGGTTCGGATTGGCCTTCTCATCTCAAATATAAAATTTTTATTTTATCATTATAATTTTTTTAAATTTTCATATAAAAAATAATAAATAATTTAACTTTTTTTTAACTTATTCAAATTTTAAAATAATAATAATATTTTAATATTTTATTTTAAAATTCAAAAATATCAGCTAAGAATTCTCGGCAAACCGAACCTTATAATAAATAGAATTTTATAGTCTAACAGATGAACGTATAAACTATATTGTATAAGATGTACGCGTAGACGAGATATTTTTATTAGAAAAACAAATATATACTTAAAAAAATATATATGTTTCGTATTTTTTTCAAAAAAGATTTATTATAATATATTTATAATGCCACATCGGACAGCACCACAAATTGGGCGTGCAGAAGATCTCAAAGGTAAAAGATATTTTTCATTTCATTTCGCCAATTGGTAGTAGAAGAAGGATCCAATTCCAAGGCCAGACGCAGAAACCATGTATTGCTTATCCTTCCTTTCCATTACCAAACCTCTAGCTTTTGCTTCTCTACCTCAGAATGACTCTCCTCCTCCCATCCAAACCACTCGTACTACGAAACCTCCCATGCGCAGACCAACGCCCTCTACTCTGCCAAGAACGCAGCAGCGCAAGAGACAACAGCCCTCCATCGACGAAATAGAACGCGCTATCGGTGCTGGAAGGTACCGCGACATTGATGCCAGGCATGTTCATGTCCCACTGCTTATTCATTGTCCAATAAATTCAGCATGTTTATTCTTTGGAGTTGATTTTTTTATATGTAGTTGTCGGAAACTTGAAATTTCTTTGTTTTCTGTGTAGCCAGGGAATTGAATGAAGAACAGAAGGCTCAATTCGACTTCATTTCGTTGAGTTTTAGTGGCAAGTTTGAGGGGCCGGTCGAGAAGAAGCTCCGGGAGACGGGAGAGTGGCTAGACACTTGGACGGAGACAGAGTTTCGAGCCTCTGGTAATTAATCTTTCATTCTTCTACATTCTTCTTGTTATTTGATGTTTCATAGTTGGAAAGGGAAAGATTTGCCATACAAGGAGTCAAATGAAGTAAATAGGGAGTTTGTTTGAGCATAATTAAATATTCAATTTTCTTTGGAGACAAATGGGGATTAAATATGGTTTCATTTCAGAGTTCAAATCCAGAATCCACACTTTATCCCCAAATTCAACACAGTTGAGTACACTATCGAGTATTAGTGGGCTATCATTTTGGAGTTAAACTGATAAACCACCCACTTAATTCTGTTATATGGTAGAACTTTTGGCTCTATTCAGTGACATAATGTCTTTGTGCCAAATGGAATTGATCCCTATGTTAAAAGAACTCTTTAACAAATTTCATTAAAACAAATTTTCAACTCTATTTACTAACTATTCACCAATCTCAATACGAATCATATCTTAATAAGTTCTTAATCAAAATCAATAACAACTATATCTCAAAGCTTTTCTATAAAATTCTCAGACATTCTGAACAATTTTCTAATCCAAACATGCTGAGTGTCACTCGTGTACCATTTCATATCCAGACATCTTAAAAAGACATTTCAAATACAATTTCATTGTCAATTGAAAAAATAAGCACACCCAAAAAATTCATGTTTGATAATAAGATTCCCTAGGAGTGAAAATAGACTAACACTTCAAAATATTGTTTCAGGAAAAAAGATCCTTATGGTTACATTTCAGTGGATACTACCAATTTGGACGCTCATGTTTCTCATTGCCTGTGGGATCATCAAGCTACCGTTCAGCAGCCCATTTATTGATGACCTGATTATGTGAACACGTTTCAATTCAAGTTTAAAGACTCCTATTTAGCTGCTCTTCACAGGTTACTTAAAGGTACTCTCTGCTATATAGCTAGGTATTAACTTGAAATTATAACACCACGATGTCATTAGTACTCATTCTCAATGGCATCTCCTGTAAGTGCTGAATGGTGAATCAATTGCTTGAACGATGTAAATTCCTTGCTTTACAACTTTTTACATGTGATTGTATTCATATACGCACCTTGTGTAGCTGTGTACATGTCAATTCTCAACATATTTATTGAGAGTTACTTCAATATTATGATACACAATGGCAAGTCATGCATTTTCAAAGTACTACCAGAATTTTCCTTTTGGAGTTTCATTGGATACTACACTCTCATCTCACTCCCATCATACTTATGTATTGATGAAATATTACCCATTAACCATTAGATCAACTATTTATTTTTTAAAATAATAAATTCAAAAGTTGACGGATAGTAGTATGGTACCCACATCATCACAGTAGGATAGAAACGAGACAAGGATGTAGTTTATAACATTTTCGTTTTATTAAGATCTCATTTCAGCATCTTGGCATTATGTGTTCTATATAATCGGTGATCTTGCACGATATATTCAAAATATGATGAGCAACATAGCCATTGTGAAATTTCCATGAAGAGCCTTATTAGTGATGGGTCTGTCACTCATTGATTGGAAAAATAGGTTTTTAGTTGTCCACGATAAGAATTTGAAGTTAACGTTTTGATTTCTGATATTAGTGTCTATGATTAGAACTTTCTTGTGATATGGGTTCATCTAAACAATAACATGCTCGTTTATACATAAAAATGGACTGATATCGTCTTACATTCTGTGTGTCGAAATTGATGGTGAAATTCAAAAACAGATGGACACTACAGAATTTAGAACTCTAAACAACAATATTAAATATTGTAGGATCTCTACGTTAGGTCTAATTCATAAATGGAAAGAATTTCTAATCATGAAAAAACACAGCAGAGTTTGGTAGACTATGATTATGCGCAGGTCTATTAATTCAAGACCGCAGATTGAGGAGTTCCCATATTTTGGTCTGTTTTGTACAAGAAAAGGAAAAGGGTATTGATGCATTTACAATTTTTTTTTTTTTGGCATTTATTTTATAATTTATTTTAAATCAATTAATATAACCGTGCCACTTAATTAAAAAAATAATTTTAATATTGCATAACTATCCTTCATTTTAGAATTATAAAATAGTTGTAGACTAATCATAAGTTTATCATTTTCTAAAGGAAAAAGAAAGTCAAGAATTTGTATGTTCGAGGTTGAGGTTTCTAGAAATTATTTTGATATTCAGATGCATAAAAAATTAGAGTATTTATGTGAAAAATGTGAAAAAAAAAAAAGCAGAGTTACATAAGTATTTATGTGAAAAAATTAGAGTAATTTGATATTCAGTGATAAAATGTCAAAAGAAGAGGAGAGTTACATAAATACTTAAATGGTCTGCGTGGAAATAGTTAATTAGTAAAAGAAAATTGAAGTAATTTTATGTACTTTAAATCTTTTTATGAATGAATATAATGGGTCTCACAGTAAATAGTGTGTTACATGCCAGCTTATAATTAACATATCTTATTTTAAAGAAAAATATTATTTATCATCATCTCAATCAGCATCTCCTTATATCGCATGAAATGCTTAGAATATGAGTGATTGAGTATAGAATGGTAAACAGTTTTTAAATCATTTATCATTACAATGGGATGATAAGACACTGTTGATTGAGAGAATGGTATGTTACACTTCTCCATTTTTAAAGTGGTTCATAGGATAGAATGAGTGCTATGTATTTTGATGTGTCCAAATGTGATTGGTGTTGATATTACCATGAGTGATACGGAAGCATAACAAGATAATTTAGGGATCGGTTTGAAATTGGACAAAACCTCGAGGACCATATATAATGAATTTATCAAAAACATTTATTTATTTCTTGATAAGAAGAAAGAATTTACATTACCTCTAAAGCTTATGAAAGTGGAAGGGAAGCAAGGCGATGTTGGTATATGAAATTATGAATCCCTACTGTGTGCTTTCGGATATCAATTGTTGAGGGCCTGGATTCATTTGCCTTGGTCCAGCATAGGCCTGGCCTAGCAGAAGCTTTTCACACTTGAAGCCACGGTCACTCATTGGTCAAGTTCACACGATTAGGACGGACCAAAAATTCAAAAATCTGATTTCGAATCGGCTCCGATTTTGACAATATGAAATATAGGTCTGATATTTTTTTTATTTTTTCAGTCTGAGTAGAGGTGTCCCTAGATTTTCTATCAAAAAAAAAAAAAGAGGTGTCCCTAGATGGACTCTGACTTTGATATGATTCGACTCCAATTTTATGTTCTGACTTTGACTTTGACTTTGACTTTATACTCTGACTCTGACTTTGAATCCAACTCCAATATTGTACATATATTATAAAAATATAAATTTATCTATCTAAGTAGAACTTATATAGTTAAATTTAATAATATATTAGTACGAGCTAATTATTATAAAATAATATATTTATACTATAATATAAATTGATTAATGATAATTTAGTATATTACTACCATATATAATCAAGTATAGAAATAAGTTAGACACTAGTATTTAAACAAGTCTAATATAATAAGCTAATAAGACATATACTAATTTACTAAAATAGAATAACATGTACTTAGACACTAGAAAGTCTAACATATAATTAAGGTATAAATAAGTTAGACATTAGTATAATAATATGTAATTAAACACTATAGTATAAATCTTGTATAGAAATAAACTAGACACTAGTATAGAACTAACTAATGAGTCTAGTATAATAAGTTAATAACACATAATATCAATTTATTAAAGTATAATAACATGTAATTAGATATTAGAAATAAGTCTAATGTAGAAACAAGTTAGATTCTAGTATAATATAATAATATGTAATACTAAGTGTCTAATTATATTTAAAGATAATATGTAATACTATAGTATCATAACATGTAATTAGACACTATAGCATAACTCTAATATAAAAATAAGTTAGATATTAGTATAAAAGTAAAATAGTAGTTAATGGTTTAGTTTTATTTTTAAATTTTTGTTTTAAAGAAATTGATATTTGAAAGCCCACAAAAAAAATCTTTTTCTTTTTGAATTTGGCTAAATAAGAAGCTAAAAAATAGGAAGTCCAAACCTGAAACCCATCCGACTCCGCTCCAACAAGTCAGAGTTGAAGTCGAATCGGAGCCTACACAAGTCAGAGTTGGAGTTTGGATTTGAGCTCCAATTAAGTCAATGCTCACCCGTACACATGATACTAATTAACATTCATATCAAGAATCAATTAAAAAAAGATTTTTTTACTTGTAAGCCGATGCATAAAGCACATTTTGCATATTATTGATAAGACAAGACTTGATTTGTAACAAATTTAAAATTTAAATTTATCTTTTAAATTACATGATGTGCTTTACATAACAGTTTACCAATAGAATTTTTCTTAAGAAAAGTTTCTTTTTAAGTAGATTCATCAAGAACAATATAAAAGGCCAAGGCTGGGTTTTAATCCTTATGAAATAACCTCATTAGAACAATAATATGCATCCGAATGTAGTGGAGTACTCATACTTATGTCAAACCCCAGCTAAACAGTTGGAGGGGGTTATTGGGTTAATCTTATAATTCCCCTAAAAGAGAGCGAGAGAAGAAAAAAGAGGATTCTATTTTATTTATTTGCTTTCCAGATAGTATTAAACTGTGTTTGAATGTTGAAATAAGTTAAATTAAATTGTGAATAATAATATTTTGTAAGTCTTATTGCGATAAATTTAATTTTTTTAGATTAAGATGTGTTTAATTTTTTAAATTAAAATGTATAAACTAACTTGAGATAAGTTTAATATTTAAAAAAAAAAAAAAGATTCTATCGGTTAATTAATTTGAGATGAATTGATTTTAGTTTAACAACTAATATAACGCATATCCCTCTGCCTATCTTTTGCCAAATTGTGGTGGAAACAGAAATCATTTCCTGGCATCGTTTCGGGTCCACATTTTGGAGATGCCTTTCTTTTTCTTTAGACTTTTGAATTGCTTTTCTAAGTACTAATGGTTTTTATTTTTTGGGACAGTGCTAGAGTCTCTTTTTCATTTGTGAATGTAGAGTAGACCATAATCTTTGAAAATTATATATTAAAACGCAATATGAGAAAAAGATTCATTTATTTACTGCACTTTTAGAAAGGTTCCAAACCACTGTTAGGCTGTTATGACAGGGTCCACATCATAACCCATCTAATAAATAAATAAATAAATTATTATTATTATTATTATTATTTTCTAGATAAAATAGATTACTCTAAATTTTATATAGGTTTTGGCAGATGATTTATAAATTTTACAAGTCTCGTCTCCTTTGTTGGGTGCCCTACTATGAAATTGGCAAGCATTGATTTAACCTATTAATTAATATACCAAAATCAATTATTTTTCATTAATTAGCCATTGCGACGGGAAGATAGTGACACAAGTTTTTAATTTCTCTTTTTAAAAATATGATTACAATTTAAATCTTAAAAAATAAAAATAAAAAGTCTAATCTATTAAAACTCAGACTCATAACAACAATTATCTTATATACTAGTACAATCCAAATTACACTAAAATTCTATCTAATACACGAAATTAATAAATAAAATTTAATAAATTTCGCTTAGCTAAGAGTTCTTTAATTCAGTAGCCTTAGGCGAGATTGAGGGAAAGTTGATATCGTTTTATTTTCATTTTATTTGAATTAATTTATTTGTTTATCAATTTTAATTTTTTTTAATTTTTATTTTTGTGTTATCATTTTATCAATTTTAATTGGATGTGATTGAGCATTGATATGTTGATTTAACTGTTTAATAAAATCGATAACTGTTTAATAACTGTTTATCAATTTTATTTCTTTCTATATTCAAGAAGAAGAAGAAAATAAAAAGAAGAATCAAAGTCCTAATTTGCAGGCTGTCCCTGTGATCAATTCTTCTCGCTCTCAGGAGATTGCGAAAGAGAGAATCGAGGAGTGGAAACCACGTATTCCAATTCCTGCTAGACAGACACACATTTCGCAGCGCTAAAAATGGGGACGCTACAGACTTGGAGAAAAGCCTATGGCGCCTTCAAAGACACCACCAAAGTCGGCCTCGCCCATGTCAACAGCGATTACGCGGTTTTTTTTTTCTCTCTCTCACTGTTTTTCTTTTCTTCTTCTTAGTTTTGATTTTTTTTTTTCCTTTTGGTTTATAATTCAATCCATGCTCTTCGGATTTTCTTCCACAATTCTTCATCGATTCGATTCGTTCTTTTTGAAATTTTGAGAAATAAAAAAAAATGTCTTCCCCTAAAATTTAGGACTTGGATGTGGCCATAGTCAAAGCTACGAACCACGTGGAGTGCCCACCCAAAGAGCGACAACTCAGGAGTGAGTACAAATCCATTCCCAATTTATGTTGTTTCTCTTTTTTCTTTTGGGGGAGGAGGCGGGGAGGATGAGCTTTTCAAGTTTGGGGACTATATGAGATTGTTATTTCGCTTCTGTTGCAGAGATTTTGGTTGCTACGTCCGCGATTCGACCCCGTGCCGACGTTGCTTACTGCATTCGTGCACTTTCCCGGCGATTGGCAAAGACACGTAACTGGACGGTATGCTTCTGTGTATTTTACTGTGTATTTTTTTTTTCTAAGTTTCATTCTATATGGTTTAGAGGTGTTGGTTAATGTTTTCTGAGTTTGGTGGTATGGGTTGCTTTCTGGTTAAGTTGCTATCCAGTGATTTATGGGTTTCTTTTAATTGATATATTTGTTATTGTTTGTATATCTATCGCTTTACGTTGCCTTCTTTAAATTGCTTAAGAAACTATGCGATTTATTCTCTCATCTAGCTATACTATCGGAAATTTGCATGGCACATGATAAATGTTCGCAAATGAAGGCTTGCATTTTTTATCTGATGAGTTGTCTTGATCTAAATATGATCCTACAAACTTCCACTCGCATATTAAGTTAAATTTGTGGAGTCTTCCCCAAGACCATTAGGATCTAAGAAGTTATACAATCATGTTTTTCCCATGAAGCTATGTTGGACCTTTTAACTGGATTTATATGATGCTTGCTGAACCTTTGCACTTATTAAACATTTGATGAATTCATTAATTATGTGGATGCTATAGTTAGGGCCAATCTCAAGATTAGCGTCTCAATGATTATGAAAGACGTGACCATATGTTTGCTGTGTTGGCCTTATTGGGTTTTGAGCTTCATTAACTAACCCTTTTTCTTTTAATGAAGTTTACTGTACAATTTGTGATATTTCGTTCCCCCCCCCCCCAATTCATCAAGTTGATTGGATAGTAGAGGATTAAATGACTTTTACGAATTACAAATTTCATGCCATTCAACCTTATTTACAGAGTTTTGTTATGAAATTCCATTGCTACTCTTTGAACAATTTTGGGCTTGGAAAAGTTGACAACTTTTGTCAGCTTGTTCTATAAATGAGAAAAGAACTAGCCATGGGAAATTTTTCTAGGACTTCCCAAATTTTGCTCTTCAATTTTCTTAAAATGTTGTCTTAGAGTAGTTTTAAGGAAATAAAGGCGTAATGGGTGTTGTTAATGGTTTGGCTTCAGTTATTATGTTGAAACCAAAGTATGATGCCAAGATTTATAGGTCAGTCGTGGAGCTTTAGTTTTGAAAAGTTCCGATGTACTTGCCATTTTACAAACTTAGGATGAAGGTTGGCTTCAAGTTTTTTCAACTTAAAACGTCCATTGATTTTAAATAAATTAACAAGCAAATAGACCTAGTTTTGCCATGCATTGTGCAAATTCTCTTAAATGAGGCTTCTCCTAGAAAGAAATTTTCTGCGCTAGAGTTTGCTTGCTTCATGCTCTATGCACTCCAACCATGGAAAATTGCAACCCCAAGGAGTGGCGTGGTGGTATTGAGGCGAGTTGTATGAACCAAACGACCTGAGTTTGAAACTTCCCATGCACTTTTGGGGGCATCGGACTGGAGGAATTCCCCTTGAATTACCCGAAATGCATTTGTGAGAAATTCCGTGCTAAGGGCCTGACAGGACTGTCCCAGACACCTGGTGTCAATAGAAAAATATGGGAAAATGCTGGTGGCATGGGAGGTTGGCCTATTGCCAATGGCACGTAAATTGTATTTTCACCTTGCAACTCATTATCAAGTTTTGATTTCTGTTATGTGATAAAGAGGACCTGGTTGTGCTATAGTATAACTTTTCCAATTTTTATCTTGGTAATTGCTTCATCATGTGGATCTAGGAGCTCATTTGGGAGTGGCTTTAGTAATTTTTGAAACGTTGGGATTAGGGGTGACAACTCGTGTTTGCAGGTCATGTTCGTGTTGTATCAAGTCATGGACATTCGACTAAATGGGTCAACTCGACCCCGACCTCAACCCGTTAAGCTAAATATGTCAAACTTTTAAATCCAAACCTAACCCATTTAAATAACGGGTCATGTCGTGTCACCCGTTTTGACCCGTTTAATAATTAATTATAAATAAGTCAACATAATATAAATCATTTCAACCCGTTTCATGTAAATGGGCTGAACTAACATGCATAATCCATTTGACTTGATTAATATAATTTCACATAAAAATTAAAATCTATATTTATTAGTAGCTACAATATCTAAAAAATAAAATAAAACTACCTACTAATAAAAAATATCAATATTTTTCAAATTTTAATATATAATAAAACCAATATTACAAACCGTACGATAACAAATATGAGTATAGGTCTAGAATTACAATCTCAACAATAAAAACATAAGCATATTGAGAAATGCCAATATTACAACTCAACAATAATAAAATTGTAATTTTATAAAATTTAAACGGGTTAGTGCAGTTGATTTCGGGTTTAGCGAGTTGACCCATTATTGATGACTCGTTTGTTAATAGTGTCTTAACAGGTCAACCTGTTTTGACCCAGACCCATTTGTATCAAACTCAAACCCGATAATTTCGTGTGTTGAGTTCATGGGTCGTGTCTCATTTTGCCACCCTTAATTGGGATGAATTATTTTAATTTAGTTGAGCATGTTGTGGATCAAATGGAGTAAATTTTTGGATAATATCAGTCTGTATACTCTTTTGTAATGTGAAAGTTCTCATTGTTTGGTACCCTTTGGGTCTGAATCTCCTTACCGATAAGGCTTAGAATGAGGAAATGGGATGAGTCGGTTAGGGATTTCAATGTTATTGGTTGTGTAAATGGATGACAGAAAAAATCATTGGCATTGAGAGATTTACTTGAGTTGACTACTTCTCTTTTATCTGTTTGATCATCTTCTAGAATGAGCTTTTTTTTATTTTTTTATTTTTTTAATGGTACAAGCCTTAAATAGACAAACCCTATACAAGTCCTTTGTAAAAAATTGGGTCCCACTAATAAAGAATAGTTTTTTTTACACTTCTTAGATGGGTCCACTTTTTTACAAGGGCTTGTCTATTTGGGGCTTGTACAAATCATTTCACTTTTTTCTAAAATAAATTTGAGTCCCCTCAAGGCCACTGGAGGTTTACCTGGACGTTAACTTCAGGGCCTTGTGGGATTAGTCGAAGTGCGTGTAAGCTGACCCGGACACCCACGGATATAAAATAAAATAAAATAAAAATTCTCTGTTTTTAAATAATTCCAATCTGTCTTGGTGAAGTTTTTCTTTGGTTGCACAAATGCTGGTTTATGCACTTCTACAATCTGATATTAATCTATGTCCTCAACCCTTATCCAAGTCATTGAAGTGGCATTTTGATTTTGGGCTTGGATGACTTTTCATGGTACATGGGCTTTAATTGGATTTGAGTATCTGCTGACCATTAGAAACACACCCATGAAGGTTGAATATCTGGGGGCCACATAGAAGCTAGAAATATTTTCTCTTTTTTAACTTGAGGTCTTGTGGATATCAGATGCCTTCAAAATATTTTTTGCATCTAATTGTTGGCTATTAAGACCAGAATTTGAATCATGTATATGTAGCCCAAATATTATGAGTTTCTACTTATCTACTAGGGTGAACTGTTTTTCTATAACCGGTACCCAGGCTTTACAATTGCAAGTTTTGGGATGTCATATCTAAGGTTTATGAATAGAGATATCCCAAGGACAATGTTATATCTAAGGTTTATGAATAGAGATATCCCAAGGATAATGCTAAGGGGATGAGACTAGTTGTATCGTGACTACTAATTGCTTTCCTGCCTGTTGGCCCTTGGTGGGGTTGAGATCAAGCTATACCAAAGGCCCATCTTGAGTGAATTCCGCCCCACCAACACGCGCGCACACACAAAAAAAAAGGGAAGATTGATTCTATTTAGTAAGCTTATTACAGGTCTGTCTCACTCAACTTATAAGGGTTCTCCAATTGTCACACTTAGATATAGAGTTAAACTACTCTGCTTCCCGCTCACCTCTACGCCTTGACCTTGTTTGCTTAGGGAAGAAAGAAGGAATGATGATACATGAAGGGATTAGCTGGTTTCTTGGTTATGGTCAATCCATGCTTTCTTTGGTTGATGTTTTGTGTGGTCTAGTCCTTTTGTGTTGTGTATACTGACCCTTATGTGTTGCTGTAACATGTGGTCTCTTGTTAAAATTGTGTGCTTATTTAATAATATTTTATTCCAGAGAAGGTGCTGGGTTTTTAGAAGACATCGTATGGTCTGTCATTGTTAGATGGGTGTTTATGCCAATTTGACTAGGATAACTTGCTGCTACATTGCCTTTTCATCATGTTCCATGCATCCAACATTGTCCTAATGCATGGGCTTCTACATGTATGAGATATTTTGGTCTCATTGGATATAGTTAGGGCATGTCATAGTCTTTCCAAGATTTTTTTGCAAATCCTAGGACTAAAAGCTAGTATATTTACTGGTCGAAGCTACTACATAATGATGGATAGGGAGTCATTAGAATTTACAAATTGGTTCTTTGGACTCTTCATATTATTGTTCATTAAGGGATTTCATCTGTTTTTCATGCATTTGAAATATGGACCTGGACCATGTTAAATTTAGTTTTCTTTTAGTGGGGTACGCTGTCTGGCAGTGTCTTATCTCTGAGTTGTATAATGTTCTTTTAAAATGTGTGTATATTGAACTCATAACACACAACATTTTAAATTTGAGGGTATCTTTTTAATGTTTTATATTCAATGAATTACTTATCTCATGGATAAAATATGCTTATATTTTTGTCAATTTCTTCTTTTTCAACAGGTGGCATTGAAAACACTGATAGTCTTCCATAGACTATTGAGGGAGGGCGATCCTACTTTAAGGGAAGAACTTCTGAATTTTTCAGAGAGAGGGCGCATACTCCAGCTTTCTAATTTCAAGGATGATTCAAGTCCAATTGGTTAGTTTCAACATGGTTACCTCTCTTCTCTCTCTTTTGCTTGTTAATACTGGTTCTAACTACTTAAACCATCATTCTATTAGTTCCCCACTTCTGAATTCCTAGTCTTCCCCTTACCTTTTCTCAGCTTGGGATTGCTCTGCCTGGGTACGCACTTATGCATTGTTTTTGGAGGAACGACTTGAATGTTTTAGAGTTCTTAAGTATGATATCGAAGCTGAACGTCTACCAAGACCTTCCCAAGGGCAGGACAAGGTGCTCTACTAAATATATATTCCTTTTTAAGATTGGAAAGTTACAAGAAAATAAAACTTTAAGCAGTCCTAATTTCATTGCTTGCCTTGAAAGAACAAATAAGGGACAGTGAGCAAGTGAAGTTAGAGATGATTTGGGTTTGTACAAATGGGAATTCCTTTTTTTTTTCCCTTTGCCTTTTCTTTTAATTCAGCACCTTGAAATTATCTGTTAGGTTATTTCAATTACCGATGATTTATTAGGATTTTATAACAGTTGCTATGTGTTATATGTTCATTTTCTTCTAGAAAATGCTATTTTTCGTTCACCTCATGCCTGGATGTAATGGTATTAGTCTCTTAAAATCCAAGCCCAAGTAACCATGTTTGGTGCATTTACCCCTAGGTTTTTCCAGAGTGCAATGCAGTTGCTGTGTATGTAGCCTCTTAAGATTATGGTCAGTTGACACAGAGATTCTATTCCATTGATGCCAACCAGAAGTGCTATAGATTCCTTACATTTTATCTGTGTTCCCCATCCCCCTTTCAATAAAAACTTTGAAATGTAAACAGTCAAGTGCATCTGTGTCCTTTCTTAAGACATAATTTAAAAGCATTGACCACTCATTTCAAGAATGTAATTGCTTCTTTCACTTTATTATTTTCCTTATTCTTAAAATTTTCAAAGTATTACTGGGGACCATCGTGTTTCGTATGGGTAAATTCAAGATTCTTTGTGACTGTAGTCTCCTGTTGGTGGGGACTAGTATTTTTTGAAATCAAGGAATTTGTAGTCTCATTTCGTTGATAAGAGTGTTTGTTGGATGTCCAATGTGAAATGTATGGGGCCGATAATGTTCATTGCTTCAGATTCATTCCTCACACTTGCCCGCTTCTTCCTTACCTCTAGTTTTCTTCCTTCTTCTTTCACTAGCAGGGCTACAGCAGAACTAGGGATTTGGACGGTGAAGATCTTTTGGAGCAATTACCAGCTTTACAGCAACTGCTGTATCGTCTTCTTGGTTGCAGGGTATTTTTTTTATGCTCCGTGGATATTCTGTCTTCATATTTTTCTACACTTTTGGTTTGGATATTTCTTAATTATCTGTAGCATATTAACGTGGGCATAAAAAATTTGATTTATTTTCTGCTTTGACAGCCAGAAGGAGCAGCTTTTGGTAATTATATCATACAATATGCTCTGGCTTTGGTATGTGTGGCATTTCTGTTAGCCTTAATTTATATTTTTTTTTGGTGTATAAATTGTGCATTTGAATGCGCACAGATTTATTTTTTGAGATGTTAAAAGGAATTTTGTTACAACTAGTTGACTCCCATTTCATTATGAGGAGTCCAATTAATACTGTTATGCATGACCACCAAAAATGATTCAGCAGTTCCTGTATTTTCACGTGATTGTAGATGCATTCAAATGACTTACTATTACTTGTGAAGTCTTTAGTTACATGTTGAGATTTAAAGCATGTCTTCCCCTTTCTGTCTCTCTCTACTTTTGTTCCTTGTTTTCTGTTGGTGTGGTGTCGAGAGATTTTTTTCGCAAGTGTTTATGGACTTGAGGAAAACAAAAGCTGACTCCCGTTTTTATGTTTTTGTACCCTAACCTCCACTCTATCAATTATCCTATCAAAGAATAAGAGCAAAATCATATAAATCTATTAGCCATATAATTTTCAAACCGTTCTTCTTTGTTTTTGTTGCACCACAAAGCTTACAATGGACGAGTATACTTTTGCAGGGTACACTTTATTGCAGGAATACAGTCCAACACTTATTAAGAACTTCATCTCAATTTATTCATGATAATGTTTATATCTGCCATTTTCAGGTACTGAAAGAGAGTTTTAAAATTTACTGCACCATTAATGATGGGATCATCAATCTTATTGATAAGGTGAATTGATTTGATCATTTACGGGAGAGTTACTGGTCGGAACGCCATTTGTTGTTTATATTTTCCTCTCTGTAAATAATCTGATCTGATTGCACTGATAAAGATAATAATAATCTGATCTCATTACAGTTTTTTGAAATGCCACGACATGAAGCTGCCAAAGCCTTTGATGTTTATAAACGAGCTGGTCAGCAGGTGACGTTATTCCTTGGTTCTTAAAAGCATGATGCCAAGTACTGATTCTTGGTTGATGGCTATATTTTTCAGTCTTACTAATTATGATAGATCTAAGGTCTGAAAGTTAAGTTTGATGGTGATTCAAACAAACATAGTTTTTTGCTGCAGGCATCAAGCCTTTCTGACTTCTATAGCATTTGCAAAGGATTGGAACTTGCTAGGAACTTCCAGTTTCCTGTTCTCAGAGAGGTATTGATGTTATTAGTGCCTTGGATGTTTGATAAGTTTGGGTTATTTACCTCTCAGTCATTTTTATTTATTCTATTAAGTAATTATGCTTACCCTTTGCAGCCTCCACAATCCTTTCTTACAACCATGGAAGAGTATATAAGAGAGGCACCCCGGGTGGTGACTGTTCCAAATGAGCCATTGGTGAGTCATTGTTTTATAACGAGCTAGAACATATAGTCCATCCTCTGAAAAGTGTAATACAGCTTTTGTTATTGGTTGGATTATATTCATTTATTAAATTGGTAAGCAGACAGTCCATGTTTTGTTCCCTTTTGATTTTCTTAATGTTTTATTGGCACTTATCAACCTAGAGAGGTGACATTGCTTTTATGAAGACATGCTACAGAACTAACAAGTGGTCATTATGGCCAGCTTCAATTGACATACAGACCAGAAGAAGACTCTTTTGAAGAGACAAAAATATCCAGTGATGAACCTGAGCCAGCTGCTTCGTTTAATGTTGCTGTACCTAATGTTGAGATTACCCAGACAATGATTCCTCAAAACAACTTTGAAACTGGTGATCTACTGGTAAATCTTACGTTCCGAATTTCATTAATTCAGTTCATTTTTTGCAGATTTTATCCAGTTTTTTGTCCCTGACACCCCTCCCCCACTTTTTTACTCTTTTTGGTTGACTTCAGGGATTGGATTATAACACTGCTGATGCATCCACAATTGAAGACAGAAATGCTTTGGCCCTAGCCATAGTTCCATCAGATCCTGGTCACATTTCAGTTCTCGTTGCTTTTTATAATGATACTACATAAGCCATTTTATATGGTCTTTTATTTACGTAGTATGGTGTTACTTCTCATCATTGCAGGCACTGCCCCAACATTCGATTCTAATGTTGTTCAAGCAAAAGATTTTGATGCTACTGGATGGGAACTTGCTCTGGTCACCACTCCAAGCAGCAACATTTCATCAGTTAATGAGAGGCAATTGGTAGGCCCTTATTGTCTGTCCCTACTATTTGTTCTTCATACCTTTTATGGTCATTTTAGTGATGAGAAGTGTTAGGTCTACACACAAAGAAGTTTACATGCTAACGTGACTTAATGTGATACGTCAGATTTACTCTGCAATAAAAAGAGCTTTCCAATCTAATGAGTCACATTAAACCACTTCAGCGTGTAAACTTCCTTTGTGTAAGATTTGTGTGTAAACCAAACATTTCTCTTTGTGATATACAGAATCTTGACGTAGTGATTTCTGCTTGAGTTAACTGTCTTAAAGAGTATGCATGGATATTTTTGGTATGGCTGTTGGCCGAGATATGTCTGCTTTTTGTATAGAGAATGAATAACGCATACTTGGAAGTAAAAGATTTGTTATCTACTTTTCTCTTCTAGTTTTTTTTTTTTTTTTTTTTTTTTTTCTTCTTTTCCATATGTGGGGACTTGGGTTCTGTGTTTAGACATGCATCCAGGCTTGGTTATGTGAATCACACATGGTGTAAGAATTTAGACTCTTACAGGGATTTTTGTTTGAATATTTGTGATCATACTACATTAGGCGTGTGTCTTGTTTAATTTTGTTTTTATTTAGTTAGGTATTAGAGAATGTAAGTTAATGAAAGTGGTTGGCCTTTATGTTCGCGAGTTTCGAAGAGGTAGCAACAACACCAACCCCCCCCCCCCACAACAACAACAACAAAAAAATGTCCTGATTGTGTAAATTGAGATTATGGTTCAACAATCAATATAATGCATCTGACACGAAGTTTTTGGGTAAGTTTTTTTATGTTTTGGTTTGGATCATATGGTTTTAACTGTTTCTTGCCTCCAATAAAAATGCCAGGCTGGTGGATTGGACACCCTCATTCTAAACAGCTTGTATGATGAAGGAGCATATAGAGCTGCGCAACAGCCTGTTTATGGAGCACCAACCCCAAATCCATTTGAGGTACAAGATCCTTTTGCTCTGTCAAGTAGTATTGCTCCAACCCCTGCGGTTCAGATGGCAACGATGGCTCAACATCAGGCCAACCCCTTTGGTCCGTACCAACCTATCTTTCAGCAGCAGCCTCCACAGCACATGGTGATGGCCGCAACTAATCCTTTTGGTGATGCAGCATTTGGTGCATTTCCTGTGAATTCTGTTGCTCACCCACAAACTAGTAACCCATTTGGAACCACTGGCCTGATATAAAAACAATATTTGAACATAAAAAAGAATGGTATGTTCGTCAGTGAAGCTGGGTTTCTATTTGGAAATGAGTGCAGCAGTCTGCGTAGGATGTTTGTCCCACAGCCGCAAACAAGAGAGGTTTTGTTAGCGTGTGAATAGCCAAATTCATAATCATTAGTTGATACAATTGACATTTATTTGAAGTGATGTTGGCGGTATTTTAACTCATTTATTCTTTTCGGGAATCAAAGATGAGGATATCCCTAATCTGAGCAACTTCTTTATCCGGTTTGTTTGGTTGGAGAACTGCTAGAAGTTTGTTCCATTAAGTCAGACACCACTTTTATTTTGGAGGATAGAATTCTTATCCTAAGACTTGTATCCGATCAGCACTTGAAAAGATGAAGCCATTAGTTTTTTTCTAATGTTGAGGGCTGACTGCTAGACCTCACTCTGCATTGTTGCTAATGCTTCGATTTAGTGCCTTCTGAAAACTATACTTGGATTATGGGCTGATGTATGTTAAAATAAATACTATTAGTAAGTCTTTTAACTATTATTCTTATAGCTTTTAATTGCTCTCTCTTCTCCAAGGTTCTCCTTAGTAGAGGTTATCTCGATCCTACTATTGGTGTAGGTCTTGATTCCACTCTTTTAACACACGTTAAGGTCAAATACAGTAGAAGTGATTGTGGAAGACAAATCTGAGCAAGAGGAGGAGATTCATGTAGAAACAAATATGTAAGAAAATACTATAACCAAGAGCGAGAAGTGTTTGATTGTCAAATTTCTAACAGATTGACACTACAAAAGGGAAGCGCTTAAGCAAACATTGAGACCGGAGAAGAAGATTCTTTTCAAGGACTTGGGACCAAAACTGACTCTAGTGGAGTTTGAAGCTCGTAGAGACAAAGAATGTGTCAAACAAGGAGGACCTTGGTCTTTTGATAAAAATTTATTGTTGATGAAGGAACTTGAATGGGATTTGCAACTAAGATAAGATTAATAAATGCCTCTTTTTGGGTATGTTTGTATGATCTGCCCTTGAATGCAATGAATGAATATGTGTGGAAGTTGATTGAGAAGCAATCCGGATAGTGGAACAGATTAACATAAAAAAGGGGGATGTGGCTTGGGGGGGAGTTTCTGCATAGATACAATACAACCACTCTTGCGTGGTAACTGAATCAACTTGGGGTTGTCTGGCTCATCCTAGGTTAGATTTGTCTATAAATGACTCCTGAATTTCTACTATTGCTATAGAAAACTAGGTCATAGCCATCAGAAATATGTTCTATGGAAGAGCAAAAAGGAACACTTTGAGGAAGATGGATTCCTATACAGACAATTGATGTGATCTGGTAGAGTAGCAAGGAGGGAATGGAAATGCCGCGATCAAAAGGCGGGGGCCAATTGGAATTTCTCATAGATCGGGTCACCAATGATTGATATGAGTGATGCATGATCATTTTTATAGAAAATGGATGAATTAGATTGTCAACTTGGAGATGCGGGACGTGATGGAGGATGATTACCGAAATAGGAATGGTAAGTTACAACAAAGAGATGAAGAAATCATAAGTGGAAAAAGGCAACAAAATCCAAAAGAGATCACAAAATTTGGGCTCGCTGCTCGCACAAGAAAAGAAGAAGGATGTTATGGTTATGAATGGGAAGGTGGCAAATAAGTGTGTGGAAGAGTTGACCAAAAAATGATTTGGTGTTCACACAAAAGAATTGTGTGGGTATTTTGACCCATGATTTTCAAACTGAAGATATGAATTGGGCTTCAGAGTAAGGCTTGTTAGCCCAAATACTCAATAAGGCCTTACCTAATGGGGGGAAGCGATGGATGCAAATTAGGAAAAAAGCCATGGCACAAGTTCAACAAAAGATAGAAACTCAAAAACACAAGAGAGATGTGGAACGGAACAAAGATGGTTCTAACGATTATCTGAGAAGATGTTATAAATAGAGGAAGCTGGAGACTTATAAGGTGGAAGACACTCAGAATAGATTGGTGGAGGCTGGTTCTTAGCCTTGCCAGGAGCAATAAAAATCCCAAGTTAGAATTCTAGTGGACTTGAGAACCCACATGGAACTCATGCACTTCATGACTTAGTTAGAAAAGAAGATTCCAAGGTTTTGTTCTTACAAGAGACAAAGATGAAGTCAATAAAATGGAGTAGTAGAAATTTAGATTGGGGTTTGAATGTTGCTTGGCAATGGAGTGCTAAGGAAGGAGTGGTGGGTTAGCATTACTATGGAAGACGGAGATTTTGATAACAGTAAAAAGTTTTATAAAATTCCACATTGATGCTCTATTAAACGAGGAGGGAGTTCCTGACAATGAGTGGCACTTAATTGGTATTTATGGACATCTAGAATCAACAAGAAGGAACAAAACTTGGAGGCTAATAAGATCGTTAAGAGGGACTGGGGATCAGGCATGGCTAATGTTTGGTGACTTTAACGAGATTTTGGCAGATATAAACAGATGGGAGGAAGAGCAAGATTAGGAAGACAAATGGCTGAATCTAGATCACTGGTAGATGATTGCAAACTACAAGTTATGGGACACAGGGAGCTTAAATGTACCCGGTGTAATAGAAGATGGTTGTAGCATAGCATTAGTGAATGACTTGATAAATTTTTGGCTAACACTATGTGGTGTAATCTATTCCAGATGGCAAAGGTGGTACATCGGACATAGCACACTCTGTTCATATTCCAATTGTATGGCATTTGAGTGATGATATAAATCAAAGAAGTGGGAAGATATTAGATTCATGAAAGGATGGACTAGACACTACAGACATGGGGGAAGTGATGACTATAATATATTGGTTTAGCAAGAAGTTGGAAGAGTGGAACAAGAGGAATTTTGGGCAAGTCCAAAAGCAGATCTAGCAATCAAGGAAAAGACTCCACCTGATTCAAGATAGTGACCCTTAATGCTTACTGATTGAAGAACAACAGTCCGCTCGAATAGAACTACAAAGCTAGCTAGAGACAGAATAAATAATATGGAGACAAGATCAAAAGCTCTGTGGCTTAAGGAAGGGGACCAAAACACAAAATACTTCCACACTAAGGCTTCCCATAGGAGGAGGACAAATATGATAACAGGTGTAAAAGATGATTAAGGAGGATGACAGGAAGGGGAGGGAAGAGTGGGGATTTGGTGTTTTTGAAAGGTTTATTAGGAAGGATAATAGAAGGCATGAATAACAAGCTTACAAAAGAGTTCACAAAAGAAGATGTCAATATGGCGTTGCACCAAATGCAGCCAACAAAATCACTAGGACCAGATGGAATGATGCCTATATTTTTTCAAACGTACTGGCATATAGTGGCAAGTCTGTCTCTTTAGCTATATTACTGGCATTGAAAGGTGGTAAGTTCCCCAGCTCCCTTGATCATATTTTCATTACTTTTATCGCAAAAAAGAAAAATTCTAAGAGAGTGGCAGATTTTAGGCCAATCATTCTATGTAGTGTTGTGTATAAGTTGATATCAAAGTTACTAAAAACTAGACTGAACCATGTTCTCCTAGCAGTTATTTCTAGTTCCCAGATTGCTTTTGTGCTAAGAAGGTTAATAATTGACAATTTTCTTGTAGGTTATGAAATAATTCATTTTCTGTGACAAAAAAGGGTTGGGAAGGCTAGCTATGTCTTTAAAACTTGATACAAGTAAGACCTATGACAGAATTGAGTGGGGGTTTCTTGAAACTAGTTATGCAAAAGATGGGTTTTAAGCCAAATGGATTGAGATTATCATGTTGTGTGTAAAATCTATGTCCTTTTCTATTCTGATAAATGGGAAACTAAAGAATCTAGTGATACCAACTAGAGAATTAAGGTAGGGGAATCCTTTATTTTTAGGATAATGATATGCTTACCTCTTATTTACATTTTGTTTACTTCTCAGCCCATGTGGCTTTATTTTATTTATTTATTTCTTCTACTTTTTGGACAAGTTGAGATTCAAAATCACAATGACTTCCATTTCTCCTTTGTGTCCACCGAACTCGATACAGTCCCCTCTGCGCCCGCTCCCTTTCCTCTACACCAAAAAGCCACCTTCAATGACGATGAAATAAGACGGGTCACTATCGCCGACGAACGATGATGGCAAACCTAGAGATTTGGAGCACTAAGGTTGGTAACTGTTGTTTTATGGAACAACAACAAAAACAAAAACTACGAAAAAAAAATTGGATTTTTCTTGGATTAGGAATTCCATAGCCTTGTTTCATCTGAGTCCAATCCTAAATGACTATAATTCCTCTTATTCAGCTTTGAATCTAGGAGCCTTGCCTACCAAAAGATTATGGTCTGAATATTGAAATTGTTTTTTGAATCTAGGTCAGTAAGATTTCGTGTTGCAAAATCAACCAAATGAGTAAAATAAGTTTGGCCCCAAGTGGTTGATTTCTTGTATTGGAGGATTTAAGAAAAAACTGATCAAATGGGTCTAGTCCTAAATGACGTATTTGTTATAGAACTTTGGATAATTTCTGAGACTAGGGACGTGAAGGAACCAAAGTTAGGTTTGAATTTGGGCGTTGCAAATTTTTTTTTTCTTGATTGTTTTGAAGAATTAGAAGAATCAATCAAAGTGGGACATTATGAAAGGCATTGATTGAATGGAACGTGTAAAGAGGTGAGGAGCATTGGGGAGGTCTCTTCTTCAACTTTCTAGAAATGGAGAGAGAGAGAGAGAGAGAGAGAGACTTTTGGGGCGGAGGGAAACTTAGGGAAGCTTCGAGAGAGGACAAGAGTGCAAAAGGTAGAAGGAAAAAAGACAAAAAAAAAAAAAACCACGTGAGTAGTAGAGGAGTAGTATAGAGGTAGTAAAGGTATCACTGCCCTGTAATCATATTCTTATTGTGCACTGAAGGGTTGATAGCACTTTTACAAAAAGATGAGGCTGATAAACATATCACTAGAATCATAGTATGTAACAATAGGCATGTGAAAAAAAAATCTGAATATCCGGTCTGCCCAAACGATCCGACCCAATTCGCTTGATAAAAACGGTTTGGAAGGGCTTTAAGGTCGAACTCGTTAAATGCCAATTTCAACTGACTAATGTTTAAAAGAGAAATTATACTTAACTTGCAAATCAACCCTAGCTGCTAGCCCTCCCCATTCCCTTCAGCATCTCATTGCAAATGGGGTTAAGTGGAGGCAGCCCTGGCTCACAGGTTCATCATCTCATCACAGATGGACTTGAAGGTGGAGCAGTGCTTGGGTTTTGGAGGATCAAATTGGAATGGGAGGTGGTAATTTTTTTCTTTCATTTTTGGGTATAAATGACAAATTTTTGGATATTTGTTGCTTGGACTTGCTCTCTCTCTCTGTATCTACCTGCTTTTACTTTCAGTTCCCATAGTTTCAAATCCTTAAACGAATGAAACAAGAAAGAGGAAGATAACAGAGCGAAAAAGGTAATGATCTTAACTTCATTTTTCTTTTCTTTTTTGTTTTTCCAAAAAACCACATTTTCTTCTTTTTCCTCCCACCTCTTCTTCCTCACATTGCTAAAGTTTGAGGAAAAGGGTCTCTGTTACTTGCTTAGATGGAAACAAGGTCAATTCTAGCTTGCAAAGAAGGCATGTGATATACACAAACTTTTTTAGATTCAAATACCAATTTTACAAAGTCAAAAACATAGATCTTGATAAAAGCTTTGGCTTCCTCCTTTTAGTGTTCTTCAGCCTGTCAAGATCTGGCGTTTCCACTTTCAAAAATAGAAAAGGGGAAAAAAAATTGGTCGGGTTTCCTAGGCTAGATAACTGGGTCAGATCGAATCAGGTCAAAAACCAAATTGAGATGGTTGGGTTGTAGGCCTATGTAAGGGGCATCGAGAGTTAATAATCTACTATTTGCAAATGATAGTGTTCTGTTCTATAAAGTAGATGTGCAAGAAAATATGAAGGTGCAACAATTGCTAGAAAAGTATGAAAGGGCTTGAAGATCAATAGCGATAAACTTCTATTGTTTTCAGTTGAAATGTTAGTACTAAGTTGCAAGAGGAAATCTTGTCTTTTTTTTGGGGGGGGGGGGGTCTAGAGTTCTCAATAGCATGAGATATATTTAGGCTTAACTCCTGTAGTAGGCAAGGCAAAAAACAAAACCTTCTCAAATATAAAACATAAGGTGTAGTTGGAACTCCAAAGCTAGAAGGAGAAATTGCTGTCACAAGGGGGAATGAAGTACTTATCAAGGCAGTTGCTCTATCGGTTCCAACCGATTCAATGAGTGTTTCAAGTTGCCGAGCAACCTATGCACTAATTTAGAAACCATGATGTCAAGATTCTGGTGGGAACAAAACAACATGAACACAAGATACATTGGGTCACTTGGGATAAGATGTGAGTCCTAACATGCAGGAGGGTTGGGTTTTCAAAGATCTTTGTATATTCAATATAGCTCTTTGGGCTAAACAAGGCTAGAGAATTATGCAAGATGAAAATACTCTATTAACAGTTCTTCTAGGGGCAACGGGGGTGGGAACCCTTACCACATCGGCTGGCCATGTCAGCTGATATTAAAAAAAAAAAAACGAAATGAGCTATATAAGTCTTTGTTAGTTTTCACAATTCATTAGTAATTTTCTTATTTTATTGGAGAAGTTCAAGCACTTGTCGATAAGTTTCTTGTTGCCTTTAACCCATAAGAACATGAACATCCCTCCCAAAGAACAGACGAAGACGTCGACTTAGCTTCCTCGTTTGATTTTGTTCTTCGGCATCTTGGTTTTGGGTCAAATCCCCTACTTGATTTTGTTTTCTTGGTTTAATGAATGTTCAGAATCCAAAAGCTAAAATTTTTCCCATTATTTTACAACAAGTATCGATGAATGTTCAGAATCCAATCGATGAATAACATTTTTCCCTCTCTCTCTCTAGCTCTCTGCAAATCCCATGCTTGATTTTATGAAAGGAGGATAGAGGTGAATCCCACCAAAAAACACAAGTTTCCTAAATTGCTCATATTCATATTCATAGATCACAAGACCCACAGAGGTAGATTGTTCATATTCATATTGACGACCACAAGACCCAGCGTTTCTAAGAATTGATAACTGAAGCCAGCAACTCGTTTGGCACCACAAATATCTATCCATGCACAAAAAAAAACCACCTTGCTCAAACTGAAACATAAGAAGGCTGAATCAAATTGAATGTCAAAGACCCAAACCTCTCAAGAAGCAGAGTGCTTTCCCTCCAAGCCGAGCTCTCGTCGAAATTCTTGGAGGGGTACTTGGCGGTGACCATACCGACCTTGAACACCATGTCAGCGATTCTACCAGCCACGATCTTGCTGGTTATTTTCTTCGAATAGGTGGCCAAATAGTTGTCCGGCAGAAGAATAACCTTGTAGGAGCCGCCAAGGTCGATGGAAAAGTCTTTAGTGGTAGTATTAATGGAGTTACCAAGAACAAAGGAATGTACAGTGGGAGGGAAAATGGGCAAACTTGTAGAGGAGGTAGACTGAGTTAGTGGAGGAGAGTGGGGATGGAGAAGATGAAGAGCAGACTTCTATCTTCATGGGGAATATTTACTCAAACGGTGCTTGTAAGCAAGAAGGGGGAAAACGAATGAGAAAAAGATGGAGAAGGGGGAGGACGAAGGAGAAGGTTGGAGAGATAGAGTCGGATAGAGAGAAGGAGAAGGAGAAAAAAAAACGTTGATTGCAAACGAAATGCACCATTTTCACTTTTTCCACATAGAACATGGTTAAGCGACGGTTCCCCCAGCCAGTTGCATTTTGCATTTTTCAAACTTTAAAGCAAAGTACTTCCTACATGTGAGTTTCCTTGATTCATTGCTGGAAAAGAATCCATATAGCATACTGATCCTATAATTTAGGGTATGTATAAATAAATTTAAATCGTTTAGTTGTTATTATTATTATTATTATTATAATATTAAATATTTATTTCTTAAATATTATTATAAATATTTAATCTAAAATCTATATTAATTTTTATGTTTTAAACACTATTGATCGAGTCTCTAGGGAATTGCCAAATCCTCTCTAAATGTAAAAAATGTGCCTCTGTCAGTTTTAACTACACCAAAATTTACCACAAATACACCACTCTTCACTTTACGCCACCCCCTTCGTTTATCCCTTTATTTTCGTTGATCATAAGTCTTTCTCCCGCAAATTTCCTGAAACTTTGAATTAAACACGTACAAGACGGTTCCCATCTATATTTCTTGCAGATGCCAAATCCTCAACAAACATCAAACACCACCACCAACAACCAAGAAATCATAACACAATTTTCTCACCTTAGTTCTCATCTCTTCAAGCCATTGTTAATCACTCATTACACCTCAGAAAAACCAACACCTAACAACGCAACAAACCACTGAACCAAACCACAATTTCCATCATCAACAGCCACGCAATACACAGAGGTTACCAACACTGAAGGCCTTCTCTCACCACCATGTCCTCCATCACACTCCAAACCACTGTTGCACAGCGTTCCTTTTCTCATGCGATAATTCCTCTCTGATTTACACTCTCCCTCTGCTCAATTCTTTCTCTGTAACTGATGGATGCGAAACTACAAGTGCTAGGTATCTTAATTTTATAGTAAAGTGATGAGAAAAATATCGTCCTTAGGGATTAGTAACTTTCTTTTGACAAATACCAAAATTGAACTACTCTCAACTTTATTTAGAAAAATTGCCAAGTTTTTTTATAATTGCAACTTGAAATAAAATCAATTCAAAAAAATATTCAAATGAAAAGAAAACTGTTATTTGAAAATCAAATTATGAGAAAAAGAACTTCTAGGAAATCAATTCTACCTAATCTCTTACTATGTTTTTCTCATCTAACTAATTAAATTTAATTCTCTCTATTTGTTTGCAAAATCTCTAAACTCATCTAAAAGTCTCTCTCTATAGTTAATTGGAAATATTATTGTTTATCATTTTACACAAGAGTATGCAAATTAATAAAGCAAGTAAGCATTAAGACCAACGATTTTAAGATTACATAGGTTCATATAAGTCTTTCAATATCTATATTTACCTATGTTGAAATATCCAAGTTCTATACTATAATTCCCTCTTTTAATAGCAAATCATAAGATCAAAATCATCTAATTAATGATCAGTCAATTAGAAGCAATAAGCTCTAGATAAACAAAGAAGAGAATTACTTCAAATTAGTATAGAAAAGTAAATATAGTTTGAAACTAGATTACATCGCTTTTTTAGAATAAAAAAAAATTAGTTCATACTAAAAATTAAATTTAACATCAACGAATTGATCATAATTTTTCTGAGAGAATAATATCCACACTAAAAATTATATTTGTCGCCTATCCACCAAGTCGTAGCATCCTTCAAACGAAAAGAAAAAAATTTAATTCCCTTCGTGCATCCAAAGGCCATGCAAAAGCTAAAACTTCTACCCCTTCTACGTTTATGATCCTTCCAGCGTCCAAGCCAAAAAGCCTCGGCATTGCGTGCCTTTTGCCAAGTCAAACCAAAGGTCTTCATTTTCTTCAAATATAAAATAATAAAATTTAATGACAATAATGAAACTTTTCCTCTTTGAGACGCTAGGTCTGAGTAGAGGTTTTCCTCTGCCTATGTGTAGTTTTACTTTCCTTGTTTCTTTATTGTTCTCTGGTGTTAAAGGTGGTATGGCGGAAGATCTAGATGGGTTATATCAGAGGTTATCTCTGACTGAATAAGAGGAGGTGATTGTGGAATCTTGCGAGTTGGAAGATGTCTCTTTGTGTCAAGGAAAGAGTTTGGTTTTGACCCTAGTCACTAAAAATTATTACAATCGTGAGGTTTTTCAAGTTAATCATGCAGCGAGCATGGCGGCCGGTGAGAGGATGCATTTTCGTGATCTCAATGCAAATCTCTTCTTTGCCGAATTTGATGATATGCGTGACAAGGAAAAGGTGTTGCTAGAGGGCCCATGGTCCTTTGATAAGCATTTAGTGTTGGTCCAAGAGGTTGATGGAAGCTAACAAGTGCATCCCAATTCTGGGAAGCGACTTTCTGGGTAAGGCTTCATGATCTCCCATTGAGAGCTCGAAATGTACGTGTTGGGGCTCGAGTTGGCAAGAAAATAGGAAGGGTTGAGGAGATGGACTTGGATAAAGGGGAGTTGGCTTGGGGCGAATTTCTTTGTGTTCGAATAACGTTGGATGTGTTGAAGCCTCTGTTACAAGGTACTATACTTGCAATGGGGGATGATGTTTCCTGCTGGGTTAGATTCTCTTATGAGAGATTAACCAACTTCTGTTACTTATGTGGTCATCTGTGGAAGGATGTTGGTCAGGACGGTATGGAAGAATCACTTCGGTATGGGGCATGGTTGCGGGCTACCAGTTATGGTGATCATTTTCGTGATGGACATTCATGGGAGAGAATGGACCGTTTTCACTCTAGTAAACGTAGTCCTCCACCAGATGTTTTAGATTCAGGGGGCATTGCAATGACCGAAAAAGTGGACGTAACTGTTACTGATTGTTTGGATGCAAATGTTGAAACGGTTGCAGAAGGAGGCAAGAAGTTAGGATCCGTTGCAGAAGAGGTTCAAATGCTTGAAGTTAATTCTACCACGAATCTTATTATTCCAACAGTTACAATGATAAAGGATGGGCCAGAGAAGGTGGTTCAATTTGATGGGCCAGATCAGGTCGTTCAAGGGGATGGGCTAGATTAGGTTAGTAAAGTGAATGAGCCAGATCGAGTCGTTCAAGTGTCTGGGCCTATTCAGGCCTCTCAAGCAGATGGGCTAGTTAAGGGCATTCAAGTTGAACGCCAAGATCAGGCTATTCAAGTAGATGCGCCAGTTCAAGCGGATGGGTTCCTTCTAGAGAAAGAAAGTAATTGGTCGAGCTCAGTGAAGAAGGAAAGACCAGATGGGTGTTCGAGCAAAAAATGGAAACGACTTTCTTTCATTTCTTGCTCTTCCAGTTCTGAACACGAGGCTGCTAAAGTGCTCTATCTTCCCAACAAGGGAAAGGCATTGCGTATCGATGGCGGACGAGATGGTAGACCCAGTAAGCGAGGAACTAGTGCCGGGGGATCTACGATTGCAGACTCTCAAAGTGCTCTCAATGTATCAGCGGTGGCTGTTGAACAGCACCGCCGCACCCAATGAAAATTATAAGTTGGAATATCCGTGGGCTTGGGAACCCACGGGGCATTAGAACCCTTTGCGATCTGGTGAAGAGGGAAGTTCCTGATATCCTGTTTCTACAGGAGACACGACTTAAGGCTCACGAATTTGAGGTATGCAAATTTAAGCTAAGTTTTGTTAATTATTTAGTTGTTGATTGTCGGGGAAGGAAGGGGGGTCTTGCTTTGTTGTGGGGAAGGGATATCTCTTTATCAATTCTTAGTTATTCACAGTGCAATATTGATGCTTTGATTAATAATGATCCTGTCGAGGGTTCTTGGTTCTTTACGGGTATTTACGGTTTTCCTGAAGTGTGTCAACTGTTTAGAACCTGGGCTTTGTTACGACAATTGGGTAGAGACAATGGTGTGGCCTAGATTGTAATTGGGAATTTTAATGAACTACTGCACATCATAATGAAAAATGGGGAGGGAGGCCTAGGTCGGATTGGCAAATATCCGCTTTTAGGGATGTTGTTAATGACTATTGTTTAAGGGATTTGGGGTTTAAGGGCAATAGATTTACATGGTCTAATCGAAGGGGAGGGTCTCTTTGCACTAGTGAGAGATTAGACAGAGCTCTGGCAAATCAAACATGGTTGGGTAAATTTCCAAATGTTGTAGTTATACATGGTTTGGAGGCCTATTCAGACCATGTTCCCATATGGGTTAATACAAAAGGGGAAGGGGGTCATTCTCGTGTTAGAAGGAAGTTTAAGTTTGAAGAAATGTGGGTAGGAGAGCAGGCTTGTGAGGATATTATTAAGGCATCTTGGAGGAGAGGTGAAGGGGGCAATAGCATGGTTGAGGTCATGTCTAAGATCAAGGAGTGTGGGAATCAACTAAATAATTGGAATTAGCATTGTTTTGGTAATGTTCAAAAGCAATTATGTCTGGCTCGCCAACATATGGAGATGCTGTCTATTTCTGACCCAGTAGGAGAGTTTACCACATATCATACTCAGGCTCGAGAGGAAGTTCAAAAATGGTTGGAAAGAGCTGAGGTGATGTGGAGGAAAAGATCCAAAGCATTGTGGCTTAAGGATGGTGACAAAAATTCTAAGTATTTTCACATGAAGGCTTCTCAGATGAGGAGGAAAAATAAGTTGGAAAGATTAAAAGATGGAGAAGGGGTTTGGCGAACTGATGCACAAAGGGATAAGGTCTTGTTGGATTATTTTGAGAGTCTATTTGTGAGCTCAAATCCAAGTAGTTCTATTGAATTCCTTGAAGGTCCTGCTGGTAGAGTAACTCCAGCTATGAATGAGGAACTCAGTCAGCAATTTACTGAAGCTGAAGTTCTTTGTGCTTTGTTTGAAATGAACCCATCCACGGCTCCAGGTCCTGATGGGATGTCCCCAGCATTTTTTCAGAAATATTGGCATGTAGTGGGACCCTCAGTACAGGGAGCCGTGCTTCAGGCCTTGAATTCAGGTGCTTTTCCTCCATCTCTTAATCACACCTACATCATTCTTATTCCTAAGAAAAAATGTTCTGCTGTTGTTGCTGATTATAGGCCCATTTGTTTGTATAATGAGGCTTATAAACTTATTTCTAAAGTTATTGTGAACCATTTGAAAACTGTCTTTCCTAGCCTAATTGGGGAGAGTCAAAGTGTCTTTGTTCCTGGTTACTTAATCACGGATAATGTGTTAATTTCTTATGAATTGGTGCATTTTTTAAAGCATAAGAAGAGATGGAAACAAGGGTATATGTCCTTAAAATTGGATATGAGTAAGGCCTACGATAGGGTTGAATGGAGTTTTCTTCAAAAGGTGATGGAGGTGTTGGGTTTCCAGTCTGGATTTATTTCATTGGTGATGTTCTGTGTCAAAACAGTCTATTTTTCAGTGTTGGTTAATGGAGAACCAAAAGGGCCAATTTCTCCTACTCGGGGGTTGAGATAAGGGGGTTGTCCCCTTATCTCTTTCTATTTTGTACTTAAGGTCTTACTTGTTTGTTGAATGAAGATGGAATAAGAAAGGAAATTTCTGGACTCAAAATTTGTAGGAATGCCCCTAAGCTTAATTATTTGCTATTTGCGGATGATAGTGTTATTTTTTGTAAGGCTGATGTGGTGAAGAATAAGAGGGTGCAACCTATGTTAGATGTTTATGAAAGCATTTCAGGGCAGGAAATTAATAAGGAAAAAACTTCAATGGTATTTAGTAGTAATGTGGGGCTGGAGTTACAGCAAGATATTTGTTTATTATGGGGGAATGGTGAAATAGAGCAGTATGAGAAGTATCTTGGGTTACCCCCTATCGTAGGTAGATCAAAATCTAGGGCTTTCCAATCTATCAAGCAAAGAGTTTGGTAAAAGTTACAAAGTTGGAACGAAAAGTTGTTGTCTCAAGGGGGTAAGGAGATTTTGTTAAAGGGAGTTGCACTTTCGATCTCGACTTATTCAATGAGTTGTTTTCTCTTGCCTGCTAGTTTTTGCTCAGAGTTAAAGGGTCTAATGGCCAAATTTTGGTGGGGTAAAAAAAGGGAGGAACGAATGATTCATTGGATTAGTTGGCAAAACATGTGTGAAGGAAAGGCTAGAGGAAGAATGGGTTTTAAGAATCTTAGAAATTTCAACCTTGCTCTTCTTGCAAAGCAAGGGTGGAGGTTAATGCAAAATGAGGATTCTGTTCTTCACAAACTTCTCAAAGCTAGATATTTTTCTAAATCCAATTTTATGGATTCTAACTAGGGGCATTGTCCTTCATATACATAGAGGGGTATTTGGGAGGCTAAGAGAAGGGTGAGGGAAGGGTGTATTTGGAGGATTGGTGATGGGAGACTGCAAAACTATGGCATGATCATTGGGTTCCAGGTCATAGGCCGCTGGGTTTTTAATTGGAGTATGAGGTGCAGCAAAGTGATGATATAGTGCCCTCTGTTATTCTTGAGGATAATAAGGCGTGGGACCTTTCCAAGCTTAGAACTCTCTTCAATCCAATGTTAGTGGCTGATATTATGAAGGTCATGGTTTTTCCACAAGGTACAACTGACAAATTGATTTGGAGTCAAGAAAGAAGTGGACAATTTTCAGTGAAAAGTTGCTACAAACTTATTATGTCTAAGTCTTGTTTTGGTACTGCAGAATGCTCTTCAATGGGGAGACAACAGAGATTATGGAAAGTCTTGTGGAGGCTGCCGGTTCCTAATAAAATAAAAGTATTTGCATGGAGGACATGTAAAGATAGTCTACCCTCAAAGGATAAATTGGTGCAAAAACAGGTGATCCTAGTAGCTACATGTCGATTCTATGTGCATTTTGTTGAGGATCTATTGCATGCATTATTTGGTTGTGGCCAGCTTCGAGACTCATGGCTTCAGTATTTCCCTTCTTTGGCAAACCTTACACCTACTAGTTTTTCTGAGTTGGCGATGACTGTTGTTGATGAAAAAGATCTTAATCACTTGGCTGTATTTTTCTGTCTTGCTTGGGGTTTTTGGTTTAGGCGAAACAAATTGGAGTTTGATAATATTTGTTTAAGTCCCCATCATGTAATCTCTCATTCTTTGGGACTGCTACATAGTTATAAATCTGTTTCTGTTAAATCCCAGATTCAGCTTCGACATCACTTCAGTTGGAAGCCTCTTCCTATTGGGGTACTTAAGCTCAACACTGATGGAGCTATGTTTTCAGATCTTCATAAGGCAGAAATAGGTGTTATTCTACGTGATTCACCTGGAAAAATCCTAATGGTTGTTTCTAAGCTTGAACTAGAGGTAGCTGAACTTAAAGCAGTGGAGTTGCTTGTTGTTTTCAGAGGGATGCAATTATGCTCCACTATGGGAATTTCACATATTGAAATTGAGAGCAACTGTTTGCTGTTAGTCCAAACTTTACAACAAAATAGTATGCTCAATTCTATGCTTGGTAATCTATTTTCCGAAGTGCAAATCTAGTTGCTTTACAAGTGTTTCTTTTACACGTGTATAGAGAGGAAAATATGGTAGCTCATCAGCTTGCTATAAATGCTTGGAGAGTGGAGAATATTGAAATGTGGTGGGATAGTATTCGAGACTTTCTTTCTCAAATCTTATGGTTTGATAAATGTCTATAATTGTTTATCTTCAATGAAGTTGATTGTTTCTACAAAAAAAAAAAAAAAAAATGACAAAAACAAATAAAATTATACTAAAATTTAAAATTAAGAAATAATAAAATATAAAAAATTATGCAAGGCATTAGTAACCACCACTTTCCGTTTGGTTGCAAACTCCTCTCAACTCACTTCATCTCATCATTATACTTTTTTCAAATTCCAATACATTTTTTCAAATCCCAATACACTCATAATATTTAAAATTTAACTTTTTCAAATCTCAATACACTCATAATATTTAAAATTAATATTTTAATAATATTTTATTCAACTCAACTCAACTCAACCCAACCCAACGTTCAAAGTTTCAAACCCAACCCGCTTATTCTTGGCCCAGGCTAGCCAGATCTGCCGTATCCTTCATTGGAGTAAGCCCCTGTCGCTAATCCACGCTCGGTTCCACACGGAAGTTTAATTACATTTCCGCCCCTTAGTATGCAAGGCTATGGCGTAATGGTTTTTGACTAGTATGTTACGTGGGCTTGGTGTGTAAATTGTTTTTGTGTTTTGAATAGAGGTAGGCCTGGTTATGCTTGGTTACAAAAGCTGTTATAATATTTTAAGTTTACCTGGGCTCACATGGGCCTCATTTACATGTTGTGCTTCATTTTATTGTAATTCAGATTTTAAATTATTCTAAGTTGGGCTTTCTTATTTTTATAACTGGGCTTCGTTACAATCAGATTTCTATAGTAAATAGTAAACGTTTTACTATTTACTTTTTTTTTTTTAAATTTAAACGTTTTACTTATTTAAATTAAAAATAAGTATTAATGTTACAATCAGATTTCTATTGTAAATAGTAAACGTTTAATCTTTATTTTTTTAAAACACTTTAAGTTTCCATATCTATTTTATGAAATAAATTCCTACTGTATATGTAATAGATTTCGATATAATTTGTAAATTAAAAATAAAGAAATATATTAAGAATATTTAAATGATATTAGTATTTATTATATTTCTTGTAAAATTGAATACTTATGTTAATTATAGGAGAGCAAACCTATTTTAAGAATTGAGGTTTTCACAACTTATTTTAATAGAATTGAATATAGCTCAAGTATGCTGCTAAATTACAACTTGAAAGTGAAAATATGTTATTAATATTTTAAATAATTTAAAATATCACCATTCATTAATTTTCATATTAAACAGAATATTTATTTGATTATTTTTCTATAATATGTATTTTATTAAGTGGGATGTTAAGACATGTTTTCCTAGACAGATTTAATGACGTTTAATACTTCTATAGGTGACGAGTTATGAAGTGAGGTTCAGGAAGTAACATAGTGAGGTAAGTAGCTTGATCATAAATTAGGAATCACACATTAGTTAGTCAAATAGATTATTATTAAAGCCAATTCTTGAAAGTCGTGTTTATATATCTCGCATGTCCCGATTTATGCAAATATGTCATCCAGCATAGCACACAATCATGTCATTCCGCATCATGTTTAGATTTAGTAATTATAATTATGTACGTATTATGTCATGCATCACACGTCACATAAGATATGTAAGCTTTCTTAAGTTAAAGTGTAAGATAAGATCATAACAGTTTAATTAGATGTTCATTCAGATGCATGATACCAATGCAATTTCTGGGTGGATGTGCAAGCTAAAGATTCAAGTGTGGTCCATTATAGTATACCATAATACTATCTCAGTGGCTCCCATTGTGGTCGTGGGATGTGGGGTAGGTGCACAACCTTGCACCAGGGCTAAGTATGTTAGCTAGTCAGATTAGTAAGTTAATTCTAATAAATGAAGATATATTATGCACATCATAAGTATCAATATGATCAGTCATGATTTTAACTCTCAGCACGAAAATTTTATTGGAAAAAAAACCCTTACATTGTGATGGGATTTTTATTGAGCTTTTTTACTCATTGTAATTTTATTTTCATGCTTTTAAACCACCCAGATGATGATGATGATGATGATGATGATCGATGCAAGTAGGCGGACCAGGCTTAGATGGAGCAGTTAGGTTTAGTTTCAAGCACTAATCTTTTATTTAGTTTGATTTATTTACTTACAAAATCTCTTGCCTGGTTATATTTACTTAAGCATGTGACATCTCTAACCTTAGAGAAGGAAGTGTTACAAATATGATATCAGAGCGCAGGTAGAGAGTTTTGCAAATTCTTTGAAAAGAAAAATAATATTTTATTAATTATAGGATAAAGTCATCTAGGATGCTCCTGACTCACTCGAGAGTTATTAGGATATTTCAGATAAAGATAAGTTGCTTATTAGCTCTCAATAGATAGCACTTTGATGTTGTTCTCACAGTTGTTGTTGTTGTTATTATTGTTTTTATCAAAATACTAATTAATAGTTACCTTAGAATATGGCGCCTAACTCTAGGAAATCTCATAGCATGGAAGTTTAGAACTTTATGAGAATTACGTGTACCATGAGTTATGTGCCATTATGGTTAGGACTGTATAATTAATTGAGTTAATTACTAGTAGATTGGTTATGAGCCCTAAGCAGGCCAAGGTTTAGAGATTTTTATATACTGCTAGACTGGAAGAAAGATGGTGCTGTTATTTAGGAAACTTTGCTTTTAAGGTTTATGGTTTATCTCATTCATAAGGATGGAATGAGATAAAGGGAGAGATAGTGACTGATGTAGCACAGTGTCTGACTTGTCAACAAGTCAAAGCAAAGCATCAGAAATCCTTAGGTACAATTCAACCACTTCCTATACCAGTGTAGACTTGGGATGAGATTGGGATGGATTTTGTTTTGGGGTTTCCGAAGGTACTAGAAGGTTAGGATGTAGCATGAGATATGGATGAGCACTAGTAGTAGACTCAATAAAATTTAGTTAAAATTTGACTAAGAAATTCACTTTTACAAATTTAACTAATCACTTTTCAACAACACCAAATAACAAACTCTTCAAATCTATCAATATTCTATTAAAATATTGATTTTGACCTTTTATTTATTTTAATTCTAATTTAATTTGAATATTTATTCGTTATTAAAAAATTACACGTTAATTTTCTAATGTTCATATTATTTCAACGGATAAATTTTTCTAACGGTCTTTTTTTATTTATTTTTTATTTTAACAATGGTCATATTTTCTCAAGTGTATATATTTTTTCAAGGTTGCTTGGATGAGACATTTGATGAAGGATAAAACTGGTCCACTTCCTCATCCCTTACAAAGAAAAAGTAACACAGATGGTTGGTTCTCATGAGAATACCAGCAACTGGAAGGTGCAAATAGGATTGAAGAGAAATTTTTTATTCCAAATTAATATTTGGCTAGCAATTTGGGCTAGCCAGATTTGACTAATGAAAATTATCAAAATTAAAAATACTATAGATTGATTAAGTCCATTAGTGAGTTTTTATGCAGCCTAATTAAACTTTGACAAAAATATATCTTTATCGAGTGTTCGGAGTATAAGTTAAAACCAAAACAGGTGTCACATACGCGATATTGCTAAATTTAATAATTTAATACATTTAGGCATGGATTTAGAAGTAGCAAAGTTTCGGGAAAAAAAAAAAAAAGGTATAGCCAGCACCAGTCGGCTGCAGGTTTAAATTCAGCGAAAGGCCAAGGGAGAGTGCATGTATGAAATACAGAAATAGGAGGCAGGAAATAGAAGGAGGAAAGGGCGGTGGCTCAGGCTGTCCCACCTCGATCTTCAAAGGGCTCTCAAATCATCATCATTCCAATCCCATCCACCCACCAACCATCTTTAACCTATTTCTTTGCTAGGAATTCTAAGTTCGTGGGATCCAATTATTTTATCACAGCTGTTTTTCATTAATTGATTCCTCATCATATAATATTTCTGTATCTTTAAATCATAACTGCTGTTAGTGTGATTCTTTGTGGTACCTTTGTTGTCAAAGGACCAAAAGTGAGAGAAAAAAAAAATATTTTTTGAAATTTTGATTGAAATGATACTTACTATTTCAATATTTATTTCACTTTCAGCACACCGGTGAGATATGTAAGCCTTCCACGTTAATTATACTAAAAAAAATTATTGATTTTTTTTTTTTAAATTATAATAGGTCTCATTATAAGTGGTGTGATGCACACCAGACTTTTTTGTAGCAAAACTCAATTATTTATTTGCACGAAGATTATATATGCACAAGACTGTTAAAGTAACTTTCACTGGTAAAGGAAAGGGCACACCAAGTCTCATCTCATTCTAACAACAAATCTATTTAGTATCCTCTCATCATCCCATGATGTGGTATTAGATAATTAGTTTACAAGTGAAATATAATACAATATCATCTGATGCTATATCATGGGATGATAAGAAGATAATGAGAATTGAGATGATGAATAACATTACTCTTTCAATAAAATGGCGTGCACAAGAACTTTATATAAATGGTAAAAGTCGTTTCAATTTACCATGTTTATCTATCTATATACAAACGAGGATCACTCACTTCCTGTCGTCGGCATGTATAGGAGGAAGGAGCTTTGAATTCTCCCACTTCCCTCCTCCATCACACATGAGCCTCATATGCTATATATATTATGGTTCTCATATATATAAATCTATAGGCAATGCTTCTCCTCATGTTTTGCTTCTCTTGGGTCGATGACCCCCACGCTGATCTTTTGCCTATAGAGATCGGTACATCAGTGCCCCCATATGCATCAATTAACCACCGAACATCCCCTTGCTTGTGGCATGTGGGACATTCAAACAAACTTCTTCATCAGTAGTACTGGCCGCTCCAGTTCAAATTAAATGATTTCAGTGTGAGTTTTCCTGTTGTGGCAATCAAGTCTCCTGCCTTAGTGCTGTAAGTACTGGCAATTTGTTCAAGCAAGCCATCCAATAATTGTTAAAACGCCACCATTCTCGACAACTTTTCAAAGCCTACGGATTCAAACACCAAGGAAATCAGACCAATTTCTTGGGACTTCTGACCCCATTTTTCTACATGATAATTATATGTTTGTAATGAAATTCATCGTGCCCATAAAAATAAATAAATAAATAAGAAGAAAATGTTGAGTAAATTCCACATTGCCTGTAGATAAGGTTTTGGACATATTTATAAGGTTGGAGCAAAACTCTCTTAGAACCAGTTTGACGAGATGAGTTTGGCTCATGAATTTATTTATGGTATCAGAGCCTGCCATAGGATAAATAGGGGTTCAAACTACTTATCTCGTGACAAGGATCAGAAAAAATATTGACCTGTACGTAAGAAATGGTGTTGAGGAATAAATCTCGCATTACCCGTGGACAAGATCTTGTGTATGTTTATAAAGTTGGAGCAAACCTATTTTTTTGAACCGGTTTGATGAGATGAGTTAGACTTATAAATTTCTGAAAAAAATGCCAAAAAAGAATTGTGAGGTATCTTAAAAAATACTTATAATTAAAGTACGTCCTATTGAAACTTATATGGATTTTAATTTCATGATTGAATGGGATCAAGTGCATCATGATGATGCTATATATGCCATTTGAAAAGCTGAGAAAAATAATGGGATGGAGTAGTACTGTAGTAATCCAGGCCAAAAAATGCATGGATGATGCCTTTATCACCCGTACGTGTTACAAATCAAGGCAAATGGTTGAACTTGTTTGAAACCATGCTGAGGATCTCACAACCGATAGATCTAGTTTCAATAAGAGCTAACTGAGCTTAGCCCTACAACTATATGATAAAAGATGGTACCTTCAAATGGAGAATCAGCCATTACATTAATATGCTTCACATGCAAGATAGGGACTTAATACACATAGCAAACACAAAAAAAGAACACTACAAATAGGGTCCTAGGGTCCTCTTTTTTTTTTTTGTGGCAATGACCCAAATTAATCATATATAGCCCCTACCTTATATATATGCTAAAAATCAAGGTATAAGGGTTATCATTGAAAAATGAAAATAGGGTCCATGCTATGATTATTAATGTACACGATTAAGAAATAAAAAATTACTTTAGGATTTATAAATATCGTGTTTTAGGAATTAGGATGATCATGTCTTTGTAACCAAGCAAGCCCTGTCCAAGTGTTTTTCCTTTTTTTGAATATGTGTGGCCGTCGCTGTCCAATAGAGTAAAAGGAAGGTACCGGCCGATGGACAATATATATGTCTTTGTTTGAAATCAATCTATACATTATATGGTGTGTTCTTAGAATCAGTCAAATTTGGATTGTTAAGCATGGAATTAGGAGCTGTGGAAAATTCTTTATCTATAGAGTACCATTCAAACATTGGGACAATATGAAATTCATTGAATATCCGAGTAGTTTAAACAATGTCTAGATTTTATGTTTCAACATTGAATTTGGATCCCTTCATCGCTTTGCAAAATTGGAACTTTCATATAAAAGTTAAATAGATCAAGTACAAAATCCATTACAATATATAGTGTTGGAAAATAAAATAGAAAGGAAGAAAAAGACTAATGATTTGAGATCTTGTAATTCTCTGAGAGTCATAACCTCAAGAGTGGACTGTCCAAAGAAAGATGTTTTGGTGGGCAGAAGAGATATGGCTAGAACCGCAACTTACAAATGGGCATTTCAGTCGACTATTTTAATGCTTTTGTTAGATATTCTCGCTTGCATTACCTCAAGTGGCTAGAACCCTTGTTTGGATAAGGTAAGAACACACAAGAATGGGTGGGATTGGATGAATCGAATGTCCAGTAATTCCCAATTTTCTTTTGCGATTGCATTGACACAAATTGTTATTGACGTGTTTTGCACTCTTGCTAAGTCCCACCGCAAATGCTGCAAACCAAGAAGCTGGACATGCTGATTATATACATGAGAATTAAGTTAAATTTGCACAAGACCGATTTTGGGGTTTCAATTCATCATTATTATCGGGTTTCATCACAATTATTGGTGGAGTTCATATCAGCAAACCTGTACCCAAGCAACTAAGGAAGGCTTAAAGGGTATTAAATACTTCCAATGTCTAAATTAGTCAGACTGAATATACTGCTTCTCTACTAATCAGAGGGCTAGTTCCACCTAATTATGAATATGCATACTGGAACACTCTTCGGTGTTGGTCCTGAAAGGAGAGCTTAGTTCATCGGGCTCTGAGCCTTTGAGGTATGGGGCTGGCCCACTAATGAGGGGGGGGCTTGTGCCCTTCCACAAATAGTATTCAAAGTATAAATGCTTGGGGTCGAGGCCACACATAAGCTTACACGTGAGCCCTATTTGCCAATCGCAAATTGCGTGGTACGGCTCATGTATTGTAAGAGGAAGGGAAGAGATGAGAATTTGCGAGGAGTAAGGATGGATTGGAACTCCTCCCTCCACTCCAATGCATTTTTCTTGCCCTTTGTGTGAAACAAGATTATCCTTTTCGTCAAAAATTTAGAAGCATAAAGAGAAATAAAGTTAAAAAGAGAAAACGTAAGAAACATAAATTCTAAATGATCAACTTTTCAAAGAAGGTTAAGCTTTGATGTCCCTCGATTAAAATACTCTTAATTGCTTGAAATTCTGGTTTTTAACGTTCGTATCTCATCGTTAGAAAGGATCCTCGATCTACATCTCACGTGAAGAATCTTTCATGAAACAATTCGTGTAATTTAAGTGGTTTTAAAACTCCTGATTTTTTTTAATAAAACTTAATTTTAACCAATGCGTATAAAAAATTAAGATTCCTCTAAAAAAAAGATGAAATCTATGATATGTAGTGACGTAAATACATGTATAATAATGGGTTATTACATCTGAGTAAGGCTCTCTTTGGTGGACTTTCATGGAAACAAGAATTTAGACATTTGAAAAATTGCAGAGAGAAAAAGCGATGGGTAGGTGCATGGCGGTGCAGCCTCTGCCCTAATTCCAACCAAAATTATACTGCAAACATCAAGATAGAAAATGCACCCATAAATGCATTAACATAGTAAATCATTTAATCTTGTAAAGGAAAAATGAAATAAAGTGCTTTTAATGAAAATACATTGTTCTATAAAAAAATTAAAGAGAAATGTTATATCTATACAGATATTATATCAATTTATAAGTTAGTTGTCAAAAATTTGTGATCTGATTGATATAATCTCCAGCCTCCAAAATAGAGATCTGGTTCGAAACCGCCCTCATAAAATTTAAAAAAAAAAAAAGTTGGTTGAAGTCTGGAAGAGATCAAATATATGTTAAAATTAAATGGTCTTAACTTGAAGCATTTGTGTCCTCAATGGGGACCCTACCAACTCATTGTTATGCTGTTGGTGGGCCACGCCACCATGGTGTCGGCCGAAAAGAAGATGGCACACGAAGTTTAAGAAAGGAAAAAGTCATATAATCTGGTCGGGTTAAGTTTTGAAAAAGATGTTCAATTAAAACCCATTATGCTGATCTCTGAACAGATGTCCACCTCTTTACCTCAAGGTCATATAAAATTTGTGTGCTGAGTGCATTTGTTTGAACATATAAAGGTATAGGACGGCATCTGGAAGACCCCACACAGCATAAACTCCTACAAGAACCACTTTTATATTTAAATTTTATGTTTCTTCATTCCTCTCAAAACCGCCTTTCTCATTCTAAATTGCACCACGCCTTCCTCTGCATTTGTTCTACTCTCTGTCTCTCTGTTAGAAGTTAGAAACAGTTCCACATCTTCTTTCAAAACACTCGTCTTTTTTATCTTCTTTAATCTCTCTCACTGTATATTCCAGAACAGAGCATCATCAATGGAAACCAACAAGTTTGCAAGCATGTTGCATAGAAACACCAACAAACTCACCCTTATTCTCGTCTATGCCGTACTAGAATGGACTCTGATCGTACTTCTCCTTCTTAATTCTATGTTCTCTTATCTGATCATTAAATTCTCCGATTACTTTGGCCTCAAAAAGCCCTGCTTATGGTGTTCTAGGATTGATCATGTCTTAGAACCTGGAAAGAGTAAAGTTTCTTATAGAGATCTTGTTTGTGAAGCTCATGCCTCTGAGATTTCCAAGCTGGGTTACTGCTTTAATCATCGAAAACTGGCCGAGTCACATCATATGTGCGAGGATTGCTCATCCTCATCGCAACCTGATTGTCCAGAATTATCAAAAAGGTTTGCTTTCTTTCCATTAATAAACAAGATTGGTTTTATTCAGAGTAGTGATCAGAAACTCGGTGGAAATGGGGAGGAGAATTTGAATTGCTCTTGCTGTGGCTTAAACTTGGAAAGCAAATTCTACTCTCCTTGTATGTTGATTAAGCCTTCTTGGGCGGATTTCGATTTCTCCCATAAAGAGAATTTGATTGCGGAAACGGGGGTTGATTCATTGATGGTGAAGATTGTACATTGATTGCAGTTGAATCGATTGGCACTCCTGCCACCAAAGACGGAGATCAACCAAGGTATGGAGCGGATGATCAAGGAAATTGTGATTCAGACGTTATTTTGGAATTTAATATGCATGATGAGGAACACGCCGAACCGTTGTCGGAGAATTGGCAGAGTTCAGGAGAGAATTTGGCCTTGCTTTCATCCCATGAGAGCAAGGAGGCGCCCAAGGTTGTAGTGGTTGAGACTGACAGTACCTCTGTAACGCATCCGGAAGGAGATTTCTCGGATTTAGTGAGGGAAGAATATGAACAAGCTGCTATTCCTCAACCAACTCAAACGCCGTCAAGTGCAGAAACAGCAAGAGAAATCGATTCAGATGTTCATATAGGTAGTCCTGTTTGTTTAATTTCATTTTAACCGTTATATAATTCTCCGTTATTGAGCTTATAAAAATAGTACTAATCATTTTCCATTACATGCAGCATCTGAAGAAGTAATTCAAACGCAAAGCTGTGAATTTGATGCAGAGATCTCAAGAGGGGCAGAGATTCTTGATCAGAAACCACTTGATAAGGCTCAACCCCAAGAGGTTCATAAGAGCTGTGAATTTGCTGCTGAGATCTCAAGGGGGGCAGAGATTCCTGATCAGCAACCACTTGATGAGGCTCAACCCCAAGAGGTTCATAAGAGCTGTGAATTTGATGCAGAGATCTCAAGGGGGGCAGAGATTCCTGATCAGGAACCACTTGATGAGGCTCAACCCCAAAAGGTTCTTCCTTCATATGAACACAGGCAACAAAATCTTTCCACCAGCTGTGTCATATTGCACGTCAATGATGATAATGGTAAGCTTTAGATTCTTATATAACCAACTTTAGAAATTGGAGTTGCCACATTTTGATATCTTAATCTGGTATTCTTTTGTTAGGTCCCAAGCCAGCTGAAGAAGAGGTTTTTTACTTCAAAACCATCACAGTAGAAAGTAATAAGCAGGCAATAAACAATCATGTATTGGTACGTTCAGAGCCTAATGAAATAGAGGAAGAAAAGGTTCCTGATACACCTACTTCTGTGGAAAGCTTGCATCACTTGCACAAGAAGTTGATATTGCTTGAGAGGAAGGAATCAATACCAGAAGAGTCCTTAGATGGAAGTGTCATTAGTGAGATAGAAGGAGGTGAGCTGACCATTGAGAAGTTAAAGTCAGCATTGAGGGCTGAAAGGAAGGCTTTGAATGCCTTATATGCAGAACTAGAAGAAGAGAGAAGTTCTTCTGCTGTGGCAGCTAACCAGACAATGGCAATGATAAACAGGCTCCAGGAAGAGAAGGCAGCAATGCAAATGGAAGCATTGCAATATCAAAGAATGATGGAAGAGCAATCTGAGTATGACCAGGAAGCTTTACAGCTTCTGAATGAGCTCATGGTCAAAAGGGAAAAAGAGAAGCAAGAGGTGGAAAAGGAGTTGGGAATGTATCGTAAGAAGGTCCAGGATTATGAGGCTAAAGAAAAAATGAGGATGTCGAGGAGAACAGATAGTAGCACAAGAAGCATTGCTTCTGGTAGCAATGCCGAGGACAGTGATGGACTATCGATTGACCTGAACCATGAAGCAAAGGAAAGAGATAGTTCCTTTGGCAATCAAGAAAGTAGCAACCAAAACACTCCCACTGATGCTGTTGTTTATTTGGAGGAGTCCCTTGAAAACTTTGAGGAAGAGAGGCTAGCAATTTTACAGCAGCTCAAGGAGTTGGAAGAGAAGCTTTTGACATTGAGTGATGGAGAGGAACAACACTTCGAGGATCTCATTATGGTTGAGAATGGAAATGGATACCATTATAATTCAGATGCTGACATTGAAGCAAATGCTTTTGAAAATGGTCATTCCAAGGAAATGAATGGAAAGCATCATCACGAGATTAGAATCAAAGGGTCAAAGGCAAAGACACTTCTTCCCCTTTTTGATGCTATTGTTACAGATGGTGAAGATGCTTTGGGGAACGGACATGAACAAGGGTATGGTTCTGTTCCATTTCAAACATCCTTAGACGCCAAGTTTGAAATGGAGAATAAGCTTGCTATAAAAGAGGAGGTAGATAATGTATATGAGAGGCTTCAAGCACTTGAAGCAGATAGGGAGTTTCTAAAGCACTGTGTCAGCTCCTTGAGCAAAGGAGATAAGGGATTAAATCTTCTCCAAGAGATTTTAGAACATCTTCATGATCTTAGGGGTGTGGAACTCCGAGCCAGGAAGATAGGGGATGGTCCTTTATATTGACCTTGAGCTAAAGTATATTCATGAAGATTTGTCAGGTATATCCATCCATGAAGATTATAGGTGACTATTCTGTGTTTGTTGCTCGTTTTCTCCAACAATTGAGTTGTAATAGCATTTGTTGACAAGTTTTGTGCACTTTGTAAATGCAGGTTTCTCTGTTGGAGTTGATTGACACCTCCAAATCAGGACAAAGAAATCCCAACTTTTGGGTGCGTAACGATACACGGCATTAATGCACCTCAGCATTTTCATCCAAAATTCAGTGGAAGACTACTAAGGACAGGGAGGTTTCTGGTATGGTATGTTTGGTGTCTTAGGTGGACTGCAAAACTGAAGTCTGCCTTCTTTTGTTTTTAAACAACAAAGAAAGAAAAAGAAACCAGCCTTTTTTTTTTTTTGGTGTCCAAATGAACCCAAATTTTTGTGGGTAGTGCCCATCACCACCTTTTGAGGGAAAGGAGGATGATGTGTATATGTGTGTATAGGCTAATGATATGAAGCCACCCTATCATTTATATGTTGTGAGGAAAGGTCTGGCTTGCAAGCTGGAGAGATCCAACAAAGATTCCAGTGCCAGGCACATAACATTAGTTTTTTAAGACACTTAGGGGTAGGCCACTCCTTTTTTTTTGTCATTTTTTTATTTTTGGAGAGAAGGAAAAGGGGTAAGCAACCACTTCATTCTCTCTCATCAATGCATTATTGCATCACATGAGGTTTGTTTATTATTGAGGGGAAAATCTGAGTTACTTGTATACTTCACACATCCATTGTAAGTATATAAAACAGTGTTTGTTTGTTCATGGATTCATCATTTCTTCATTTCTGTAAGGCATATATCTGATAATATCTTGGGAATGAGGAGCGAAGTTTGCTTTCACAAAGCATTTTACTTCATGCATAAACAAGTCGTGGTAGGTAGAAACTAACAAAATCAAGTAAGAATAAGATAATGTACTTAATTAACTATTTTCACTTTGTCCAAAAGAAGAATAAGAAGTAATGTATTCGGTGGCAGTCACAGATCCCTCAATGCATGCGCATATGCAAGGCAATTATCATCATTCGATCTTAGGATCTTCTTATTTTCCTTGCATTGTTGCCTTGGGATATAAATTAAATTATTAAATGGTAGTTTGACATGATGTTAGAGAGTAAACAAAACAAAAACATGATATCAAAGTAGAAGAACTGTATTTAAATTCTGGGTTTAGAAGAATGGGTGTTAAATTCACCTGTTTTAACATCGATCTGTTTAAACTTTTGAGTGTTGATGCAATTTCTGGCGAAACCTTCAACGTACTCCGTAACCTTTAGCTAGAACAAAGTCTTGGGGACCCAGTGGGGGACACACCTCTGATGCTAACTTAGAAACATGATCTTTTCTATTGATAACGGAGATCTCAAAGAGTCTTCACTATTCAGAGCGTACCTGGTGACACATATAGAGTATTCCTTTGGTTACAAAGTTCAGATAAGATAAGATGAAATGTTTTTTTAAAAATTAAATAAAATATTGTTATAATCTAATTTTTTAATATTAGTTTTATTTTAGAATTTGAAAAAGTTAATTTGTTTATTATATTTTGTACAGAAATTTATGAAAGTTATAATGATTATATGAGATGATAGCACTAATAATAGACTCAACAAAGTTTGACTAAAATTTGACTAGAAAATTCACTTTTACAAATTTAGCAAACTACTTTTAACAATACTAAATAACAGACTCAACAAATCTATCACTATTTTATTAAAATATTGATTTTGACATTTTCATTTATTTTAATTCTAATTGTAATTTGAATATTTATTTGTTATTAAAAAATTACACATTAACACTTATATTATTCTAACGGATAAAATTTTCTAACGATCTATTTTTACAACAGTCATATTTTTTCAATTGATATATGGTTGTATTAAAGTTGTAATGGCCCCCTAGCTCAAGGTGGAGTGTAGATATTAGAGCTACACCCATTTAGGACAACAAATCAATAAAAAGACATAAAGAAAGAGGCTTGGTTAGCAATTTGATGTTCTGAAGCAACATGTGATGTCAAAATGACCCCAACTTGTAATTTACAAAATGTGGAGAGGTTCTAATTAAATGAAGAATAAATTGTGAGATTCTGCAAGTCAAGATTACTAGGTTGGGTAAATGATGTGTGGATGTTAACAAAATAAATGGGAGTATCAATGTTTCTTCCTTTTCTAATATTGATACTCCCTTTACTAATATACTCAATACTGGTTGTATTATATTTCCATTACAAGTACAAGTAAATAATAATTTGCAAAAATCAGATGGGCTTTTAATCAACACTCATCAACTTGGAAAGCTAAATTATTCATGCAATACCAAGCAAGCAAACATTTGTTGATTCGACTCAACCCAGTTAAATCTATATGAGCACTACTGTCTGAACTATAGATGGATACTGTCGGAGCTCGACCTAACACCTGATTAAATCAACAAGTCCCACCATATACTAAGGAACAAAATATTACCTTGGTGCTTATACCTTGTTGGATCTATATCGAATAGTTTAAGAGAAAATGCAACCTTTTTTCGCCCTTTAATCAAATAGTCCTATTCTAGTAGTTAGTTTACTTGGGGAAGGGAAAAGGAATATCATTTTGGCCAGTAGCTAGGACTCAATAAATTTGACCACTGGAATTGATGAAATTTAAAATTACTATAGTTTTGTTTGGTCCACTGCAATCCCTTTTTATGCTTCCTAGTAAAATATTGGTTAAATTTTAACTTTGTTGAACCTACTACTAGTGCTCTAAGAAGCTCAATATGATACGTTCTCTCATAGGGTTCAATTCTAGGGAGTAGGGGCTTATATCCGTGAATCTTGGTTATAGAAAGATTTGATCGGCAGTGATTCCAGGTCTAGTATAAATATACAGTGCATTTTAATAATTTTATCCTTTATTTTCTGGCATGAATAATAGAAGAGAGTAGCTTGATTGGAAGCAGAGGAACAAAATAATTCCAGGCATTGCCCGCTGCTTGCTTTACCTTCAATGTACGAAGACTCACATAACTGCATCATCCACCGAGACATCAAGACCATCAATATTTTGTTCGATGATAAGTGGGTCCACAAGATTGTTGATTTTGGTATGGCCCGTGTCAAGGCCCAGATTTTTTTTTAAGAAAATAAATAAATAAGTGAACTAATAATATTTTCTCAAATTTTATCATTTATCATTTTCGTCTCATCCGAATCCTTTTCTCATTATATCCATGAGGTGCTTGTCCGAGATACAAGCAGTTTACATTTGTTGTGCTTTTACTCGTTGAGAGGTGAGCAATTGTATCCATAATGTTTGTCTGATGGCATGCATGCACTAATATTCCTTACGCTGCTAGCTAAGATGGTAAGTACTATTACTTCTTACATTGCTTACCAAGATTGCAGCACTATTACTCTTTTAGGCAAGCACTATTATTCCTTACATCACTCGTCGAGAAGGTGAGTTTGCTCTTAGCATTGCTCCCCTAGGGGTGAACAATTAAAAACCTTGTGATGCTTGCCTTGAGGCAAGCACTTTACTTGCAGTAATGGTAATGCTCACCTACCACATACTCTATTCCTCGTTGAGATGGCAAGCACTATCACTCGCTACATTGCTCGATATATGGCGAGTAACTGGGTCTTGTAATACTCGCCTAACACTCAAGCAACACCATTCCTTATGTTTCCTTGCCGAGTTGGTGAGCACTATCTGTCCTACGTTGCTTGCCAAATAGTAAACACTTATATTCTGTAATGCATACCTGGTGACGAGAACTTTGCACAAGGGTGGCTAGGGGCCGGTACAACTTCACTATCAAGATATTNCATAAGATTATCATCTCAAAGGCCTCTTGTCACAGGGTATGCATCCCCAAGGACTACATTCCATTAAATGTATTGTACTATCCCATAATCAAATATGTTACCAATTTCAGGACCAAAACATCTCTGGTTTAATCTTTTAATGATCAAAATTGGAGAAGCTTGTTTCCATAATTTCATCAACTTGTTAAAGGGAGATGCTTTTTTTTAAAATAGGACCATCTGATTCAATATTAATCACAAAAGATGAATAAATGGAGGTCTTCAAAATAATGCTCTCCTCAGAGAGTTTCAAGGCATCCTTAGATTATGTGGCCCATGATTACAAGTCCTAGGAATAAAATTAACAGACCAGCTTTGCATCTTTGCAAGTAAAAGCTTGATATCTTGGATTATCATCCCTGCAAAATTCTAAGTTTCGTGGCTGTCTTTTATTGCCTTCACCACCAATTGTGCATCCCCTTCCAGAATAACATGATCGAGACCAAGCTACTGACACAGAGTGACTGCTTTGAGAGCTGCGATTGACTCAACCAGCTGAGCATCAGGAAAGGAATCCCTCTAAGATCTTAGACCTGTAGTGATCATTCCCTTCGAGTCTCTGATCACCACCCCTATGCATATCCTACACTTAACCTTATCAACGGTCCCAATTAGTTTTGTAGTAGTTACGGGGTGGAGCAGACCACTGCGTACTGGTAGGTTGGACAGTGTGGGTATTCCAGTTCTTCCCTAGTTTGCTTCTTGAAACTCAAGAATTGATTGCCAAGCCAGCTTGACAACTGCATCTAGAGATGAAATATATCCTAAAAAATCAAGTTGTTCCTCCTTTTCCAAACTTGATACACTATGGCTGCAACCTCTATCATCGTGTCCTCATCCATGACTTCAAAAAGTAGTGATAATAAGTCAATGAAAGAGGGCACTATAGTCTGAAATTTTTGTAGCCTTCTTGAGCTGACACCCCATACATCTTGGACTGATTTGCATGACCACAAGGCATGAGTTACAGTTTCTATCTCAGTCAAACATATTGGACAGAAAGGTAAATCAACAATTTTTCTCTTATAGAGGTTGAGCTTTGTTGGAAGAGACTCGAGGCTGGCCCTCCACAGTAGCATCTTGGTAGCATTTGTTACTCTTAGTTTCCAAATCCTTGACCATATGGTCTGCTTTTGGGAACATCCAAAAGGTTGTCCTAGTGCCCTACCTTCCACTTCATTCATTACATAATAGGTACTCTTCATAGAGAACTTGCCATCCTTAATGCCTCTCCAAACTAGCTTGTCAGGGTCATTGTAATACTTAGGGGAATACTGCAGATTAAATTAGCTTCCTCAACCTCAAACATCTCATGAACTAAGGTAGTCTTCCAAAAGCAACTATTTTTGTCAATGAGACCGCTGACTAGAGCATTTTCCTTCAGATCCCTGCTTGCATATTGAGCTTTAAAGGAGGAAGGTTTTGGAATCCACTTGTCATGCCTCCTGACATTCTCACCATTTCCAATATTCCGAAACAGTCCTTCTATTAGAATAGGCCTAGCTGCCACAAAGCTTCTCTATAAGTATGAGATGTTGTTGCCTAACTTCCCTTGCAAAAAGACGTTGGATCTATGAAAGTATTTGGCTTTTAACACTCCCTTGTTAAAGGGATATGCTTAGAGCATTGTCATTTGCTAGAGCATATAACTTGATATAGAGACATGCTTGAAGCACTTGAAGCAGTATCATTTATTTGCACGATTTAATGAGTGATGGGAAAAAGAGAGAGAGTTTGCCAATTTAATCATTTTCAATCATTTGAATGATTATTGCCGTAATGAAAATAATTAATCATCACCTAAACAAAATATTATTAACAGTTGTTTCTAAATCCAAAATAAAAACAACAGTAAATGGTAAATTAGATCCAGAATATAATAACAGATTATGAATAAATAACCCACATATTTGTTCATAGGATTGGCACAGTTTTCACTTACATTGATCAGTAAATTTTAACAATAGTCAGACGTTTACCTCTTTTTCTTTATTTTTTCTATTTTTCTCACTTCATTGGCACTCTGATCCACTCAGTTTCACAAATCCTCGCCCATTTCTCACTTTTCACCCTTATTTATGCTCTCTTTCTTTCCTCTTCGATACTCTCGTTGTTTCTCTCTTTTCACTTGCCCGTGAGTTATACGTACCATTGGTCCCCCATTTATAGTGCTCGAATTTTTACTGTTGAAGTAAGAGGAAAGCAAGCAAAGTTAACCCATGTTACTCTAGTCTCTATTATAACACTAGGCTTAGGTACTGGAATCTCAGCATCGTTATTTCTATTATTTCCTGAAAACTCCTCTCTTCGCATGCCCCCCTATCCACAACTGCAATCCTTGTGTTGTTAATAATCTTTAGTTTCCGAACAAGTTGCTTAGTGCTTCTAAGCAAATATGTTTGGCCATTCTGAACAGGTATGCCATGCAAGCTGCACGGTCATTCCGAGCAAGTATGCTTGCTAGACCAATATTCTAAGTAAGCATGCGCAGACTCTTCTGTGCCAGAATTCTTGGTCTTTCCATACTTGACATCTTCCGAGCAAGTATGCTGAGCACGCATTTCGGAGCAAGTATGCTTGGATTCTTCTGCACCAAAATGCTCGATCTTTTAGTGATTGGCATCTTCCGAGGAAAGCAAGTTAGTCAATTTGTTGGACAAGTATGCTCGATATCTCCAAGTACTTGTGCTAAGCAAGGTGTATGCTTAACTTTTTCCGACCATTATGCTCAAGCTGGTTTCCGAGTACTCCCTAAGCCCGGGCTCCGACGTGGCATTTTACACATGCAAAAAAAGATACTAAATTCCAGCAATTAAAGTTTATAGAGTAACTATTAAATATGTGTGTATATATATATATGTTATTAGTTTTAAAATAATATTTAAAATGCAGATCTAGATTTTAATTAAATTGGTTAATAGGCATTTATTTATTAAGCTTTATTAATCTGTCCAAAATTACAGCCTAACTCTTACTAAAAGATCAAACACATATCAACACACGCGTGATGGGAACTAAATTAAACAAATTCTATTTGCAAATCGGTCTGAGTATCAATTTTTATTCAACACTTTTACTGTTTATATTTTAATTTAGGATAATGTTAAATATAATTATAGGTTGTATAAATACCCTACAATCTTTTTTTAAAAAAAATATCTGTATAATCTTTTTGAAAAAAAAATATGGTTTATCGTAAAAATAAAAATTAGTTTTTTATATGAATATCATATTATTATTTTTTTAAAAAGAATGTGCGACATTTTTATATTATTTGATTATAAATATCATTTCCCTATTTTATTATTTTACGTAGATGAAAAATATATAATTGGTACATGGATCTAAAGTAGGAATGACAATATGTGACATGACTCATTAATCCAACACGAACACGATACGATAATGACGGATTTGAATTTAGTCTTAACGGGTTCAGGTCAAAATGGGTTAACCCATTAAAATACGATTGTTTAACGGGTTGATAACGGGTCAACCTGTTTTAACACATTATAATCTGTTATGACCCATTAAGAAATTAAGTTAAAGTTACAATTATACCCTTATACTTAAAAGTAATATTTTTAAAATTTTAATTTCGATATTTTTATTATTTAGATTTTAATTTTAGACTTGTAAATTATTTTTATAATTTTTATAGATATTGTGATTTTAATATTTATATAAAATTATACTAATTTAATCAGGTCAAACCAATTAATTTCAAATCTATTTAATCTATTTACATAAACGGATTAAAATAGGTTGACACGTCACGACACGACTCGTTATATTAATGAATTGTATTAAAATTTGATATTTTGATACGATAAATTTAATTAGTTAAATTTGGATTTATTGATATTATAATATATATATATATATATATATATATATATATAGATACGCACGATACATTAAAACGGTTTGACTCTTTAATCCAGAGTACGTAATTCATGGACATCTATCGGGTAAAGGAGACGTATTCAGTTTTGGCCCTTCTGGGGTCTTGGTCTTGGTCTTGGTCTTGGAGCTAATAAGCAGCCGGAGGAACTAACCTTCGATATATATATGCACGTACATGCTCAGAAGTCAGAATCTACTTGAGTGGATGAGAATTTAAGTATTTAGATACCATGGTGTTTTATGATAAGCAAAGTATAGTTAATACTCATCGGTGAGCTGGCTTTTGGTCAAAAGAACTACCGTTCAACCTTTTTTTGTTTTTTTAAGTAAATCTAAATTTAGTTTTACCACGTTGGGGTATTTGGGTATAGAGTACATAAGGTATTCTTATAATCTTCCAATACTATTTATTTATTATTTATTTATTACTATTAATTACTTTTTATATATTTTTATCTTATTTTTTACGTATTTTTTCCAACACTTCTTACTATCCAAACTTACCAAGCCTGTAAGTTTCATATATTTTCTTTTAAAAAACTAGATTTATTATTTAATTTTTTTTTAATGTAGATTTCTGTTTACTTTTATTTTAAGATAGTGTGCAGAAGTTAGCGATGAATTATACAAATTATTTTTTTAATAAATTATTTCAGTCCAATCCACATCATGTATACCTAATGCGTTTACTTACGTGCAAGCAAAGGACTTTTTCATGCATAGGAACCTTCGGAGAGATATCTGTACGTGGAAATCTGTGGGTTAGTACCGTCAGATGAGAATTTTTAATTTTAGATAAAAGTTTAAAATATTATATTTTAATATTATTATTATATTTTTAATATTTAAAAAAATTAAATTATTTATTATATTTCATTTAAAAAATTAAGAAAATTATAATGATAAAATAATATAAAAATTTTCTATTTCATCTCACTTGGCAAGTTAGAAAATTTGTCGTAACCAAATAATTAAGTCAGTGTTTGGTTATCAAGCTTAGCTAAATTCAACTCAACTCATCCTATCTAAACATTACAACTTTCTCAACTTTCAATACAAAATATAATAAACAATTCAATTTTTTTAAATCTCGAAATAATAATAATAATAAATAATATTTAAATAATATTTTATTCAATTTTTAACTTTCAACTCATCTTAACTCAACTCAATTCATCATCTAAATCAGCCCGAATCTCTATATATATTGTACGTTGACAAAACTATATATGGGAATTAGCATCATTTATATGAATTTAAGGATTGTATTGATTATAAGGTACGACCTAGCTATTGGTACGTTCTTAGCTAGGATGGATCAGTCAAATTTGGAATTGTTAAGCACGGAATTAGGAGCTGTGCAATATCATTTATACAGTACCATTCAGAGATCGGAAAAGAATAAAATTCATTCAAGATCTGACTAGGTTAAACTATGTATGTCTCGATCATATGTTGTCAACGTTAAATTTGGATCCTTTACTCGCTTTGCGAAGTTAGCACTTTCTTTAATTTCAAATATCTAAATATAACTTAAATATAAGTATTTTTTAATTTCAAATCTTAAATTTTTTTATCTAATCATTACAACATTTTCAAACGCATTTTGACTGATCCATATACTAAGGAACAAAATACTACCCTGGTGCTTACAACTTGTTAGATCTATATCGAATAGTTTAAGAGAAAATGCAACCATTTTTCGCTCTTTAATCAAATAGTCCTATTTTAGTAGTTAGTTTACTTGGAGAAGGGAAAATGAATTTTTTTATGCCAAAATATTATTTTGGCCAGTAGCTAGGATTCAATAAATTTGACCAGTGAAATTGATGAAAGCTAAAATTATTATAATTTTGTTTAGCCCACTGCAATCCCTTTTTATGCTTCATGGTAAAATGTTGGCCAAATTTTGACTTTGTTGAACCTATTACTAGTGCTCTAAGAAACTCAATATGATATGTTCTCTCATAGGGTTCAATTCCAGGGAGTAGGGGTTTATTTCCGTGAATCTTGGTTATAAAAAGATTTGATCGACAGTGATTCCAGGTCTAGTATGAATATATGGTGCATTTTATTAATTTTATCCTTTATTTTCTAGCGTGAATAATAGAAGAGAGTAGCTTGATTGGAAGCGGAGGTACAAAATAATTCCAGGCATTGCCCGGTGCTTGCTTTACCTTCACGTACGTACGAAGACTCACATAAGTACTGCATCATCCACCGAGACATCAAGGCCAACAATATTTTGTTCGATGATAAGCGAGTCCACAAGATTGTTGATTTTGGTATGGCCAGGGTCACGGCCAAGACTTTTTTAAGAAAATAAATAAATAAGTGAACTAATAATATTTTAATAATATTTTCTCGAATTTTATAATATCACTTATAATTTTCGTCCCGTCTGAATCATTTTCTCATTATGTCCATGAGGTGCTTGTCTGATATACAAGTCTGAGGTACAAGTACTTTACATTCATTGTGCTTTTACTCATGACTAAGAGGCGAGCAATTGTATCCATGATGCTCGTTTGATGGCAAGCACTAATATTCCTTACATTGCTAGCTAAGATGGCAATTACTATTATTTCTTACATTGCTTACCAAGATTGCAAGCACTCGTAGTACTCTTTTAGGCTAGCATAATTATTCCTTACATTGCTCCTAGCATTGCTCCCCTAGGTGAGTACAATTAAAAACCTCGTGATGCTTGCCTTGAGGCAAGTACTTTATTTGCAGTAATGTTCACCTACCACATACTCTCTATTCCTCGTTGAGATGGTGAGTACTATCACTCGCTACATTGCTCGATCTGTGGCGAGTAATTGGGTTTCATAATACTCACCTAACCTCAAGCAACACTATTCCTTATGTTTCATCGCCGAGTTGGTGAGCATTATCCGTCCTATATTGCTCGCCAAGTAGTGAACACTTATATTCCGTAATGCATGCCTAGTGATGAGTACTTTGCATGAGTGGCTAATAGAAGTGAATATTTCAAGAATATAAGAGGATGAACCAACCATCAAAAAGCATACTATTTCTTGTGGGACAAAATGACCAACAAAAGATACAAAACTTTTTTATATTACATAACAAAAATTTTTCCATCTAGGATAGCTGTGAAAACAATTCAACACTTTATATGGGAAAATCTTGATACTTGTTTTCTTATAGAGGGGTAGGGATTTCCATGACAAGGGCAACTAGGGGCTGGTACAACTCCACTATCAGGATGTTAGAGGAAAATTAGGGATTTTTCCGTTGTCTTGCCATTGGTCTTTTACCATCCTATGACTGGTAACTGCCCAAAAGTAGATTTGCATTCTTCCATTCGACAACTAGATATGTTTATCTACAATGATTGCTATTATTGTACTCGTAAGTTCTCCATGATTATTCTATTGTACAATTCCATCTAAAAAATAATGAAGGAATAAAGTGAGTTTATAATCAACTCAATAAGTGAAAGTCAGTACCAATTGAGTGAACAGATGAGCAGGTTATAGTAAGCATATAATGGTGCAACAATGGTCAAAGGAAATTAACATGTAAATTTGAGTTTTAATCCCCATGAAATGTTACCAATATTTTCATACATGTGTGAAGAATACATCAAATAATCCAACATTTGTCAAAAGCCACATTATATTATCTTTATCTTGTCTTATCTTAAATTCACACATTTATCATTGTTTACTGTTTTTCGTATATACCTATAATTTGCGTGCATGATTTTACCACCCCCCCCAAAAAAAAAAAAATTGGGTTGTAAACCCTTTATTCCCCGTCATCAGATAGGGTATGCATCCCCAAGGACTACCTCCATACCATTGAATGTATTGCACTATCACATAATCAAATTTGGTATCAATTTAGGGACCAAAACATCTTTTAATCTTTTAATGATCAAAATTGGCCAACCTTGTTTCCAAAATTTCATCAACTTGTTAAAGGGACATGCTTACAGCATTGGCATTTGCGTGAGCATATAACTTGATATGGAGACATGCTTGAAGCACTTGAAGCAGTTTGCCAATTTAATCATTTTCAATTATTCGAATGATTAATAGACAGATGCCATAATGAAAATATTTAATCATCACATAAACAAATATTATTAACAGTTATTATTGAATCCAAAATAAAACCAACAATAAATGGTTAATTAGATCCATAATATAATAATAGATTATGAATAAATAATAGGGGTGATACCCGCATATGCGGGAGATGGTTCCCCCACCCCCCCAAGGAGGCAAGGGCTTACAAGCAAGAGTGTGCAATGAATTGGCATAGGAGGCCAACCATATATAGGACTCTAAGGCCATATAAGAGTCTTACTTGATCAATGTGAGACTTACTATCTTCTATGCCAATTCTGCACACTCTTGCTCACAAGTCCAACATTCTTGTGAATAAGTCTAACAGATTGTAATATATACAATTTGTAAACTATAAATATATATTTATATAGATATTTATTTATATATTAAAAAAACTATTAGTGGGGACAAGGTGGGGGAAATGTGGGGCGAGGTTGGGCCCTGCCCCCTGCCCTAATTGGGGAGCTAGATGTGGTACGGGTTGCCCCGCCACCCACACTTAGCGGATGATGGTCCTCCCTACCCATGCGGAGGCAGGGCAGTCAGGGGCAAGTTAGTGGAGCGTAGGTTACGCTACCCACCCCTTATAAATAACCCACATATTTGTTCATAGAATTGGCACAGTTTTCACTTTCATTGATGAGTAAATTTTAATAATATTGAGACGTTTTCCTCTTCTACATTTTTTTCTTTTTCTCTTTTCCTCACTTCACTGGCACTCTAATCCACTCACTTTCACTGATGCTCACCCATTTCTACTTTTCACCCTTATTTATGCACTCTTTCTTTCCTCTTCGATACTCTCGTACGTTGTTTCTCTCTTTTCACTTGCCCGTGAGTTATACCATTGGTCCCCTATTTATGGTGCTCGAATTCTTACTGTTGAAGTAGGAGGAAAGCAAGCAAAGTTAACCCATGTTACCCTAGTGTTTATTATAACACTCTAGGCTTAGGTCGAATTCCAGCGTCATTATTTCTATTATTTCCTCAAAACTCCTTCTCTCTTCGATGCTACCCTATCCACAACTGGGATCCTTCTGTTGTTAATAATCTTTAGTTTCCGAGCAATTTTTTTTTTAATCGAATACCCTCCAGGCTTTATTGAATATCCTCATTTTTTATAGAAGAATACTGTAATTACAGAACATTCCAATATGACAACCTTAGTTTCCCAGCAAGTTGTTTGGTCATTCCGACCAATATTCTAAGTAAGCATAGACTGTGTGTCAGAATTTTGTCTTTCCATACTTGACATCTTCCGAGCAAGTATGCTTGGATTCTACTGCGCCAAAATGCTCGGTCTTTCAGTGATTGGCATCTACCGAGGAAAGCAAGTTAGTCATTTTGTTGGACAAGTATGCTCGATATCTCAAAGTACTTGTGCTAAGCAGGCTGTATGCTTGGCTTTCTCCGACCACTATGCTCGAGGTTTCCGAGTACTCCCTAGGCCCGAGCTCCGACGTGGCATTTTACACATACAAATAAAGATACTAAATTCCAATAATTAAAATTTATAGAGTAACTATTATATGTGTGTATATATATATATGTTATTAGTTTTAAAATAATATTTAAAATGCAGATCTGGATTTTAATTAAATTGGTTAATAGGCATTTATTTATTAAGCTTAATTAATCTGTCCAAAATTACAGCCTAACTCTTACTAAAAGATAACACGCGCGCGTGATGGGAAATAAATTAAACAAATTCTATTTGCAAATCGGTCTGAGTATCAATTTTTACTAAACACGTTTACTGTTTATATTTTAATTTAGAATAATATTAAATATAGTTATAGATTAATTTGTTAAGATGACCACATGTCGGACTGGAATGGAGGGGCTTCCTGCGCAGCGGTGGTTTGTGATGCCTGCGGAGGCCGATCTCGTGTGGTGGTGGTCTCACGGTGGTAGACACAAGAAGAGAGAGGGGTGGCGATGACTACAGAATATGAAGAATACGAAGAAACCCTAAGGGCTCCCACGTGCAAACAGGATGTCCTTTTGTTTAGACTGGGCCATGTGTTTAGAGACTGGGCCAACGTGCTATAGCCCTATTGCCAGTGTTTTTGTGTTTGCTTTTTCTAAGTATTTTGTGTTCTGTTTTGGTTTAATAATAAAAAAGAAATAGGCTATTGGACCAAGTGTCCATAGCATTTGAGTCCCACTCTTCCTTAGGAGGTATGTGGGTGTTTGTACTCCTCCTCTTTGAGAGGATGGAGTGTGGTTGTACTCCTCTCCCTTGGGAGGATGGAGTCTGTTTGTACCTCTCTTCTTTAGAAGAGAGGTCTGTTAGCTCTTTTTTAATAGAGCGCTTTCTCTATTGACTGTTGTCAAGAGAGAGTTTATAGAAGTTAAGACAATGTCCGTCACAAAGAAATTTGTGGTCGGAGGAGCCCCTAACAGATGTGTAATTTGGCTGGTAATCTGGGTTTTTCCTTGTATTAATTAGTCACAGCTGTAACTTCGATTTCATTGAATGAAATGAAGTCTATTTCTATAAAAAAAAAATATAGTTATAGATTGTGTAATTACCATACACTCTTCTTGAAAAAGAGTACGGTTTATTATTAAAAATTAAATTTTTTAGGTAAATCTCATATTATTATTATTCTTTTTTAAATGTGTGACATTTGTATATATATTTTTTAACTATAAAGATAATTTCTCTAATTTATTATTTTACGTAGGCGAAAAATATGTAGCAAGTACATGGGTCCGGGGTACGTAATTCATGGACATCCATCGGGTAAAGGTTGACGTATTCATTTTTACTTTTGGCCCTTTTGGTGTCTTGGTCTTGAGTGGATGAGAATTTAAGTATTTAGATACTGTGGTGATTTATGTTAAGCAGAGTATAGTTAATACCCATCGGTAAGCTGGCTTTTGGTCAAAAAAACTACCGGTCAACCTTAATTTTTTTTTTTTCTTGTAGTAATTCTAAATTTAGTTTTAAGTCTATAAGTTTCTTATATTCTCTCTTAAAAATATAGATTTATTATTAAAAATTATTATTATTTATTTAGATTTTAAATTTATTTACTTTTATTTTAAGATAGTGCGTAGAAGTTACACAGCGTAAAATTATACAAATCATTTTTTTATTTTTTTAATAAATTATTTCAGTCCAATCCACATCATGTATAGGACTTTTTCCTGCATAGGAACCTTCGTAGAGAAATTTGGATGGGGGCATTTCTCTGTTAAATTTGAATAGTAAGATGAGAATTTTTAATTTTAAAAAAAAAGTTTAAAATATTATTTTTTAATATTATTATTTTTTTGAAATTTAAAAATATTGAATTATTTATTATATTTTATATGAAAATTTTAAAAAAATTATAAAAATAAAATAAAAATTTTATGTCTCATCCTATTTGCCAAATCTATCAAGTTCAAGAAAATTTGTCACAACTAGATGACTTAGCATCACTTAAATGAATTTAAGGATCGTATTGACTATAAGGTACTAACTATTGGTGTGTTCTTAGGATGGATCGGTCAAATTTTGAATTGTTAAGCATGGAATTAGGAGCTGCATGTGTGATATCATTTATACAGTACCATTCAGATAGAGATAGGGAAACAATAACATTCATTCAATATCTGACTAGTTTAAACGATATATATCTCGATCATATGTTTTCAACGTCGAATTTGGACCCCTTACTCGTTTTGCAAAGTTGGTCCTTTCAATTTTCTTTTACGGATGAGTTGGTTTCATGTCATGTTATCTGATATCATTTCAACATCTAAATATTATTCAAATATAAATATTTTACAATTTCAAATCTTAATTTTTTTTTATTTAATCATTACAATATTCTCAAACTTCTAAAGTATTTTATAAACTCAAACCATATTATTAATGTAACAGTACGCTAAAAATTTAGTCTTATCTCCTCACCCTTCACTTTCTTTTTCGCACATTTTGACAGCATGGCAATCAGTTTTGGATTCTTTTCCGACATCAGTCACTATCTCTCTCGTCTCCACCCTCACCCGAAATCACATGCATAATTATCTTTCTCGGTAAATCACGTTACTTTGTTCTTCACCGATAACTATAAAATCATGAACAGATTTATCCTAAGCGTTGTACCTCGATGGCGTATTCCGGATCTTATCCACCGAATTTCAAAGTATTAGATAAGTTTTTTTTTTTTAAGTAGCACAATTATAATAATTTAATGAGCTCTGAAAATATTATAATTGTGGATAATTACTTAGATTAAATTTTTTAATTGTTTTAAGATATTAAGAGGTTTATTTTTTCGTTGAAAACTCTTATTTAAATTAAATGGTTTTATCCTCTCTGAGTAATTAATGATGCTTTATCATTTTATATAATGATGAAGAAATATTATTTTATAAACCTTAGTTTGTAAAATAATATTTTATCTTAATTCCTCTCAGTGTTGTAATTAAGTGTTTTATTAATTTAAATGATTTTATCCTCTTCGATTAATTAACGGTACTTTATCATTTTAAATAATGATGAGGAAATATTATTTTATAAACTTTAGTTTATAAAATGATATTCTACCTTAATTACTCGTAGTGTTTTTTTTAAGTGTTTTATTTAAAATAAAACACTTACGCATTTTCAAATCAGTGTTTTAACTCATCGTTGGTTTATTTGAGGATCCCGAAACGTAGGATTGAAGTTAATTACCTAGGCTCCTACCCTTTTCCCTTCACTTTTTCCTTTTTCCTTTTTCTTCTCTCTCTTTCCTCTCTTTCTCTCTCTCCCCATGCTCTTCCCTTCCCCATTTCTCCTTACCGTCGTCGCCCCTTTGACCGCCCGTTTCTCCGCCGTCCGGTGGAGGTGTCGCCACGCATTCCCACCAATTTTCAGAACAATTGGACCCACCGTTAGCCGCCACGCACGGCCTAAAGTTGCTGCCCCAGCCCAGTTTTTCCCCTTCTTTTGCCTTTCCGCGCAACCACCTTCGACAGCCCATATCTCCGCCGTCCGGTGGAGGTGTCATACACCACCCCCGCCATTCTCTTCCCCTCACATCAGACTACAACCCCACCAAGTTTCACCTCCATCCGAGCCACCGTTAGCCACCACTCTCGCCTCCAAACAAATGGGTCTTTAAGGCTTTTTCACCATTTTGGACCACCATACACGGCCAAATCAGCCACCAAGCACCACAATTGGATTCACTACATCAAGGGCTTCCTCCCCATGTCTTTCTTTTTCCCTAACTCTCACTCTTTCTCATATGGGTTTCTCAAAACACCCGTTCGGTTGCACCACCGTACGCCGCCGTACACGGCCACCCGTGGTGTTTCACCACCACCATCTTGTTCCTCTCATCCTCATGAACCTCTCCAAGAAATTTCATGGCCAATGGAGCTTTGTAGAGCTCTCACTCTCCAAGGCCGAAAATGGCTTCAAACGGCCGATCTGCCTCCGTCAGCCACCGTCTGACCACCAACTCGCCACCACAGCTCCACCACATGTTCATCTACCTTTCCCTAGCTTGCCATGAAGTTCTATGGCATTTCGCTACCTCGCGTTTTCCTCCCACCGTTCGGTTTTACTGTTCACGGCGTGATGCCGCCGTGCTCCGCCACCTTTGACCACCACAAGGCGACCATGAGCCTTCCAAGGCCACGTTTAGCTTTTCTCAGCCTCAAATTACCACTTTATGTGGTGGACAGCCACCGTACGCGGTGTTACCGCCACGTACGTTCCTCCGACGCATGTTCGTGACGAACAGCGAGCGATACACGGGTTATCCCGTCGATGGTATAACCCTCTATCTTTAGTTATTTATGTTTAACATAGTTGATTTGGTTGGCTGTAGACTGTGTAGTTAGTGTTTGTGGAGTTCGCTGCGTAGTTGTGAAGCGAAATGTGGTTGTGAAGTGTTGGGCTTGATTTTGTAGTTTTGTGGACTGTGCTGTGAAGTATGGGCGTGCGATGGATGCCGTAGTTGTGATACGGCGTGTAGTGTGAAGAGAGTACGCGTGTAGCGTATTCTGTGTAATGCAGCGACGGGCCGCGCGACGTGCGCTGTAGTGATGTGTGTCGTAGAAGGAAGGGAGTACGCATGTAGTGTACTCCGTGTTGTATGGCGATGCATCGTGTGATGTGCATCGTGTTGATGAGTGTTGTAGCGAAGGAAGTACGCGTAGCGCGTACTCCGTGTCGCGTAGCGATGCACCGTGAGACGTGTATCGCAGTGATGGGTTTTGTAGTGTGAATGGAAGAGAGTTCACGTGAGTGTACTCTGTACTAAGTCGTGATACACCGGATGGCGTGTCACGAAGGGTTGAATGGCGTAGCAGAGAAGTGTGGAGCGTATGGTGTAATGTTGGGAAACTGTATGACAGTGTCCCGAAGCAGTGATGATATGGATTATAGTCCGGGATGACTGGTGTCATCTTGTGGTTGACTATGGCTAAGAGTATATGGATTGAGAAATGAGTTGTTTGTTTGGTTGTTATTGATAATTTTAATGAACTTGTTTTAGTGCAAAGGCTTTCTGAAGTCAATTTATCTCTTCCGAGTATAGTGAAACCTCAAGTTGGCCGTGGTGTTGCAAGTGCTTACAATATGGCAATTGAGTTCAGAAGTGAAAATCTTAAGGACTTGAGTGTTCCTCTTCCAGCTGTTGTGCAGTTCCTCGTGTCTCGCGCTCTATTCTCATAGAACGCGACGATCGAGGTAAGTTAGCCTCTAACTTACTATCAGTTTATTGTGTATGTGTGATGGGTAAGGGAACTACAATTTATGTATGTATGTTATCGTATATGCCATGTCATGCTATGTCATTACATGTTTATCTGCTTACGTATGATTTAATCTCTCATAATAATTATCTGTTACACAATCTTTTCTGTCATACAATGTTGTATGTTATAAGTATGCCATGTTAAGTATGCCATATGATACATGTATGCCATGAAATATTTATGATTAAATCATATTGTGCCATTTACAAGTATACGCTATGTTAGAAAAGTATATGATATTAAATAATATCTCATGCATTAAGAAAGATAAGACATGTTATGTTACTTATAATGCGTGGGGCCACAACAACTGTGGAGTACTATTATATTTTATGTTACTTATAATACGTGGGGCCACAACAACTGTGGAGTACGTATTATATTTATGTTACTTATAATGCGTGGGGCCACAACAACTGTGGAGTACGTATTATATTTTATGTTACTTATAATGCGTGGGGCCACAACAACTGTGGAGTACGTATTATATTTTATGTTACTTATAATGCGTGGGGCCACAACAACTGTGGAGTACGTATTATATTTATGTTTTTTTTTTTTTTTTTTTTTTTTTTTTTTTTTTTTTTTTTTTTTTTTTTTTTTTTTTTTTTTTTTTTTTTTTTTTTTTTTTTTTTTATTTTTTTTTTTTTTTTTTTTTTTTTTTTTTTTTTTTTTTTTTTTATTTTTTTTTTTTTTTTTTTTTATTTTNATGCATGCATCTTTAACCTGTGTGTGAGTTTTATGTTAACTTACTGAGATTTGTAATCAAATTTCACTGTGGTAGTCCCAACTACTATTCCCCCCGAATGGTAGATCTTGTTACAGGACCCGAAGGAGAATTGGAATCTGACCAACTGAATACAGTCGACTAGGTCACGGTGCGATGTTGATGATGACATAGTACTTAACTTAGGTTACTACTTGTACTTTTGGAGTTGTATCTCAAGTATTCTTTTGATCACAACCATTTTAGACTAGTGTGGTGATCACGGCTATTTAGTATGCCTTTATGTATGAAATATGTTTCAAGTATTTGGGATAATTTTTAGTTTGGTGCATAGTATTGCTAAAGAAAAAAAAAATTATCCGCTGCGAATATTGCATAATGTTAGATGCATGTTAGGAACATTACATCTTATATGTCATGAATGGGGGCAGGTAACCTTGTGTTGTATGTCTCGACGCTTCAAATGTCCGTTCAATCCCAAGCGGAATTTGGGGGCGTCATAATTAATATTATATATTCACAACCCATTTTATTATTATTCATAAATTTTTCATTTCATCTTGTCTCAAGATCCAAATGAGACCTTAATCATAATTTGTATTAATATAAAAGATAAGAGGTACATGCAAGAGGAATGCATGGGGTTATGGTTGAGGCTGAGAGTGCCTCCGTAATGCATACACAAGGTGGTTTATCGGATTTAGTGATGGAATATCAATATGAACTACAAGCTGCTATTACTCAATCAACTCAAAGATCATCTGGTGATGATGATGATCAAGAGGAGCAAGAAGCAAGAGAAATGGATTCAGATGTTCATCTAGTTGCAGCATCTGAAGAATTAATTCAAATGCAAAGCTGTGAGTTTGATCAAGAATGACAAATTAGACTGCTTTCACAAAGCATTTTGCTTAAAACATAAACAACTATTATTAGGTAGAAGAAATAATCAACAAAATGATGAAGTAAGAATGAGTAAGATAACATACTAAAAGCCAAGTCTGCGTGCGGTTGGTCTAATTAACAATATTAGCACTCCTCTATATATAATATGCTGTGTAGTGCGTTAGGCTATTTCAGTACTATCCAATTATATATATAATTCTCAGCTAGCTTGTCCAAAAGAAAAACTAAGTGGATGTTTTGGATTGCGATGAAAAATATAACTTATAATTTTAGGATTTATAGCTTATAACTTAAATAACAAGTTCTATTATTAAAAAGTCATTTACTGTTTGATAACTCTGTCACTAAAGTACTTTTAAAGTTAGTTATATTATTTTTTAAAAAAATATATAGTTATCTGCAAGAGCTTTTAGATAAAAGTTTCAATTTAATATTTTTTTAAAAAAAGTAGATTTTTAACTTTTTTTTAAATGATTAAAACACTTTTTATAAATTTATTAAACATCTCATTTTTTTTCTTTAAAAAAATTTTTAAAAAATTAAAAATACTTTTTAAATTTTCTAACTCAATCCCTGTATGGGCGGTGCTACACGCACCGCTGGGAGCTCCCGCTGGGGCTCCCGCTAATGAGTTAAAATTTTTTTATTTTTTTGTATTTATTTATATGTATTTTTTTAATACATTTAAATATTTTTAAAAAAATAAAAAAAATCAGAATATTATTAAAAAATATTTACTTAATCATTAAGTAAAAAAAATAATAATAAAAAAAATAAAAAAAAAACATAGCGGTAAGATCCATTGGTGGAATCAACGGTAAAAGTAGTATTTTTCTTATTATTATATAGGAAGGAAAGACGGAAGAGTTAAAAATAATATAAATAAATCGATTTTTTTTCTTTCTTTTTGTTGCGTTGAACCTGCAGCTAGCTGGCTAGCGATAAGTTGCTGAAGTCATCGTTAGGTATATGCGCGCATGGATTAAATAATACCTCTAGACACAACATTTCCTTCTTTTTCAATTTTAGGTACTGTTTTCAAAGAAACAATATTATTATATATATTGTTAANTGTGTAGTGCGTTAGGCTATTCCAGTACTATCCAATTATATATATAATTCTCAGCTAGCTTGTCCAAAAGAAAAATAAGAAGCAAGGGTCACGGGTGGTTTTCGGCGACGTACGTAATTAAACACATACACTAAACTGATCAACTTTGACGTGCAGCTGCCCCCCACTTGATAAATTTTGACTAAAGTACTGCTATGCGCATGGTGTTTATTGGAATATACGGTTCTATACGTGATCATATATAATTTTTTTTATTTTTTATTTTTTTCTTATTAAATATATGGTGTGTATAGATGATGAATAAAATAATTTAATTAATTTAAAAAAAAAATTAAAAAAATTAAAATAAATATAATGTGTAGTGTGTAAAGATGATTGATAGTAAAAGTCATAATATTATTAAATTAATAATTTCTTATTTAATTTATTTGTATCACATTTTATATTCTAATTAAAAATATTAACTACCAATTTAATATTAATAATAATTATATTCTAATTAAATTAATATTAAAAATGATATTTTCAAAAGTACTCATTTAATGCTAATAAACAAGAATTGAGATTAAACTCATCTAAAAAATTCTATCTAAATTTCTTAATTACTAACCAAATTTCTAGCAACATACTCAATCCAATGTAGTGAATCTAATGAGAAATTAGTATTTTAATATTTGGTGAATCAAGTGTAGTTCTTTATTTTTAGCCAACTACTGTAACAGAAATCTAAATTGTTTTATATATGCCCAATTCAATATAGGATGTTTTTGACATAGATTATATAAATTTTGGCCAACCTTCTCATTTGGCCAAGCCAATGATGAAGCTCTTAGTCCTAGATTGCTCTTTAACCAAGCTAAAACTAGTGTTATAGAATATCAACAAGCCTAGGGTAATCCGAGTAAGAGCTCAAGACAAATCCAGTAGGGAGGAGGAACACAGTCCGATGGAAAGCTCCTATGGACGGATTTGTGAAAGTGAATTAGGATGCTGCTTTTAACTCAAATAATAGAAAGATGAGAGCAAGTGTGGTCATCAGAGATGAAGAAGGGGACGTGCAAGTCTCATTATGTATGTCAAAGGATCAAATTAATTCATCTACTGTAGCTGAGATTACTACTTTGTGTAGGGCCCTAAAATTGTGTGTAGAGCTTAACGTGGAAAAGGCAACTTTGAAGGGGATGTCATGAGAATTTTCAAGGCAGTTAATAGTGCAGAAGACAACTGGGAATGACATGGGCAATTAGTCGAAGACATGAAAAGAATTCTGTGTAAAAAATCTAGTCGGACAGTTCAACATACATATAGGAAAGGGAATAGAGTAGCTCATTTTCTAACAAAATTTGCTTATGATGTCAATGCAAAACAGGTGTAGACAGAAGATGGCCTGAGGGTTGTTTTAGTTTTGTTATACAGGAAAAATTGTGTGTTGATTGATTAATTCTTGATGAATACAAAGATATGGTTTGATTCAAAGCTTGTTAAATCCGAGAGTTCTACAATAGTCGCTAAAGAAGCCTGTCTAGATTCTTATCATTCCCATATTGATATTTGGGGAGAAATTGGAACCGAATGTATGGCAAGCTATTTTGGACTTTGTTCGTTGTGGACGCCTAACATGTCATCCACACATTTACAGCGAGAATTAGAAGGTCACGTATGTAAACTCATGCAATAAGTCTAAAATGCATGGCAAGAGCATGCACCACAGTTAAACCCTCTTTTTTAAAAGTAAAGCACAATCAACACAAATTGGAAAGCAATTCAAAAAGAACAAGAACAAAAGCAACACTAGGTTGAGCAAAAAAATGTAATCGAAGAAAACACTAACCTGACAGTCTAAAATTGTTGTTTAGATGTTTATTTTTCATTTCAATTTCAATTTTTTTTGCAAGACATATATTCGCTTAAAAACCAAACCGGTCTACCTTTTTACAAAAGTTTGCACAAGACTTGTCTATTTGAGACTTGTACAAATCATTTCTCATATAAAATATTTATCCTATATATAGTAGATGGGCTAGCTTTTACAAGAGTATTTTGACTAAACCTGCCCCTTGCTCACATATATATATATATATATGAAAATTAAATATAGTCCAGTACTCATGACCCATGACTTGGCAGATTGAGAGGCGACGGGGAAGAAGTCCAAGATGGCCCAAGAAGGAAGAGACAGATGGCCCTCCCTCAAGCCTAGTGCATTAATGAGGGAAAGATCAGTAGGGATCTTGTCTCTTGCAGGATCGGTAGCATTATATACGATGTCGAATGTCCGACACCGAAGTCAAGTCCCTGTTGTTGACAGGAACAGCCGCATTAAATGTGACAACATGCCATCCAGAACAAGGATAATCATTACAGCAAGAGCAGTGTATGGGATCCTTCAGGATATAAATAGGAAAAGGTTGGTAACAAAAGAAGGTTAATCATTCTTTGAACTCTTTGAGCTTTCCCCTTCTTGTTCTCTGTGAAAAACATGTTCTAACACTGGTACCGAAGGTGTCATGGACACACCCGACTGCCACTTCTTACTCCCTTTCAGGCACTCAGAGCATCTTTGAGATTGATGTTTACAAACACGCCTTAACACCCCTAATACAAAATACGGTAAGGCTAAAGTATTCCTCTAATACAAACTACGTACCTTGCACAAGTTCCCACTAGTACTCAAACATGTGGCACCTCCAAGTAATCATTAAAGCCTTATTTGGTTACAGAGATAAAATAAGATGAGATGAGATAAGAAATTTGTAAATAGTAATAAGATAATTTGTGAATAATAGTAAAATAGTTTGAGTTAAGATTTTTATAGAGTTTTGAAAAATGAAAAAGTAAAGGTTATATAAAAAAAAATTATAAAGTTAAAAAACGTTAGAATATAACTTTTTAATATTATTTTTGTTTTGATATTTAAAAAATTGAATTATTTTTATGTTTTGTTTGAAAATTTAATAAAATTGTAATTGTAAGGGGATTTTCCCCCTACTAAAAGCCCAAAAGGCCAGCCTATACAAAGAAAGCTCAACCCGACTTGATGGCCCCTCGGCATGCTAAAGTCGCCCGGCCTAAAATCTGAAACTAACACATGACCACAATCATGAGGGAAAACCTGAGGGCAAAGATTGATGGAGCTCGCCGCCCCAGTACTCCCCTATGACACCTAGCACATGAGAACCTCCGCAAGCAGGTGGGCGAGAAATACGTAGAACCCTTGATCTTCTAACATAAGCATGGAGAGGTCTAACGATGTGTACCTACGAACTAAAGAGGTTAGGAAATTACGTTGCATTAATGAAGCCAATCCCAGAACTCTACACTACATTAATTACACCACCCTAGGAGCTATACCGCATTAAAGAATTCAGACTAGGTGAATAGTTGAGGAGACATGTATTCCTTGACACAGGTATGTCTGTCCCCCCTCAGAAACCTAGAATAAAAGCTAATCCTCGAGTATGAAAAACTCTCTCTGGTTCTTCGACACTCTTGCACAAATTACTAAAGAGATACTAACTTGAGCATCAGAGACTCACCGGCCTCCACCAAGGCCCCCAACTCTCTGAATTTTCTCTAAGTGTGTAGGTGAAAGATCGAAGACCCAAGTTGTTGGAACCCAGTCCAAATGTGTACAAAACATGATGTTAATAGTAATGATTGGGTAATGACTAGATGAAAAATTTAAAAATATTTTATATTTGAATTGTATTTAGATGTTGAGATAATATAAAATAATTTTAAAAGTTTGTGAAACGAAACAAGCCTAAATGGTAAACCTATGTAGGGTGTAATTGGTCCAGTTTGGATAAAATTTGGGACTGAACCGGTATGCACCGATTTTGTATTTTCGCAAACCAATTACACACCGGTTACTCTCCTAAATCAGTACCTCCGGTTTTACCGGTTTCGGTTCAGTTTTCTGGTTTAATAGTATTAGTATATATATTAATATTAGTTATAGTGATTAGAATAACTATATATTATTATTTGTTATAGTGATTTTAATTTATTATAACTATATCATTGATAGTGATAGTATTAGTATTAATATATCATTATTTCATATATAGTTATTTATTATAGTGATTTATATAGTAATTTATATATAGACTTAAAATATATTACTAATAGTAATATAGTATTAGATTATTAGTATTAGGCCATAAAATGTAAATTGTAATTAATATACATTATATGCTAATGTATTTTAGTATTCTAATTTATACTAATTTACTAATGTACTTATAAAAAAGAATATATTGAGAATTTATTAGGCCATAAAATGTTATTAATATATATTTTTTATGATTAAAGCATATGATTAAATAAATTTTCATGTTTAAAATTTAAATTTTATGTTATAAAAAATAATAACATTATCTTATATATAATTATAATTTATAATGTAAAAATTATTATATATAACGTTAAAAAATTAATTTAAAAATATATAATATAACGAATCAGTTCGATCTGGTCCTAAAAAGCATAGAACCGGAATCGGACTAGTACTAACCAGTTTTAATAGACCGAACTAGTTCCACCGGTTCAGACTAGTCCGATCCAATTTTCTAATTAATTTTTACACCGCCAAACCTATGCACCAAAGTGTAATTGCAATACACGTAAAGAAAAGAAGCATTTTCTTTCCGTGGGCTTCTTCCTTGCAAAGAAAGTGAGGCCAGTTTGGATAATAAATTAAGTTAAGATGAAAGTTGAAAGTTAAATAAAATATTATTATTATTTTGATATTCAAAAAATTTGAAATATTTATTATATTTTGTGTTGAAAATTAAAAATAAAAAATATAATAATTAAATAAAATAAGTTAAAATGAGTTTAATAACTAAACGCACCATTATAGAAAACAACCAAAAAAAAAAAAAGCATTCAAAACTGACTTCTAGCCTTCCACGGGCAGTAGTAGGCGCTTGATTCGTGGCAAACCTTACTATGTTCTTTTTGGCTGTTTTAATGAGTTAGCTGTAAATATTTCCTTTCTCTTCTCACCAGACAAAACCCAAAAAGAGTTGAACTTGAATCTCCTTTCTGCGCTACTCCAAATTTCTCAGATGAAAAAGGTAAAGTAAAATGCCAACAAAATTGCTAGATACAGTCCGCTATATGCAATCGGCAGATAAGCGGATGTACGAAATAAATAAATCAAAAAAGGTAAAGGATAATGGTGGTCCCATATCTTTTTCTTTTAATTCTTTCTTCTTTCTCATCTCTATTTTCTTTCTTTTTCTAATCTCTCTCTCTCCTTCTTCTTTTCTTCTTTTTCGTCACTTTATTTTTTATTTTTTCCTAATCTCTTTCTTGTATCTGGATCTCATTCTCATCTCGCAAAATCTAACTTTTTTCATTCTTAAGTTATTTTTTTCTTTCTTCGTATACTAGCCGGCTTCCTTCATTTTTTTTTTTTGTTGGGTGCTTTTTCCCTTTTCTTAACTCTTCTCTCTCTTAAGCTGAGTCGGTCAGTAGAGCCAAAAAAAGATGCAGTGTTCAGAATGCTTAAGAATGCATTAAGAAATAAAAAAATACAAGTTTGTTGTTAAATGGCCATAAAAGGTTACAGTAGAATAAATATAAATTATTTTTATTGTCTTACTCTGTATGGTGACATCAGTCTTTGAAATGATGCATAGAAAGAAGGCCAACACGATGGGAGGCAAGGGAGAAGGCTGGCGTGCAGCACATCTGCAAAAGAGTTTGTATAAATACTTAGAAGGGTGGTATTACAGTCACCGCTCGTGACTCCCGCTGTGCTGGGAACAGCGGGAGTCACCGCTTGGTAAAAAAAATTTTTGTTTTTTTATTTTATTTTTTCAAATTATTTTTTAATATTTTTAAATATTTTAAAAAAATATAAAAAATTTATAATAATATTAAATAATTTTTTCTTAATTATTAAAAAAATTTTTTTTTAATCAGCAATAGCTTCCAGCAAAAGCCACCAGCGATGGAATTTTCTAACTTAGAATTGATTAGAAAAAAGAAGAAAAGACAGATTTGACAAAATCTGACAAATTGACAAGGAGATAACAATAAAGAAAGACAAAAATATTTATTAAATAATGTCAACTGCGCGCCGTTTACATAAGGCGCTTGCTAACAGATATTTTCAAATGGCAAATGGGCACCAAGTCGGACCCGTATCTCAAGAAACGTTTACTACTGTCCGTACATATCATATTTTTTTAATATTATTGGTTTCAAAAGCTTTCTAATTAGCAGTGTGTTAAAAAAAATTTTGTAAATAGATTTTCTTATAATATGCTTTTATGGATATTGCGGATGACATTAAAAAGTTAGCACACGGTGGCTTTCCTTATGAGATGCTATTGGTAGAGTTTAGTGAGCTTAGATAAATCACAAATGCTAAAGCCACGCTTCTGATTGGAGATTTCGATACTATTTTTTTTATTTTTTATTTAATAATTAAAGAAATATTTTTTTAATAATATTTTAATATTTAAAAAAAAATAAATTTAAAAATATTAAAAAAAAATTGGACTGTCGAAATTACCACGTGTGTTGTTTTGGCAAATTGATTTGACTTTCACCCTGTTTATAACAATTACAAAAAAGAAAAATCCCAAATAGTAAATAGTCAAGAGCTGGGTTGGTTCGGTCAACACGCCCCTTCCTTCCAGCAAATACGCATTGCGCCGCTACATGCACCACCAGAACCCATAAATGCAATTCAATATTCGTAGGAAAACCCAAGCGAATCATTCGCCAACATCCCATCAGTCTTTCCGGCAGGACAACTCCTCCCAAGAATTCTCTCAAAATCAAACAGAAATTTTCGTATAAACTCGAGGAGAGAAGTCTTTCCTGTTGTTATCTTTCATGGGCTAGCTCTGGAAACCACAGAAAGACATGAACAAGTTGAAGAATTCCCTTCAGCATCTCATGAAGCCATTCAAATTTAGTCCAAGCCAAGGTAACGAGCAAAACCCAGTTCCTATTTTTCGCATAAGTTGTTTGAGCTTGCTACGTTCCTGACCATGACATGATTTTTGTTGTTTCTCTTTTTTGATCTATCAGAGGAACAGGATGAAGAAGAGTTGGAGAAGATTGCTCAACAGGAACAGAAACTATTTCCGTTCGAGACCTTAGTTGCCGCCACCAGAGATTTTCACCTAACTCACAAGCTCGGCGAAGGTGGCTTTGGACCCGTATACAGGGTAAGATTATATTCAGCTGTAATTTGGATTTCCAAAGAAGTTTAAGCTTTAAACTCTGTATGATTTCTGAGAAGGTTTAACATGTAAGATTAGATATACAGTTCTATCTTTGCTTGTCTCGCCTCGTGCTTTTTATTGCCCCCCTCCCCCTCCCCCACAACCACCCCCCTCCTCCTGCTGGAAAAATAAATATCCAGGTTTTAATGTAATGGTCAATGATTTAATGATGTGCCTGTTTTCTCAATTTTCTGGGTCTTTTTTTTTTTTTTGGAAATAGAACAGAGCGTGAGAGGACGAAAATGCCTCATCCTCTATAATCTTTGCAAATTACGTTTCGGAACTTGTGAAGGAGATAAAGATTAATGAGAAAAGGAATGAAACTAACTTGGTCAGTTAATTAGGAGCAACTTAATCATATTGGTATACAACGGAAAATTGAGATTTTAGAAAATAGCGGTGGTTTCTGAAAATTTGTGGGAACAATTTAGAACATAAGATACAACCAGTAATATTATGCACATGAATATTACCAATTTAGAAGATAGTATAAAACCATTGACATCATGTACATCATATGTATATGTTTAATAGTTTAGCCACTTGCCTCAAGAGTAGTATTTCTATAGTGTTAAGTTATTAAATTTTGCAGAAGCATATTTTTCCACGCTTGAGTTTACATTCCAAATGATAATAATTTACCAAGCTTTCTCGTGTTTTGGGCTAGGCCTTTGATCCCAAGGGAGAGAGCTTCTTTGTTATCAAAGTAACCTACTAACCTCAAAGGGCAATTGAAACTTCTTCTAAGTTTTGGGATGCTTTTGCTAATAGGGGAAGTTGATTGATGGGAGAGAGATCGCGGTGAAGAAGCTCTCACACAGCTCAACCCAAGGGGCAAAAGAGTTTACAAATGAGGCTAAGTTGTTGGCACGCGTTCAGCATCGGAATGTTGTGAATTTGTTGGGGTATTGTGTCCATATGGAGGAGAAGCTACTCGTTTATGAGTATGTCTTCAATGAGAGCCTGGACAAACTTCTATTCAGTAAGTTCTCTGTGACTCTGTGCTACTTTCCTTTATTAACATTCTTCTTCTTGTTTTCTCTCATTTGCACTCACTAACTAGGAAATTTTTATTTAAAAGTGAAATGAAACCGAAAGAGGCCTTATGTTTAGCTTCTAAGTTCATAGCTAATAACAGCAGTTATAGTAGTAGTTTGTAGTTCTCCCCATTATATTTCTCTGTTTGCTAGCCATGTATAGTTCATGCTGGGAAATTTTTCCTTGCTTTATTCTTTTACTATCTGTTGCCTGCACTATGTTAATCTAAATAAAAGCAACTGAGTTTTGAAACAGAATTTTTTTTTTCCTTTAGTTCACGGGATTATTGGTTGATTATTTTGGATAGATTATTTTGGAAACTCATCCTTATTAAATTGACCTAGTATCAAAAGAATGCCGAATTCTTTTGAAAACAAAAATTAAAAGAATGCTGAATTCCTTTTAGTATGTCTATGCACGTTCTAAGTTGGGCTGGAGGCCAACTTTAGAATTTCCCAGTGCCAGTTGGGCAACAAGTAGAATTAGACACGATCATAATCAGACAAGCTCAAATGTGGCCTTGCGACCTTGACTTAGCTTTACCTTTTGAAATTGTCTGCTCTAAGCTACCAAATCTTCTAAATTGTATGGCTTCTTGACCAATCCTCTAGCACAGAGGTTGTGGCTAGTTGTGGAAGAGAAACCCTGCCACTTTTTTTTTTCTATTTTAAATTGAATGGTTCAAACCCCCTTAGTTCATTATCATTTAAAATGGTGATTATACTTCAGTTTCTTTTCCTGGCCTGAATAATGTACCAAAGTGCTTTCTAGTCATATTGATGGTGGTTTTTATATTGTATCTAAATACAGAAACCAATAGAAGAGAGGAGCTTGATTGGANGATTTTAGAAAATAGCGGTGGTTTCTGAAAATTTGTGGGAACAATTTAGAACATAAGATACAACCAGTAATATTATGCACATGAATATTACCAATTTAGAAGATAGTATAAAACCATTGATATCATGTACATCATATGTATATGTTTAATAGTTTAGCCACTTGCCTCAAGAGTAGTATTTCTATAGTGTTAAGTTATTAAATTTTGCAGAAGCATATTTTTCCACGCTTGAGTTTACATTCCAAATGATAATAATTTACCAAGCTTTCTCGTGTTTTGGGCTAGGCCTTTGATCCCAAGGGAGAGAGCTTCTTTGTTATCAAAGTAACCTACTAACCTCAAAGGGCAATTGAAACTTCTTCTAAGTTTTGGGATGCTTTTGCTAATAGGGGAAGTTGATTGATGGGAGAGAGATCGCGGTGAAGAAGCTCTCACACAGCTCAACCCAAGGGGCAAAAGAGTTTACAAATGAGGCTAAGTTGTTATCACGCGTTCAGCATCGGAATGTTGTGAATTTGTTGGGGTATTGTGTCCATATGGAGGAGAAGCTACTCGTTTATGAGTATGTCTTCAATGAGAGCCTGGACAAACTTCTATTCAGTAAGTTCTCTGTGACTCTGTGCTACTTTCCTTTATTAACATTCTTCTTCTTGTTTTCTCTCATTTGCACTCACTAACTAGGAAATTTTTATTTAAAAGTGAAATGAAACCGAAAGAGGCCTTATGTTTAGCTTCTAAGTTCATAGCTAATAACAGCAGTTATAGTAGTAGTTTGTAGTTCTCCCCATTATATTTCTCTGTTTGCTAGCCATGTATAGTTCATGCTGGGAAATTTTTCCTTGCTTTATTCTTTTACTATCTGTTGCCTGCACTATGTTAATCTAAATAAAAGCAACTGAGTTTTGAAACAGAATTTTTTTTTTCCTTTAGTTCACGGGATTATTGGTTGATTATTTTGGATAGATTATTTTGGAAACTCATCCTTATTAAATTGACCTAGTATCAAAAGAATGCCGAATTCTTTTGAAAACAAAAATTAAAAGAATGCTGAATTCCTTTTAGTATGTCTATGCACGTTCTAAGTTGGGCTGGAGGCCAACTTTAGAATTTCCCAGTGCCAGTTGGGCAACAAGTAGAATTAGACACGATCATAATCAGACAAGCTCAAATGTGGCCTTGCGACCTTGACTTAGCTTTACCTTTTGAAATTGTCTGCTCTAAGCTACCAAATCTTCTAAATTGTATGGCTTCTTGACCAATCCTCTAGCACAGAGGTTGTGGCTAGTTGTGGAAGAGAAACCCTGCCACTTTTTTTTTTCTATTTTAAATTGAATGGTTCAAACCCCCTTAGTTCATTATCATTTAAAATGGTGATTATACTTCAGTTTCTTTTCCTGGCCTGAATAATGTACCAAAGTGCTTTCTAGTCATATTGATGGTGGTTTTTATATTGTATCTAAATACAGAAACCAATAGAAGAGAGGAGCTTGATTGGAAGCGGAGGTATGAAACAATTGCAGGCATTGCCCGGGGCTTGCAATACCTTCACGAAGACGCGCATAATTGTATCATCCACCGAGACATCAAGGCTAGCAATATCTTACTCGACGATAAATGGGTGCCAAAGATTGCTGATTTTGGCATGGCCCGACTCTTCCCAGAAGATCAAACCCATGTCAACACCCGCGTGGCTGGAACCAAGTGCGTTATTAAAAAATTTCTATTGGTAAATCGGTCTGAATACAGATTTCTATTAAATACCTTTTACTTTACATATTTTAACTTGTTATTCCACGTACATGAAAAATATACAGTGGGTATATGGCTCCCGAGTATGTCATGCATGGACATCTATCAGTGAAAGCTGACGTATTCAGTTTTGGGGTTTTGGTCTTGGAGCTAATTAGCAGCAAGAGGAACTCATCTTTCGATTTGCAAGTGGATGCTCAGAATCTTCTTGAGTGGGTAAGTATTAAGTATTTAGTTAAACAAAGGTATTAGGTTAACCCTCATAGGTAGACGGGCTTTTGGTCAAAACAAACCGGTGGGCAACCTTAATTTTTCTTTTTCTTTTGTTTTGTTTTTTTTAACATTTCAGTCCAATCCACATCATGTCTTCATGATGTGTATTTTCGTGCAAGCAAAGAAAGACTTTTTCCTAGATAGGAACCTACGGAGTACGGAGAGGCGTTTGATTGTAAAGTGCTAAGTTTGGGAAAGTCAAAACTATATGAGTAAGAATAGTCTTATCATTATTCTACCATCATTTTATTATTTTTTTTTTAATTTTTAATTTTTTTAAAAATTTTCTTTTACTTAATAATTAACAAAGTGATTATTAATAAAATATATTTTTAAAATTTTTTCTTAATGATTAAATATATTAAAAAATACTTAAAAGAAAATAAAAAAAATAAATACATTACCAGTAATAAAGTGGTGATAAAACAGTAATAAGTATATCGTTGAGATATTCATGAGGCGGAATCTACTAATGTTAAACAATAATAGATAATAGCTTAATGATTTCACATCTGACCAGGATGGTGGTTTCTTAATATTGCTACAGGCATACAAGCTTTACAAAAAGGGTAGAAGCTTGGAGATCATGGACCCTACATTGGCATCATCTGCAGTCACTGAACAGGTAGCGATGTGCATTCGAATAGGGTTGCTATGTGTACAAGGTGATCCGCAGCTACGACCCACCATGCGCCGGGTGGTCGTGATTCTATCGAAGAAACCGGGCCACATGGAAGAACCAACAAAACCGGGACTGCCAGGATCCCGATACCGAAGAGCTCGCCGGCCTCCCGGACTATCTTCAACTGTTGGAACTTCTGGTTATCGGTCAGATCAATCCCACACTTTTGAATCTACCTCTAATACCATTACTACAACGGCAACCACTTCCGCTGCCACCCCAGGATTAGAGCCTCGTGGGAAACGTCCCATAAGTGAAGAGTAAATCTATTAGGAGATTTTGTTGATTTTTTGTGCATTATAAATAGATTTATAGTTGGTCTGAGTATGTAACACCCTTTAACGTACGCTAGGGGTGTCGCTTGTTTTCATAAAAATAAAATATTTATTTTATAAAAAAATTTATTTAATATAAACATGTCTCCATATAATTTTAAATAAAACAAAATGAATATAATTTATGTCATAAAAAAATAATTTATTCTAAAAGGTTTGGAATTTAATCAACTGCGCTCCAACTAAGCTTGGCCTGCCTGCTTATACTTCTCATCATGCTTACTTGGGGTGGTTTAAAAACATAAAAATAATTAAAATGAGTCAATGACTCGTTAAGGACCTATTATAACGTAAACATACTTAATATAAGATTTTTTATAAAATATTTCATGTTAAAAATTTAAAATCATGACTGATCATACTGATATTTATGCTATGCATAACTAATTTATATGAATTAATTAACTGATCTTATTTATCATACTGATCTAGCTGGTCAACACACTAATTATGTGTGCAAAGCTATGCACTAATTTGCCTTGCTGCAGCAAAGGAAGGCGACTGTATAGTACTATTGCATGTCCATGATATTTACTATGATAGACCACTCTTGAGTCCGTGACTTGCATGTCCACCCTGAAATTTTATTGTTACCATACATTTGAATGATCATCTGATTAACTGTTATGAGTTTATCTTACACTTGACGTGTGATCTTATGCAGCATAAAATGCATAAGATGCTTAATACATATATAAATATAATATGTGAAATGAAATATGATGAATAGCGTAATTGTAAATTTCATGACATGCATGATACGTAACGTAAACATTGGCTTCTAAAAAACTGGCTTTAATAATAATATATATAACTATCTAATATGTGATAATTCTAATTTATAATCGAGCTACTTACTTCTTAGCTCTGCTTTGAAAATTTCACATCTTAGCTCGTGACCTATCCGAGGCACTAATTATCACTAATGTTTCTAGAAAAACGTGTCGTAGCATTCTATTTATTTAAAATCATATTGTGGAAATAATTTAATAAATCTTCAATCATACTAAGATTACTATATATTAATATTATTTAAAGCTCACAACATATTCCTTTATTTTTCTATTAAAGTATAACATAATAATTTTATTAAAATTCGATTAAATAGAGATAAGTATATGCACCATACACCAATATATGAGTTTTGCTACACAAGCTTACACAAATACACCACATTTTTTTTTTCAATTTTTTTTTTGAGTTTATTCTTCTTAAACTAATTAATTTTTTCTACTCATTATTTATATATCAAATATTTGATAAAAGGAAAAAAAATTAAAAAAATATAGTGTGTAGACTTATATTTAGAATTTTTTTAATATTATATAAGCCCAACTAAATAACTAAAATAAGAGATGGCTGGCTTGAATAACCCAATTAAAACAAGGCCCATGCGAATTAGCTCATCCCAAAAAGAATTATGGTCATTTTTTGTAAAAATATTAAAAAGTTTATTTTACATGAGGGTTATATGGCAATTAAGCTTTTAGTGTTAATTTCTATAAATATTAAAAGAAATATACTAGTAGAACTCTTCAAACTTACCAATCAATTTTACCGTTTATGTATTTTAATTTTTTTTAATTTATATTTTTACTTAATAATTAAAAAAATAATTATTAATAAAATTATGTATGTTTTTATTATTTTTCTTAATAATTGAAAATGTTAAAAAAATAAGAAATAAATAATTTCTATATTTATGCTAGCAGTAAGTGTTGACCGGCCCACTGGCACCAGCTATACTAAAAGGCTACCTATGAGTATAACTGACAACGTGGCTAAAAGCCTGAAGGCCAATTTTTATTTTGTAGAGAAATAGAGCCTCCTTTGAAGGAATAAAGAAAATTGAGAAGAATAGAAATAAGTGGGCGATAGAGACAAGGCTTACCGAGAGATCAATCGACAATGGATCTAGTGGTAGAAGGTGACTAGCATCACAAGCTACTCTAAGATAGCTATCAAACCAATAACCCAACGAGAACAGGAGAGAGATTCCGACGTGGGCCTACCTAAATTGCGCGAGGTGGCAATGGGTGTCAGGTTGGCGAGTCCTGAGCAGCCTGGGTGGCCGAGTGATTCTAGGTGTCTTCTAGCAGTTTCTAGCAACTGAGTTTGACGAGGTAAGTACCTCAATTTGCCATTTGTGGGTTGGCCGGAAAATAATTGGTTGTTGACGATGGGGACTAGTGGTTTGGTACGGGGGCATGTTGCTGAGGGTGTGATTAAGGATCTGTTTTAAGAGTGGATTGTTGTGTTTTTTCTGAGTTTGCAGAGGGAGAAGGGCTATATATAAACGAAAGAGAATTCAACTTGTTTGGTTAGAATTATATTTTTTATTGTCGTAGATTAAAGATCGACCATGATCATTGTAACAGTCTACTAGAAATTTAATGATAGAATTTTTATAAACTTTAAGAATATCATGAAAACTTATGAAACGTCAAAAATTTTTACGAATTAACCAATTGCATAGGTTTTACTCTGTTAACATAGTCAATTTTATAACACACTATGGTGCCAGAAGTGTGATTTTAATTATTTGAGTTAGTTAGAAGTAAATTTTTTAATACCGTTTTGGTGACCATTTCAGTTGAGGCACTGTAACAAAATATTTCGCTACTAATATTATTTCAAGATAGTCTATATATGGAATAATGCAATTAAAATTAATTTACTGTAAATTAATCACATATGGCATTATAATTTTCAATCTGCTGGATGAACATGAATTGATTGAAATATAAATTTGAATACGTTGCATGAAGTTGAACATCAGACTTTAGAGTCGGGTCGGGTCGGGTCGCTGCCAACACAATGGGGGTGGGTGCTTGCCAATTCATTGAAGGAGAATCAATCGAGGGAAAAATCAAGTCAAAAGTTTTCAATTTCTCTATATCTTTGTTTAGTATTTTGATTCTTGAAGTTTTCTGCTGCCAAGCACAAAACGGAACAAATATAACGAGCAAAAAGAAAAGTCAAACCTTTAAAGTGAAAAGTCAAAACCCCTTGAGGGAAAAATTGTCCAGGCTGTCCAACGCTCTGGAACTTTCCCCTAGCACCCCCGTATTTCCTGTACCAAGTCGAAATTTCAATACCAACTGAAATAGCAAAAATTAGCCGGTATTGATTGAAGGAAAATACTTTAGTCACAAAATGATGATATAAAAGTAAATTTATAAATTAATGTGGTATATCAGATTGTAAATTTATTTTTATTATAAAGTAGATTTAACGGATTCTATGAAACCATATTAGTTTGTGGGTTTAGTTTGTGTATTTTTTTTTTTTTATATCTGTAACAATTCTCTTGACCGAAACACACCCCCGTAATGGCCGGTATTTGACCAGGTATGAAACGCAACCTTCTCCCGTACCAAATACTATTCCGGCACCGCAAATACTGACCAATACGTTACAATTTTTGAAAGCTTGGTTAAAAGTGTTAGAATGTGTCATAGTCTCCGTCATGAGACTCAATTAATTGTGTAAGATTTTATGGCTCAATAAGTCTATTTTCATATTTTTGGAAAAAATTTATGTTCAAAACTGTGTTTTTATTTTTAGGGTTACTTCAGGGTTGAATTTCAGTAAATGAATTTCATTGTAGGTACATATGAATATTTAGGATTTTTCAGTGCTAAATTTATTATTTACTTTTTTAGAGTGAATAATAATCTCGATAAACTCACCAAGTTAAGTGTTTTCAAAATCATAGTGTAGAGTGTCTAAATTAGGTTAGTTAAATTTTATTTAGACAATTGATAAGATCTTAGTCATACATAGTAAATAGTATTAGAAATTTGGCACCATAAAGAACATTTGATAGATTTGAAGGAATCAAAGTGTGAGATCATGTCACCTAAGCAAAACCCTATTTCATCCGACCAATCGAATTGTGCCAAACAAAGACAATTTCCACCCTAATAAAACTCTATATGGTTGGAATCCAACTGAAAATATAAAAGTATGGTTGAACCGAAAATCCTAAACGATTTTATCTAAACCCTAACTGAATCAGTTCTAACATTATATTTAATCATTTGATTAAATCACTTTCACGTACTATTAATCATTCAAATTTACGTTATGACATAATTATCCAACTTTTTTAACCTTAGATATTTGATTGGGCCAAGAGAAATTGGATTTAGGGTTGATAGCAACCCAAACCCTCTTAAACCCCAAAATTGAGACCCATTAGGTTTAGACCCACGAATTTAGCTACCTTAACATTATTTGTTGGCTAAGTTTTGCACCTCACTTGGCTGACCAGATCTGTCTGAGAAAGCCCTAGAGTGTACTGGAAGTGAAGGGCAAGAAGCCACCTCACTCTTCTACTTCTACAAGGTACCTTAGAGAGATATCTTGGGATATTTTGCCTACTTATTTGGGTTGAAAAAACCAATACTCAAGTTCTCTCTTAGAGTTATCATCTTTCCTCACTTATGCAAGAAGCCCTCCAACCCATTTTACACATAACTCATCTCTTCTTTCCACTTTTCTTTGAAAGAAAACGAATGACTCTCTCAAATAGTTTTTCTGAGTTCTTTTATAAGCCCGTTTCGAAACTTTTTTAAGTATTGTATCACACAATTTCCTTCGTTGTTTATTGTTTAGTCTAGCGTGAATATATTATTTGTTCCATTTTAAGATCATATGATTGGTCAAAAGGTTTTTAAACCTTAGAAAGGTCATTCTGGACGATAAACTGGAGAGTGTGTTATATTTTAGAGTTTTTGACCAAGATAATGGATATATCTTGGTCTGAAATTTTTATGGAGTATTGTTAACATGTGTATAGGATTAATAGTTGATGATTGGTTGTATGATTAAAGTTTTTTATGAAAGATCTTCTTATATCTAGAAACTTAGAAATTGGAAGAGGAAAAATAATTTTTGTTTTAAGAAAGTTTAGACCTTTTGTGGTTTAAATTTATTCCAATGGCTTTGATATTTTTATTTGACGATCCTAAGACTCTTATATACATGTTAGGATGTTAGTTTGAAGATATTTTATGTTAGTTTAAAAGATATTAATTTTTATACAATAGGATATTTGGTTAAGCCAAAGGATTGTTGTTCTTGACTAAATCTATATTTTGGTAGATTTTTAACCATGTGATCTTGAGTTTGAAACTTGGATTTGTTTTAGAACACCTTTTTAAAACATGTGATATTTTGCTTTGAAGATAACACCGTCTTAAGTCATAGATCAAATGGTTGATCAAAACTCGTTGAGAAGCAAAATTCTGTTTTTGGAGTTGGGATGAAACCAAAAACTCCAAGTGTTGTTTTGGTGATTCAAATGACTTTTTTTAATCATTCAAAGCATAGTTGTTCTTAGAAATATGTTATAAATATATCAGAAGTAAGATTTGATTTTTTTTTTTTTTATGTTCTTGGGGATGCTTCAAAATAGATTTAACCTTGTGAATAAAGGGTTTGCATTTTTAGTTAAAAAGTTTGGATCTTTTTATTAAAAAGTTTGGTGTTGATGAATAGCATATTTTTATTGGATTTTTTTAAGAATGTTTTAAACTTAGGATAGGAAAATTTTTGTTGCAAAACTGTGGTTTGATAATGAGTTTTGAAATTTGAAGAATTGCAACAAAAATAAATGGAATAGCCTATACATGTTTTGGACCCTATGAGGTTTTTATGGTTGTGTTTAGTTGTTGCCCAGATGACTAACACAAGAGGGGGGTGAATTGAGTTGTATTTAAAAAAAATAACAATTATAAATCAAATATACAATATAAAATATAAACAAAATATGAAACAACAATAAATATAAAGAGTAAGGGTAAGAGAGAAGCAAACTCAGTATGTTAACGAGGTTCGGCCCCACTGCCTACGTCCTTGCCTCAAGCTACCCCTTGAGGATCCCCGAATTCACTATTCAATCTCCTTCAGGTGGAGATAGAAACCTATTACACCTTTTAACAACACCGCTACAAAAGATCTATGTAGAGCACCCTCTACACTTGCAATCACCTTACACGTGGTGATTCAACGATTCCCTGTGTAGAACACTTTCTACACGCACAAGGGTTGTACACACCCTTTTACTAATACAAGAATTGATAGTGGGTATGATATCAGAAAACACTCCTCAATGAGTGAAATAAGAACAATACAAGCACAAACTATATCTCTCAAAATGAACAAGTTTTAAGGCTCAATGCTTAGAGAAGAGAGAATGAAAGCTTTGAATGAGAGTTGTATGCTCTTGGTGTTGTGAATGTGAAGCTCTCAAATGATCTATTTATAGGCATATGAGACTTCATATTANTCCAATAGTTTTTCTGAGTTCTTTTATAAGCCCGTTTCGAAACTTTTTTAAGTATTGTATCACACAATTTCCTTCATGAAAGTTGTTTATTGTTTAGTCTAGTGTGAATATATTATTTATTCCATTTTAAGATCATATGATTGGTCAAAAGGTTTTTAAACCTTAGAAAGGTCATTCTGTGCGATAAATTGGAGAGTGTGTTATATTTTAGAGTTTTTGACTAAGATAATAGATATATCTTGGTCTGAAATTTTTATGAAGTATTGTTAACATGTGTATAGGATTAATAGTTGATGATTGGTTGCATGATTAAAGTTTTTGATGAAAGATCTCTTATATCTAGAAACTTAGAAATTGGAAGAGGAAAAATAATTTTTGTTTTAAGAAAGTTTAGACCTTTTGTGGTTTAAATTTATTCCAATGGCTTTGATATTTTTATTTGACGATCCTAAGACTCTTATATACATGTTAGGATGTTAGTTTGAAGATATTTTATGTTAGTTTAAAAGATATTAATTTTTATACAATAGGATATTTGGTTAAGCCAAAGGATTGTTGTTCTTGACTAAATCTATATTTTGGTAGATTTTTAACCATGTGATCTTGAGTTTGAAACTTGGATTTGTTTTAGAACACCTTTTTAAAACATGTGATATTTTGCTTTGAAGATAACACCGTCTTAAGTCATAGATCAAATGGTTGATCAAAACTCGTTGAGAAGCAAAATTCTGTTTTTGGAGTTGGGATAAAACCAAAAATTTCAAGTGTTGTTTTGGTGATTTAAATGACTTTTTTTAATCATTCAAAGCATAGTTGTTCTTAGAAATATGTTATAAATATATCAGAAATAAGATTTAATTTTTTTTTTTAAATGTTCTTGGGGATGCTTCGAAATAGATTTAACCTTGTGAATAAAGGGTTTGCATTTTTAGTTAAAAAGTTTGGATCTTTTTATTAAAAAGTTTGGTGTTGATGAATAGCATATTTTTATTGGATTTTTTTAAGAATGTTTTAAACTTAGGATAGGAAAATCTTTATATCAAAACTGTGGTTTGATAATGAGTTTTGAAATTGGAAGAATTGCAACAAAAATAAAGGGAATAGCCTATACATGTTTCGGCCCCTATGAGGTTTTTATGGTTGTGTTTAGTTATAAATTTTTCTGAGTTGATATTTGAGTTTAGGATAAAACTTACATGATGTAGGTAAATTTGGTGATTTTTGGAGTTAGGATGCAAAATTCTTAAATTATAGGTAAAATAGTGATTTTCTCACATGTAGAGGGTAAAATGGTAATTTTACTATAAGTTAGTATTTTTTCATATTTCTAATTGTTAGTGATTAAGTTCTAATTTTTAGAATCACTACTTTCAGTTCCTTGTAATCATGCTTGAGTTTTTGTATAGAAACACAAAGATCGAAATAAGTTAGTTTTTAACTTATTATCAGTTTAATGTGTATATCTGATAAGTAAAGGAACTACAATTTATGTATGTATGTTATCATATATGTAATGACATAACCATATCATATATGTCATGTTATGCTATGTCATTACATATTCATTTGTTACATAGAAGTTATTCTATCACAAATTATTCATTTGTTACACAATATATTCTGTCACATATTGCCATACATTGTAAGTATGTCATGCTACGTATGCCATCTATTACATATATGTCATTTCATGTAATATTCACTGTTGTAAGTGTGTCATTTTATGAAATATTGTCTGTTATATATTATGTCAAGTTATGAAATATTTCTGTAGCACGTATGCACCGATGGCTACATCCTTCTAGGCTAAAGTTCCTCAAGATGTGAAAGACTACATAAAAAATCTTTACTTGGTAATAAGTTATTTTGTATAACATGTTAATTTAAATAACTTTTGTATTTATACTAATTGTTTATAATTTTTTGAAGGACAAGTTTGAACTAAATTTTGGCCGGCGAGAAGATCGACTAACGATTGAGGAACCGATGTCAAATGCATTCCAGGGGTACAAAGGTCGATATGATGCTCGCTATCAGAAGTTTAGTATTACGACAGAGGCGCGTCAAAATCCATTCTAAGCAATGCCACCAAACGAAAGGGAGAAAGTTTGTAATATGTTTGAAGATCTTGCTTATTAGATAATTTCGCCGCTATTTTTTTAATAATATATGATAGATGTATTAAACATATAATTATAAGATTTTTTTTAGCAATAGAGTACGGTGAACAAAGCAAATAGATCAAATTTAACGATACACCATCATGCAGGTTCTTGATCTTTTCATCCCTTGTAAAAAAAAAAAAATAAGTTATTCTAGTCCCCATTAAATATTAACATATACACTTTTCTGATTTAAGTTCTAATATAGATTTTCATTTTGCAGCAAAAAGAAAGTCTTGCTGACTATGATCTAACCCAATTGTACGCTAAAGTATATAAAAATCGTGATGTTGTTTGGAGCAATCTTGAGGCAGAGGCAAATTATGTAAATTTAAGTTTCTTTAATTCTATTGTCTAAAGATATTTTTGTTACCTATATTAATTTTAATATTTTTTTTGTAGGACAAGATGATATCTCTTAAGGAAACTGCTGCGGATCCATCTGATGAATCATCTATCAACGATGCTAAAAAAATTTCTCAAGTTCTTTAATCACGTTCTGGATATTTGAGAGACTTAAGACGTTGCGTGAAGCCATCCTCAACATCATCATCATCTTCTAAAGTCAGATCGAATGATGACAAGACTAAGGAATTAGAGGAAGCTGCACTTCAGATAGAATGATTGAGGTCAAAGGAAAAAGAGTTATTGACCCGATTAGATCTAGCAGTAGATTTAGAGGCAAGATTATAAGATAGGCTACGATTAAATAACCAAAAAATGTTTGAACAATTCCAGTCAATAATGTCCCAAAACTCTATGCCACCACCACCACCACAATCATAATTCATTTAATTTTTTTAATTGCGTTTATTTATGATGTTTGTAAACATTGAACAATTGATGTATATATGATTACAATTTGTGTAATATTAATATGTTATTTTTAATTAAATTTTGATCTATTTGACCAATACCGTTCTAACGGTAAATAACCTGTTCGAATGATAAATTACTATTTATGCATCCATTTGAACAAAAATAGACTCATTCGAACAAAATCATCCAATTCGAATGGTATCAGAGAAATACATTCTTTACGTATGTTCGAACAATTAAATATTTCTTTAAATAACGTTATTTTTTAAAATTCTGTTCAAACAGAAGATTTTTAAAAATAAAATATCTGTTCAAATGTATAGAATTTATCTTCAAACAAAAGTCACTTGTCCACCTTTCCTAACACATAAATCCATTTGAAATGATGAAACTATACTGTTTGGAGAATATTTCCTTAATTCAAAATTTTTTTTTTTATTATTTCCTTCAAATTTATTAAATTACCCTGCCAGTGCGCATGGGGTGTGTGAATTCGGCTACCCCCAGCAGACCTGAAATATTTATGACGTACCTTGTTTATTGCTCGTATACTGTGGCATCTTTTGGATCGATTAAATTGCTATTGATCATGCTAGTTTTGAGTCTGAGATGGGCTTCACCAGGCCCAAGTGTAAAATAATATATGAGGAAGTTATTTATTTTTTTCTTTTAAAAAAGACCAATGATATAACTACATTTTATTTATAACTTATTAATAAAATAATGCTTTTTTTTTAAATTCAAGCGCATCAAATCAAAATCTAAATTAAAAAAAATATTATTTTAATTCAAGATTGTAGAAATATTGTAAAAGGCTTTTTTTTTTTTTTTTTGGGTTCCATTAAGAAAAAAGTTAGGGATTTCAGTAGGAATCCTTATGAGAGCTCCTGTTTTAAATTTTAATTTTTTTATTTTATTTTTTACTTAGCGATTAAGAAATTATTATTTAATAATATTATGAATTTTTTTCTTTTTCTAAAAATATTTCAAAGTGTTAAAAAAATTACTATGATTTAAAAAAAAAAACAAAAAACCTTAAAACAGTCTAATAGGAGCCCCCAGCGGTGGATACCCACCTGTGCCATTAATTTGAAGGCAACACTATTGATAAAATGTCGATTACTTTGCTTCTAACTACATCGCATATAACATTCACATGGTTTTAAAAGACTCCTCTCTCTTAAAAATAATTCTCTACCTTCTCTCTAAAATTCCACAAACCTTCACAACCGGTTTGGGGTTTGAGTAGCTCCTCCTCTCTCTGTACTCTCATGATCTATCACCTTTGGATCACAAAATTTGTACACGTGCCAAACCACCTCATTTGCTAGATACCAATATTTAAAAGAAAAATACTAATTGCAAGCGCGGGGAGCAATCGGCGTGCAAACAACTCTACCACATCAATATTGTCATTTTTTCTTTCCTCTCTCTTAATTTTGTTTGTCTCTCTCTTAATCCCTCCCTTTCTGATTACTCTCCTTTTTCCTCCAACTGACCAATTCCTCTCTCTCTCTCTCTCTCTCTCTCTCCCCGTATAAGCAGACCGCCACCATTCTAAATAAATTTCAAATTACTATTTTTCTTTCTTCTTTTTTGGTGTTTCTCTCTCTACTTTTTCATTTTCTGTTATTTGGTTTGATTATGAGCTGAAAAGCATTGGATTGGTCTCTCTCTCTCTCAACCTCGATTGAAATACGGCCGAGTATTTGTTAAGTGAACAGTAAAAAAATATATGGTAGCTTTAAAGCTTTTGCTGTTTACGGTTGTAGTATATTGACCTTTTTTCTCTTTTTTCTCTCAACCTTTGCTGTTTCTCTCTCTCTCTTCTTTACTTATTTTTTCTATTATTTACTTATTTTTTTATTACTCTTAATTTTTATTTTTTATTATAAAATATATGGCTGTTTACCTCCCGCTTTAACATCGTGAATGTACAAGCAGAATTGTATTTAAAATGGGCTAAAAAATGCTGCTTTTTAACTGGCGCGTGAATCCCACATGCCGCCCTTACTCCAACACTCTCGCTGCTACACACAAAGCTCCTACGGATTCATTAGGATCATATCTTTAAACTACGCCTGACCCTACCTAATTCCCATGGTTAAGAATTACTCTTGACAATTGTCCATATTAACCATGGTTAAGATATGTAATTAGATCCAAGATCCAGGATCCACCATAATTACGATCCAATAGCTAAAACAAGCAGAGCACCTGCCTGGGGTGAGGGAGTCAATAAAATTTTATTACGGGGTGGAATTGTGCAGAAGATTCGGTAGTATTTTAAAAATTAATATAATATATTGTATATTTATAGTTTTCCACCATGCCTCTGGAATAGCATGTGAGGTCCACGCGCAGTCGAGATGGAGGTGGTGTCAAACCAATCTAAAAGATTGAAGGTAGGAGAATCTGTTGGTGCAGTGCGTATAGCCAATGGAGCTGTTGGATAGTGGCGGTGTGTAAATGCCACGTGCGAAAACAAGCTGCATGTGCGGTCCACACGCTGACATTTTGGGCATAATTCTGCATCGTCTCAACAAAATGACAGCAGGGGAATGTCATGATATGGCGAGTGTTGACTTTTCATGACCGAAATGTAGCAAATCTGAAAAAATCTGAGCCGACGAAAAAAAATTACCATATAAGCATATTCACCTATAGATAGCAGAAAATGAATGGAAAATGAAAAATGAGATGGAGAGGAAAGTGGAATCGAGACTTACATCTTCCTCTCTAGTGAAACTTAAAGAAATGATGAATTTTTTTCTAAAAATAAGCCGGAGCTTCTCTTTCTAAGAAATGGAAAAGGAAAGAGTTAAAAATCTTACTCAAACACCCTCTATACTGACTTGACACTAGCCTTGATTTGACATGCTAACTTTAACTCTATGAACACAACCTTGAACACTAGCCCTTTTTTTTTTTTTTTCTAAGCAAGTTTAACTTATTAAACTAAAAAAATGATACATGAGGAGGGGTAGGATTCCCCAACAAACATCTTAAAATAATAAATAACATTGCAAAATAGTAGAAAAAGGAAAAAAAAAAAAAGGTTTATTTGGGACCAATTTCTTGATTCCTACCTATGTTCTACAAAATGACGTCATCTTGTAAAAAGATGGAATTAAGGTGTTCGCATAAAAGCCAACAATGGAACCATAGTTGGTGGTGGTTGAACCTCCACTGGAAGCGATAAAGATAGCGGGTGCATTGTCACTTGTAGTCTTGAGATGATTTTTAGAGAGGTCCATGATCACTCTTGCAAGATTACGGTTTAGGAAAAACAGTAACATAAGATAGCAGTTGGCCCCTGAGTTGAGTCGTTGGCGAAGGGCCAATGCAGTATGTGGTGGCGTGTGCAGGACATGTGCCACCTGAGGAGATGAACAAAAGTGTAGATTTGAAAGATCTGAGGCCTCTAAAGCCGGTGGGGCTGCGCATGGGCTCAAAAGCTGCTCCAAGACGTAACTGCACGTGGAAAACGTGCACGATAGGAGTCGCGCGTGCAACGAACACACCGCACAGAATCATGATTTTCTTCCACAAACATGAAGACCAGCGACTATATAGACTGGAAAGGCGGCGCGTGTTGGTTGGATGTTGCTGAAAAGTAGGAGATCGGCGAGGGTTAGTGCTACGGAGAGAATATTAAAGAAAAATCTAGTAGAAATAAACAAACGAAAAAGCATAAAATTGGAGAAGCCTCTAGGGCTGATTAGGGGAGGAGGTGGATGAAGCTGAAGCTCCGAATCCCCTCCGCCCAGTGAAGGGGAGTAAATCTTGGAAGTTGGCAGGAGAAAACGTTTGCCACAGAGAGAGAGAGAGAGAGAGAGAGAGAGAGAGAGAGAGAGAGAGAGAGAGAGAGAGAGAGTCAGAAAGTTTTGGGTTGAAAAATGGAGATATTCCCCGTCTTGAACACTAGCCTTATTTGACTCTATGAACTCCAGCCTTGATCTGACACACTAACCATTGGAGCCTGAGTTCCAAATTACTTAATCCCAATATAATGACGTATATACTATCTTCTTCTTAAATTTTTATTAGTTTAGTGGATTTGAAATTTTTATTTATTTTATTATTATTTNTTATTTACAAGAACTCCAGAAGAGTACAACTCCAGAAGAGCACAACTCCAGAAGAGTAGTGAATTCAATGATCTTGGATCAATATGGTGAATTTCACTATAAAGTCCTGATTACTCCAATGGTTGCTCGATAATTTGATGAGCAGAAAAATCCATTTCGTCCTGAAGACGATGGAGAAATTCTTTGGTCCTGAAGTACCTTATCTCCAGTTCAATTGAAGCCCTGAATATGTAATTATTTGGATCAAGTCCACAATTAGATGGATATACAGATGCGAGTTATCTATCAGATCCACACAAGAAGATCATTGCAATTCATGAGAAGAAAGGTGAAATTAATGTCAAGCAGATACGGTCAAGTGATAATCTGGCAGATTTATTCACTAAAGCATTACCAACTGCAACATTTAAGAAACTTGTGCAGAAGATTGGAATGCGAAGACTTGAAGACCTATTATCATGCACTTTTCAGGGGGAGTAAATGTCTTGAAGATTTGTGCTGATTGTACTCTTTTCCCTTCGCTAAGGTTTTATCCCACTGGGTTTTCCTTTGCAAGGTTTTAATGAGGCAATCTTAAAGCACTTGACGATATACAGAATATTGTACTCTTTTTCCTTCGTCATTGGTTTTTTCCCACTGGGTTTTTCCTTGACAAGGTTTTAACGAGGCATATTCTTTATATGTGGTCATCCAAAGGGGGAGTGTTAGAAACCAAGTTCAAATTGTATTGTATGACCACATTTAGCCATCAATGGTAATCTTAGGTACACCTACCCCCAATAGTGATTTTAGGTACACCTAACCTCCTTTGTACTCTTTACCATTGGATTGATGACAAGTGTAACAATCCTAACCATCCTTTGTACCAAGAAATCCCTATAAATAGAGGGAGTCCTCATTTGTGTAAGACCCCAAGAAATAAGAGAAAACAAAGTTCTCTAAACATCTCTCTCTCTTTTGCTCTCTATCTTTTCATTAGTTTCATAACAATGAGGAAGTTATTTATTTTTTTCTTTTAAAAAAGACCAATGATATAACTACATTTTATTTATAACTTATTAATAAAATAATGATTTTTTTTAAATTCAAGCGCATCAAATCAAAATATAAATTAAAAAAAAATATTATTTTAATTCAAAATTGTAGAAATATTGTAAAAGGTTTTTTTTTTTGGGTTCCATTAAGGAAAAAGTTAGGGATCTCAGTAGGAATTCTTCTGAGAGCTCCCGTTTCAAATTTTAATTTTTTAATTTTATTTTTTATTTAGTGATTAAGAAAGTATTATTTAATAATATTATGAATATTTTCTTTTTCTAAAAATATTTAAAAGTGTTAACAAATTACTATGATTAAAAAAAAAAAACCTTAAAACAGACTAATAGGATCTCCCAGCGGTGGATACCCACCTGTGCCATTAATTTGAAGGCAACACTATTAATAAAATGTCGATTACTTTGCTTCTAACTATATCGTATATAACGTTCACATGGTTTTATAAGACTCCTCTCTCTTAAAAATAATTCTCTATCTTTTCTCTAAAAACCCACAAACCTTCGCAACCAGTTTGGGGTTGAGTAGCTCCTCCTCCCTCTGTACTCTCTTGATATATCACCTTTCGATCACAAACAGCTTTGCCACATCAGTATTGTCATTTTTTCTTTCCTCTCTCTTAATTTTGTTCGTCTCTCTCTTAATCCCTCCCTCTCTGATCCCTTTCCTTTTTCCTCCAACTGACCACTCTCTCTCTCTCTCTCTCTCTCTCTCTCTCTCTCTCTCTCTCTCTCCCCGTATGAGCAAACTGCCACCATTCTAAATAAACTTCAAATTACCAATTTTCTTTCTTCTTTTTTGGTGTTTCTCTCTCTACTTTTTCCTTTTCTGTTATTTGGTTTGATTATGAGCTGAAAAGCATTGGATCGGTCTCTCTCTCTCTCAATCTCGATTGAAATACGGCCGAGTATTTGTTAAGTGAACAGTAAAGAAATATATGGTAGTTTTGAAGCCTCTGCTGTTTACGTCTGTAGTATATTGACGTTTTTACTCTTTTTTCTCTCAACCTTTGCTTTTTCTCTCTCTCTTCTTTATTTATTTTTTCTATTCTTTACTTATTTTTTTATTACTCTTAATTTTTATTTTATTATTATAAAATGTACGGCTGTTCACCTCCCACTTGAACAACATGTATGTACAAGCATAATTGTATTTAAAATGGGCTGAAAAATGCTGCTTTTTAACTGGCGCGTGAACCCCACATGCTGCCTTTACTCCAACACTCTAGCTGCTACACGCAAAGCTCCTACGGATTCATTAGGATCATATCTTTAAACTACGCCTGACCCTACCTCATTCCTATGGTTAAGAATTACTCTTGACAATTGTCCATATTAACCATGGTTAAGATATCTAATTAGATCCAAGATCCAGGATCCACCATAATTACGATCCAATAGCTAAAACAAGCAGAGCACGTGCCTGTGGGGGTGAGGGAGTCAATCAAATTTTATTACAAATGGGGGTGGAATTGTGTAGAAGATTCGGTAGTATTTTAAAAATTAATATAATATATTGTATATTTATAATTTTCCTAAAAATATTTGATATTTTCCTACTCAAACACCTTCCCTCCCTCTCTCTCTCTCTCTCTAAGCAAGCAAACTTCTTGATGAATGTTAGGAAGGTGGGATTCCCCAACAAATACTTTAATACAACAACCATAGTGCAAAAGTGGTAAAAATAAAAACAAAGATTTTGAGACCACGCCTCTGGAGTAGTACGTGAGGTCCATGCGCCGTCGGGATGGAGGTGGTGTCAAACCAATCTAAAAGATCGAAGGTAGGAGAATCTGCTGGTGCAGTGCGTATAGCCGATGGAGCTGTTGGAGAGTGGCGGGGCGTAAAGGCCACGCGCGAAAACAAGCCGCACGTGGAGGTCCACATGCTGACATTTTGTGCACGATTCTACATCATCTCAACAAATTGACGGCAGGGGAATGTCATGATGTGGCGTGTGTTGACTTTTCATGACTGAAATGTAGCAAATCTGAAAAAATCCGAGCCGACGATAAAAAGCTACCATATAAGCATATTCACTTATAGATAACGGAAAATGAACGGAAAATGAAAAACGAGATGGAGAGAAAAGTGAAGTCAAGACTCACATCTTCCTCTCTAATGAAACTTAAAGAAATGATGAGTTTTTTTTTTTTTTTTTTCTAAAAATAAGCCAGAGCTTCTCTTTCTAAGAAATGGAAAAAGGAAAGAGTTAGAAATCTTACGCAAATACCCTCTATAGTGACTTGACACTAGCCTTGATTTGACATGCTAAACTTTAACTCTATGAACACAACCTTGAACACTAGCCTTTTTTTTTTTTTTTTTTTTTTTCTAAGTAAGTTTAATTTCATTCAACTAAAAAAATGATACATGAGGAGGGGTAGGATTCCCCAACAAACATCTTAAAATAATAAATAACATTGCGAAATAGTAGAAAAAGGAAAGAAAAAAAAGGTTTATTTGTGACCAATTTCTTGATTCCTACCTATGTTTTACAAAAGGACGTCATCTTGTAAAAAGATGGAATTAAGGTGTTCGCATAAAAGTGAACAATGGAACCATAGTTGGTGAAAGTTGAACCTCCGCTGGAAGCGATAAAGATGGCGGGTGCATTGTCACTTGTAGTCTTGAGATAGTTTTTAGAAAGGTCCACGATCACTCTTATAAGATCACGGTTTAGGAAAAACAATAACATAAGATAGCAGTTGGCCCCTGATTCGAGTCACGGGTGAAGGGCCAATGCAGTCTGTGGTGGCGCGTGCAAGACATGTGCCACCTGAGGAGATAAACAAAAGTGTAGATCTGAAGGATCTGAGGCCTCTAAAGCTGGTGGGGCTGCGCCTGGGCTCAAAAGTCGCTCCAGGACGTAACTATGCGTGGAAAACGTGCACGGTAGGGGCTGCGCGTGCAACGAACGCACCGCACAGAATCATGATTTTCTTCCACAAACATGAAGACCAGCGACTATAGAGACTAGAAAGGCAGCGCGTGTTGGTTGGATGTTGTCGAAAAGTAGGAGATCGGCGAGGGTTAGTGCTACGAAGAGAAAATTAAAGAAAAAACTAGTAGAAATAGACAAACAAAAAAGTATAAAATCGAAGAAGCCTCTAGAGCTGATTAGGGGAGGAGGTGGATGAAGCTGAAGCTCCGAATCCCCTCCTTTCAGTGAAGGGGAGTAAATCTTGAAAGTTGGCCGGAGAAAACGTCTGCTAGAGAGAGATGAAAAAAAAAAGTCAGAAAGTTTTGGGTAGAAAAATGGAGATATTCCCGTCTTGAACACTAGCCTTATCTGACTCTATGAACACCAGCCTTGATCTGACACACTAACCATTGGAGCCCGAGTTCCAAATTACTTAATCCCAATATAATGACGTATTTACTATCTTCTTCTTAAATTTTTATTAGTTTAGTGGATTTGAAATTTTTATTTATTTTATTATTATTTTAATATTCTTAATCATTAAAAAAATGTATAATTTCACTAATAGTTATTTTTTTAATCATTAAGTAAATAAAAAAAATTAAAAATATAAAAATAATAATAAAATGATGGTAGGTACCATCATAATAAAAAGAATAATAAAATAATAAATAAACCTACCATTATTCTTCTCAAATACATCCCCGTGTATCTCACTTTCTCTTGCTCTGCAACACTAACTCATCAAAGCACAGCTACACAGTTGATTTTCCCCGTCTCGCTTGCATAGTCAAAGCAATCCCCACCAATAACATTAGATTTCCAGTTCAAGGTATGCTAATTTAAACATGTATTGATATATATTATTATTATAAAAACCACTATTATGCTCTCTCTCCTTGCTCCCTCAAAGTCACGAATGGTCATAACTATTATTTTTTTTATTTTATGATTATGAAAATAATTTTAAGTATATTAATATATTTTTTCATTTTTTAAATATATTTAAAAATATGAAAAAAAAAAACCGCCTAGCTGTTAGCTTGAGCAGCATTTTGAGTTGTAAAGTAGCACCGCTCTATTACTATTTACTTGCAAGAATAATTCCATTTTATTTCTTTTCACCTTCATCGTTAATGGATCTAAAATTTCATGAATTATGATGATAATCTTGAGCCACAGCGGCTCTGATCTCTATATATCAAATGTGTCTGGTCTGTTTGTATTCATGCCTGTTCTTTTTCCGGATTCAGATAGTACACGACTGCTTGCTGTTTTTGTTCAGTACTGCGCTGGTTTACCTATTTTAATGATCTTTCAAACAATCTTTTAGATTTTTCCGAAATTATTTTCGTTAACTCATTCCATGGTTCAAGAATAATTCATGATTTCTAAATTAACGTAAGAAATCTTCTTCGGATATATTCATGTAATCATGGGCCTAAAAAGAGAGTTTTTTTTTTTATTATTATTATTACTTGGTGAGAGATGCACATGATTTTTCTTGTTGACTTACTTTTTATGAAGAATTTTTTTTGTTATTTACGTGCTTTTTGTTCACTTATTAATAGTAATACAACTTATATAAAGAAAAAGAGTCTAACAACTTTTATATCATTAGGTACTTTTTATATTTATTCTTGATCTATAAATTATTTTTAAAATATAAAGAAATATGAGCAAGTCAAGAACAATTGATTCTTTTAAAAAATATATATATATGGATATTTCAAAAATTAATATATATTTAGAGAGTTCAATAACATTAACGGAATGTCATGCTTCTATCACTGATGAATGTTATTCTAAAACTTCAAGAATCCAACTTGAAGAGATGGATTCTACCTCTTTAAAACTTGATCTAGGATTACATCTATAAATATGGAAATTTCCTACTAACCTACAAGATGATATCCGACATGCATATCTTAAAGTCAGTATGTATCAACCTAAATTTTCAGAATATCCATCCATTTAAGGAATAGGTAATTAGCGTCGTTGATTTCAATTTTCTTGGTTTTAAAGAAATTCGAATTGGTTGGAGTACTCACAATCGAAGCATGTTATAATTTTTCTTCCATGCTATATTTTTTCTAAGAAATCAACGGGCCGTCCAAGATCAGATGTATTTACCGATAAAGGTTTTGACAATTAAAAAAAAGTAAATGATTGAATAAATTGTCCTTTAATTGGACATGTGGGGAGAGATCCAAATTCACCACTGTGACACCCCCAACTCCAGTTTGGGATTGGACGGTGAATGAAGTGTTAGAACATATAAAATAAGACTACATATCCCTCGTACATGACAACTAAGATGCAATGCACCTATTAATCTAGCAATATGCAGTATATGACAACAGAAATTATACTTAGGTTAGATGGTAAAATAAATATCATGGTATCAAAGCACAATATCCCAAAAGATCAAATTTCAGAAAATCTTCCATAAGCATAATGTTTCAAAAAGATTCCCAAAACATGGGACCATCATTTTTAAGTCAGCAAAAACATTCTTCCTTTTTCTAAACCTTAATGGTCTCTTGCAAAATGTCTTCTTGTTAGGCCATTCCTACTTGGCCTTGGCTTGGTTCAGAATCTTCCTTAACTCTTCGAAGAGCTGTAAAATTTCAGTAATGAACTGGTCAGCAGCTTCCAACCTCTCCAAAATGGATGGTTCGGATGAGCATATGGAGCTCTTCGGGGTCTCCCTAGGTATCTAGAGAGCTGGTCTCTTGTGCTTCCCCATAGTTTCCATCTTAGGATCCTATTACAACTTCTACCATTTCGGGTTGGGAATGGTAGTGAAATCTATCACAGTGAAATTTTGAGAAATCTCAGTGAGTAAACAAATAATGTACAATAGATATCATAAATATATGAGAACAAACCAAAATGAATGCATGGATATAAACTTTTTCTTATGCACTCTGACCTTTGAAAACACAATGTGTAACAGAGCTTTTATAACTTTTTCATAAAATATCTTTTAATCTTTTTTTTTTTGAACATTAAACATACATAAAATATAACCTAGCATGTCTTTGAGCTCAAGGCCTCATTCTTGACTTTAAACATATGATTGGATACCTCACGGTTCCCCTATGCATCGTGTGTTCTCCGCTAGTTACCACATCAACCATTGGCCCACTTTGACTAAGGCGACTACGTCTAATTCTTAATCATACTTAGTATGGTAGTTCGCATTTTCGCCTTCACCGTATGACATCCACTAGCTTTAGGTGCAACCCTACTCTAGTATCCTTTCCTTTTAGGAACCATTTGAGGCCCGTCGACTATACTTCATGAATCTAGGGGTTACCACTCTATTTTAATCACTCTTGAGTGGACATAGGAGTTCCACTAGAGCATTTCCCCCATCCTAGCTTTTGGGGTTATGACAAAACTTTAAAAGACTCTTTTCTTTTTAGAAATAATTTTACAAACCCAATGCATGTGACATGGACTATGACATCTTCATGAAACATGTACTAATGCATGCCGAGACTTACAAAAACTACACATCATGTAATCATGCACAACCATATTCATTCCATGTTACAGCTTAAAAATATTAGAACATGTGACCATGTTCTCAATCAATAATTTCAAGGCATTTGAACAACAAGCAAGGAACAAAGCACTTATATTTTCACATCTACTATGCATGACCGAAACATAATATGCATGGATATTCATTTCAAGATTGTGTTTTGGCCATGACCATAAATGCACAATACACAATCTTTTCATAAACTTAGAATCTTCTAATGCATTCAATAGAGTATCACTAATAAACATACATGTATAGCTGAATCATGCATGTAAACATACATATAGAAAAGCAAGTATTTCATGGACTTAAACCTCTAATGGATTCGGTTAGGCATCAAGTATTCATAAACACATTAAAGCATGCAAGTCTGAACACAAGATGTGGCATCACATCTCATTTTTATGATGTAAATAAAGTAACAACAACCAATCAAATACCATGGCAATCAAACCCTTAAAGAACCAAATGTAAAACGTTGTGAAATATCATCACTTCAAACCCAAACATACAAACAAACAAGTTTACATAGCATCTATATAAAATATCTGAGAGTAAGTTAGAGGTCTACTTGCAAAAATCCAACGTCCAATAAAATAAGCAAGCTATAAATTATAGGATAATACTTATAAGAATCAACACCTTATAAACCCTAATCCGTGCATGAGTGAGTAAGTGAATGTGCTCTAGGTTTTTATTCAAGACAAGAAAATCCTAATCTTCAAGGTTCTTCCATAGGTCTAAAACTCTAAAGGATAAAAATTCTAGTTTTCAAATGACTGCTTAGGTCGTGGTCTTCCTTACTCTCAAAAGTATTCATCCACAAAACTTAACCAAAAGATAGTTTGGATTTTCACTCTTTGAAGAAGAAAACCCTAAGTATCCGAGTGTGTGTGTGCTTGTGTGGAAATCTCTCTTCAAAATCAAAAGTATTTTTTTCTTCTCTTGGTTGTGTGTGTGTGTCTTGATCATTTGTTCATGAAGAACTTATAGAATCCGAAACATTCCCTCTCTTGGCCGTGTGTGAGAAACAAGAAAAAGAAGCGTTTGGTTTTTCCTTACCTCTTGGCTTTCCCCTTGGTGAATGATGACTCTAACTTGCAAGCACTTAGAACAATTCTTGAGTAGATGGAGGGTGGAGTGAATGGTGTTTGGATGAAGAGAAAATGGTAGAGAGTAGAGAGAAAGTGAGTGACCAAAAATATCTAAGCTTCTCTTCAAAAAGACCCAAAAAGACTTTTGGTTTTTTAGCTCCCCCTTCTTATAGGTGTGATTTCCCTCTAGAAAAATCTGAAACTTGGTGCATAGATGTTAAATGGCATCACCACCATGTGTGTCTCTTTCCCTTCTCCCATCATTAGATTGTGATAGAATAAAAGCTAACTTTTGGACAAGTGGCGTGTAGGCTACCCAAACCAAAACCCTAATTCCTCTTATGCCCTTCTTCAAGTGTCTAAGTTCATTGTATCTAGTGGCAAAATGGTCAAACTCCAAACCCTAGATCATTCTTGAAGCTCATGTGCATGCTTGCCAAGTGGCAAGTGGAGTGTGTGTGTGTGTGTAAGTGGCTGCTGAAATCCCTTCAACTCCCAAGATGATCTTTCATCTTCCCAAAGTCTTGGAAAAAGTGTGATTTACACCCTTCCCTAGTGTTGTCCACCTCATGAGCTTCCCACCAAGATTCTTCTAGAAACCCTAAGCATGTGGCTCTCTATCTCCTTTGTAGATTTCAACTCTTTCCAAAGCAAAACCTTTCATCTTCTATTTTGCATGCATGACACATGGCAACCTCCTTTAGAAACCGAAATCCTCTCTCTCCATGGTTGACGTGCCTTTATCCCTTGGTCTTCCCTAGGCACCCCTTCCCATGACCTCATCATTTTCCTTCTAGAAGCCCTTCTCTGCTAGTGATAAGTGTCACAATATCTATTCTTACAAGTAAGTCTTCTTGCATGCACAACACATGGCAAAAAGGTGGGTGATCCTCTAGGTTAGGCGTGTAAGGCTCAAACCCTAAACTCTCTCACCTCTCTTCCCTCAATTCAGCCCAAATTCATCAAGTCCTAGTTGTAGGTTTCATTGGATGACATTTGGCGTCCAAAGAATTTGGTTGGGCATGTGCCCTAGTCCTATTGGGCTTCAAACCCTAACTTTTCTATATAAGCTGAATATCACATGGGCTTGGGCCTTCCTCATGGCCTTATATGCCTAGTGCACTAAGCCTAGGTTCTGATTGGGTTATTCCACCTTACTTGGCCGAAAATAATACACCAAAATAAACGAAGAGGCTTAGCTTAATCTTGGCTCTCACAACTACATAAAAATGTAGTGAAATATTATGAGGATCTATGAATGATTCAAGACATATTGGCAAGTTAGTTGAAAAACAAGTATCACAAGAGATGGAGAATAATAGGTTACAGTTCTAACTTCGATAGATAGTACTTGATAGCTTACATTCGAAGCTTGTGCCTTTAAAGGTCATGATGAAAGCTCTGACTAAAAAAATTAAAGTAACTACATTGAACTTGAAAAACTTCTAGCAAGTTATAATGATCAAGTTGATAGAGTTGTCATGGAAAATGCTCCACTGAATGCCAGATATACGTCACCTAAAATTCAAAAAGAAATTTTGGATATATTTATAAATAAAGTGTGAAATGTAATTCACAAAGAAATCGGAGATGCCAAATTTTATATTCTTATTGATAAATCTCAAGATGAGTCCAAAAGAGAACAAATGGCTATCTCATTTTGAGGTTCATTGATAAAGATGGTTTTATTAAAAAATGATTTTTTCATATTGTGCATGTTAAAGATACTATGACACTAACTCTAAAAAAGGATATAGGTGTTGTTCTTTCTTGTTACAACCTACAAATTGAGAAGGGTGGTGAATGGAATGGATTACAAACTTTATTTCTTAAGTATTGTCCTTGTGCATATTATGTGCATTGTTGGGCTTATAAACTACAATGAGCTTTACTTGCAGCCTCTAGAGAAACATGTTCATCAGTTCTTTATCCATTTGACATCTATTATCAATATTGTTATTGGTTCTTTTAAACATAATGATGAATTACAATCTGCTCAAGCTGCTAAAATTGAAAGTTTGGCCTCTTCCAATGAGAATGAGATTGGAAAATGGGAAAATCCAATTGGTACGCTACAACGAGTTAGAAATACTAGATGGGGATCTCATTTTCAATCTGTTTGTAACTTGATGAGAATGTTTGGTGCTAGTTAATCAGTTATCAATACTATCGCAAATTAGGGATTAAATTATTCTCAATGTGGAGATGCTAAAGTGACTTACATTGCATTAACATCATTTGAATTTATTCCGATATTACATATGATGAAGAAAATCATGGGAATCACTAATGTGCTTTTCTAGTCTTTGCAACAAAATTCCCAGGTATTGTGAATGCCATGAGCTTAGTTTCAATCACAAAAGTACTCATTCAAAATTTGAGAGATGATGGGTAAGAGTATTTGCTCACTGATGTTAAATCATTTTCTGAAAACCACCAAATTGATATTCCGCATATGAAAGTCATTATACTAGAGCTTGAGGTAAATCTCGTCATCAAGTTGATAATTTATTGAAAACAATATAGCATCATTTTAGGATTCATATATATATATATATTGCTACAATAGATTTCCAGTTACAAGAATTGAAAAATAGATTTAATAACCAGAGAATGGAACTTCTCATTCTTAGTAATGCTTTAAACCCTAAAGGAACGTTCAAATCATTTAAAGTTGATGCTATATGTAAATTGGTTGAGAAGTTTTATCCACAAGATTTTATTAAGCAAGAAAAATTCATTTTGAGAATTCAATTGCAGTATTATGAGTTTGATGTGTTGAATGCATCTAGATTTTTAAGATATGTCTACATAATCTGAGCTATGCAGAGGACTAGCAATTTCAAAACAACAAAGATTTATTATTTTATTGATAGGTTAATTCGTCCAGTATTAACTCTTCCTATTTCTACTGCTACTACTGAGCAAGTATTTTCTACCATGAAACTTATAAAATTAGATTGCGTACTCGAATGAAAGATGAGTTTCTTACAAGTCATTTGCTAGTTTATATTGGGAAAGAAATTATCAAGAATTTAACTTTAGAGATGATAATAGAAGATTTTATTCCATGAAAAATTGTCGTCAAGCTTAATTTCAAGGGAAAATCCTAAGTTAATATTTCAATTTCAAATTTTTTTTTGTTTAAATGTTTCCTACAAACTAAAGAGATCCTAAGGAAAATTATTGTATAAGATAATTTATAGACATTTTTTTTATACAATTTTATGACATATAATTATCATTTATTTTTAATTAGTCATGAGCAAAAAACACATATCATAGGCTTTGCCAACATGACCACCCCCCCCCCCCCCCCCAAAAAAAAAAAAAAACCAAATCCTAATTTTTCCCCTAATTACATATACAGTTGTAAAAAAAAGGAAAAACAAATAAGTGATAAGGGATATAAGAATTCACCAAAGAACTCCATTTTCTTTGCCACGTGTAGATAATCATGTTAACTTCAATACTAAAAAAGTAGGGAAGATAAATACGTTAGGAAATAGACATATCTAATTATGGTTCCCAATGAGGATGCTCATATTGTTGTATCAACACATGAGACTCATGCTTCAACGAGAGTTGTCAAGGTTGGTCATGCCTTAAAGATTTGAAATTATAAAGTCAAATGGAGTAACGAAAGTGGTGTTATGAGAAACATTAACATTGTAGATTGTGAGGCTTATGCACATTTTATAGATTGATAATGAAGTGTTGCTTGATTGAGGTTATTAATAAAAAAATGTTATCGAGTTATGTGTGTGATGAATTTGTCAATTAGGGGCACTACCCGCTTGGGTGGTGTTGCTAAATGGACACCTGTAGCCAATCCCCACCCAAATCCTTGACCATCCACATTCGCTTGCTGGGTGGGCTGATTAGCACTACCACCTTCCACCAATAAATTATTGAAAAAAAAAAAGCTTAAAAAGTCATGAAAAAAAATGCAAATATACATTAAAAAAATGCATAAAATCAACAACAATGGCACAAAATAACTAATAAATCACTGATTTGTACTCAGATCTATAGATCTGTGAGGCGGTGATGTACTTATATTAAAAAAAAATTGTACCAAAAAATCTTAAATCCACAATGGCACATTGGTGACCACGGTCTTGAGTGGCAAAAACCCACGACCAAACCATGGTCGTAGAATGCAGTTTGGTTATGACCCACGACAACGGCTTGGGTGTGAGTGTGGAGATTCCAAAGAAGAAGAAGAAGATTGAGAGGAGGAGAAAAAGAAGAATAGGATAAGAAAATAGAGGCGTTAACGTGAGAAAAAGGACGAGAAGAGAGGTGGGTGGCTGAAAAGTGAGAGCAAAGAGAAAAAAAAATTAAAGTATTTAGTTTATAGAGTTGTATTTTCTATTTTTAAAAAGAAAATATATATTTGTATACATATATTATACTAGTTGTTAGGTAAAAATCTGGACGACTCACCTGCCCATCGCTCACATGTCAACTTATTACTTACTCACCCATTAGCCCATTTAATGTTTTAAAGTTATTTTAAAAAAAACCAAAAACAAAATTATTTCAGGCAAGAGGTTAAGATTACATGTGACTTTCCTACTTGCATGATTAATACTACAGTTCTGTTACATTTAGGCACAAGTGCGAAGGCACTGTGCACGTCGCTAGCATGGGGTTTTGCCATGTCAGTAATTAGGAAGAAGAAAAGTACTGAACCATTTCACTCTCAGATCTCTTCCTCTTTCTCAGATTGAAAAATCTCTTATCCTATCGTTCATCTTTTCTCAGATTGGCATTTGGACCGAGTGATTGCAGAAACCACCACTTAGCTCTATCATCAAGTTGAGCAGCAGGTATGCACTCCTCGGCTACGACCCATTCCTTGGTGTCAAATTTGGTAAGAACCTTTCATGGTACTTTGCAAGTGTATTTTAGTTTATTGTTCTTTTCATTTTCTTTTCTCTGATTGTGGGACTTATGAAATTTGTGAAATTGAGGGGACTTGTGAAATTTTTGAAACTTGGGAGGGGGGGGGGGGGGGGGTAGCCTTTCAAGGGCTCTAGTATCGGGGTTGTGTTTCCATATACTTTCATAGTAGTGGCAATCTATTTTATTTCGTTGGATGAGGATCATGCTTTATATGATTCTAGTGGTGAACAGCCTTTAGGGATTCTGGTATTGGGGTTGTGTTTCTATTGATTTTTGTGCTTGTGCAAATGTGGTGGTAGACAACAATGAATTGAAATTTTGTTGAACCCCACTTTCCTGGCTAGAGTCAAGTGAACAACTTTTGAGATCTAAGAGAACTACAAAACTAAACATGTAAGCAATTTTTTTTAAAAAAAAAAAATTTCCCATTAGCATTTACATGCTTGTCCAAATGTGTCTCCTCCATTTGATGATTTCTCTGTTGCAATGTGAACTAACCCCATGTATCTTTCTATTTGTACCCTTTTCGCCTAGCCAAAAAAACAAAAAGCACAAGGGAAAAAAAAAAAGAAAAAGAAAAGAAAAGAATGGTCATCATGTTTGCCAATAAATTTGTCAACTTGTAATTTAAATTTTCAAGCGTCTTGGGAAACATTAGGCAAACACCATGCTATATTTGGAAACATGTTGATTTCTCCGGCCCCATATGAATTACTCAGTTAAAAACTTGCAGATCATATGTAAAAGGGCCAAATTGTACAACCAAACTATTAGAACAAATATATATAAATATATATATATATATATATATATCTAATTAATTTGTTTGTATATTTGAAATAATAAAATCCAGAATAAAGAAAATGATTTCTTGTATTTTTTATCTAAAAAATTTAAGCTTGAGTTACAAAAGACAATTTTGCTATTACTGTTTCCATTCTTGTTCTTGAAAACCACTTGCTTTCATTTTTTAGTTCTTTCATGTTTCAATGAAAAGCTATTAGTTGCTTAAGTCTTCAAATACATGAATTTATTTGCAAAGGTAGTTCTATTTGGAATTGTCCAGATGCGAAAAGGGAAAGAACATTTATCTCATGTTACACCTCTTGTCACAAATCTATCAACCCAGGTATTGTATCAATAGTTGTCATGTATTTTATTTTATGTGTAGTTTTAGCATTTAGTATTGGGTTCATTAACATTATTATTTATATGTTAGGACATATTGAGACCATTTTATTCAAACTTTTTAGACTATATGCATGTTTATTATGAACCAGTTGTTAAGGACCTCGCTCTAGTCCATAAACATTAAGATCTTCTAACTCCGCTTCTCCTTAAGATGACCGAAGTGCCTCCCTCGTCTTCTTGCTTATCTTTACTTGAGTATGAAACTTGAGTAATGGTGTTGAGTGTATATGGTTTGTATTGTGATTGTGGATTGGGAAATCTATGGAATAAATGTGATGTATCAAATGTTGTGGACGGATTGTGGTGTCTCTCTTGGGATTGGCGCCACTTAGGAAAAATTAGGGTTTGTTGTTTAGGGTAGGCACCACTTAGGGTAATGTAGTAATCATAGAAATGAGGCTAGGGTTAGGATTTCCTAAAATATAGAAAATCCTTATGGATCTAGGGTTTATGGCTAGGATTGTTGGAGGCACTAGATCTAGGTTAGATCTAGGGTTTTAAGATTTTATCGAATAGATCTATGATGGAATTTGAATAGATGGAGGCTAAAATAGTGTTTGATAGATATGAAAGTATATGGAATTGGCCAACACGACTAGATCTTCTTGGAAAAGTAGATCTAGTGTGCTAGATGGATGAATGAACCAATGGAATGGAGAATGGCGTGAGGAATGATGGATTTGCAAAGATGATGAATGCAAAAGAAAATAACAAAGAAAGTAAATCAACAATGGAAAAGAGAAATGAAATTGATCATAAGATTGATAAATGAATCATCACCTATCCACAAACGTCAAGGTGAAGATCTTCTATTTGGGATTTACACAGGTTGCACTCAAATAGCCCAAGTGCTAAGCACCAAAAATAGATCTCAAGAACAAATAATCCGTCCACTAAGAAATTTGCCAAAAGATGCCAAATGAAATGCTAGGGTCCTACTTATAGGTTTACAAAGTGGAAACCTTAGAAGGTCCCATAAATAATAAAAGACTTAAAACAAATGTAATAATAATAAAATAATAAATAATATTGCTAGGGTTAGCTGTGGGCTCATAGTCGCCTATGGCTAGCCTAGGTGCAAAGCATGGCTCAGATGGCCCATGGCATAGGCCATGGGCATTACTGCCGTGGTACTTAGCTTGGTGGATGGTTGGGACTCTTGTGTGCATGGCCTAGCCTTGTGCATGGTTGGTGCTCCCGTGTGCTTGCATGGCAGGTGGGCTATGCGCATGGCTAGGCTTGGCCTATGCTCTGTGCAAGCTGGTGGCCTGTGCTTGCGCGTTGTGCTGCACTTGCTGATGTATGCAGGCATGGTCACTAACCTCGCTAGCATGCTGCTGCAGCAAGGGTATGTCACGGCATGGGCCATGGCGTGCCCATGGCTCATCAATGAGATTGTCGAGGTAGGTCAATGGTCGTGTCGAGGCTTAGCCTGTGGCCACTTTCCTAAGGATTTTGACATTTCCCCTCCTTTCAAGCACATCATTGCCCTCAAGGATCAACTGTGGATATCTTGACACCATATCATCATAATCTTCCCACAAAGCCTCCTCTCTTGGCACTCCTTGCGATCGAATCAAAGTTTGCCACACCTTCCTTCTACTCATTCCTTGTGTTACCACCCTATACTCAAGTACTTTTTTAGGTTGTAAAAGCATTCTTCCCTCATCATCAAAGCTTGGTAGCTCTTCAACTATGAGTCTAGATTCACCAATCCTCTTCTTCAACATGGATACATGGAAGACCGGATACAATCTTGATGTTGGAGGAATTTCCAATCTATAAGCCACTTTTCCCAATCTCTTCAACACTTTAAAAGGCCCATAATACCTCTTTGAAAGCTTCAAGCTAAGCTTCTTCCTTAAGGTCCTTTGTCCGTATGGTTGTAGCTTCAAATACACATAGTCCCCACATCAAACACAACCATACGTCTTCCCTCATCATCATATTTTTTCATTCTCTCTTGAGCTCTCTTAAACTCTCTTTTCACCTTCACTAATATCTCATCCCTAATGATCATTCTCTATTGGGCTCTCTTAAGCTCTCTTTTCACCTTCACCAGGATCTCATCCCTAGTGATCAACTCTTTTTCAACCTCATTGTTTTTGGTCATCCCTCTCTCATAATTCACTAAGTAGGTGGTGGTCTCCCGTAAACCACCTCGAAAGGGCTCCTTTGGATAGAAGCATGAAATGTTGAATTGTACCAATATTCAACCCAAGTGAGATAATCCCCGACTTTGTTTGTTCTTAATGGCAAAAACATCTTAAATATTGCTCAAGTGTCCTATTCACCACCTCAGTTAGCCATCAGTTTGAGGATGGTAAGAGGAACTTGCCTTCAACTTCTTTCCTTGTAGCTCAAAGAGCTCCTTCCAACAGGTGCTCCTTCCAACAGGTGCTCCCCACACTCTTGGCCTTGTAGGGATGCTTAAATGGAATGAAATGAGCATACTTACTTAGCCAATCCACCACTAACAATATCACCTCATGGTCACCACTAGTGGGTAGCCCCTCCACAAAATCCATCGTTAAATCTTCCCCATATCATGTTCAGAATGGACAATGGTTGCAAGAGCCCGGATGGAGGTCTTGTATCATACTTGGCCTTTTGACAAATGTCACATTCGGCCACAAGCTTCTTAATCACCTTCTTAAGCCCTTCCCAATGGAAGAAGTGCTTTATTTGAATATATGTTCTCGACCATTCTGAGTGTCCACCCTCTTTGTTATGATTGAAGTGGTCAAGAATTTCCTTGCTCAAAGTAGGAAGATTAGGCACATAAACATTGTCTTTGTAGTAGATAAGATCATCTCATACCTTGAAGTTCACTCAATAATCTCAAGGGCCTTGTATCAATCCTTGTCGCCTCATGGATCTTGTCCCATATCCTCCATTCAGCCCCACTCAAGGCCAACATAGAAGACTCATCATCTTCATGCACAACCCATAAAAGTGCACTCTCTTCTCTTCTACTCAATGCATCGGCTACTTTATTTTCTTTACCTAGTTGGTAAACAATGTCGTACTCAAATCCAAATAGCTTGACAAGAAATTTTTGTTCCTCGGAAGTAACAATCTGTTGTTGTAGGAGGTGTCTCAATGCTTGTTGGTCGGTCACAATAGTAAACTTGCATCCGTGAACAACTCAAAAGGCTTTTCAAAATTGGACAAAGCAAGTACGGGAGTCATGGTCATCGTCCGCTTCAAGTTTTCAAAGGCATCTCTTGCCTCTTGTGTTCATTCAAAATTATCTTTCTTGAGTAAGGAAATAAGTGGCTTAGCAATAAGCCCATAATTCTTCACAAATCTTCTATAGTAGCCGGTCAAGCCCAAAAAATCTCTCAAGGCCAAAACATCCTTGGACAAAGTCCAATCCATCATAGCCTCTATCTTTCTTTGATCCACTTGCACCCCCTCACCCGAGATGAAGTGACCAAGATACTCAAGCTCTTTTTCCATAAAGGCATATTTAGAAGCCTTTATGAAAAAGTGATGTTCTTCTAAGATCTTCATCATAACCTTTAGATGCTCCCTATGTTCTTCAATGGACTTGGAATAAACCAAGATGTCATCAAAGAATACTAACACAAATCTCCTCAAGAGTGGCTTGAAGATTGTGTTCATTGTGGCTTGGAAAGTGGATGGAGCATTGCATAACCCAAATGGCATCACTAGGTAATCATAATGCCCGAAATGAGTCCTAAATTCCTTCTTGTGGACATCTTCCTACTTCATTCGGATTTGGTGGCAACCGGCCCTCAAATCAAGCTTGGAAAACACCCTACCCCATGTAGCTCATCGAACATCTCATTAATCGTGGGTATAGGAAATCTATCATTTACCGTTGCTTCATTTAAGGCCCGATAATTCATGCAAAATCACCAAGACCCATCCTTCTTATTTACTAACATCGGTGAGGAAAAGGGGCTAGTACTTGGCCTAATCAAGCCACTTCTCAACATTTCTTCCACTTGTCTTTTGATCTATTTAACTGATTTGCTCTCATCAACAAGCATGATACGATGGTCAAAGAGCTTAGAAGGTGGCAAGGTAGTAGGCACTTCTAGGACCCCCCGATGGTCTTCTATTACCCTTGGACTTCCTTGGGCAGCAAGAGTAGCTCATCTTGCTTGTCCCCATCTTCACTCTTTTCAATCTCAAAATCACTTCTTAGGCCACAACGATGGAGAAGCAATGAGCCCCACTCTTGTATAACTTTTCAAACATAATGGCCTCACAAGACTTCACCTACTTTGATATCAAAGCTGTCCACATCCTTTTCTTAGAACCGAGCTTGAACTCTATTGTCATATTGTGGTAGTCATGTACCACTTTCCCAAGGCCTATGAGCCATGCATTGCCCAAAACCACGTTAAGCCTGACCAATGCTAGAACATGAAGATCGGCCACAATTCAAACTCCTTGGACATTCATCTTAACCTTTCTCACAAGTCCTTCACATCTCAACTTATCACCATTTGCAACTTTGACCTCGAATGACTCAATGACCATCGGCTTCAACCTAACCTTGGAAACAATTTTGGTGTTGATGAAGTTATTGGTAGATCCACTATGCACCAACAAGGTAACTTCAAACTTTCCAATCCATGCCATCACTCGCATGGATGTAGGCTTTTGAATGCTATACAAGGCATTAAGAGACAACTTGTCCTCTTCTTGGTTCTCACTAGATTCGGCCTCCTCTTGTTCAGATCCTTGGCTATATGACTTATCATAGCCACAATCTTCATTATCATTTGGCCCCTCATTAAGCAAAACATATGCTTGGCCTGATCTACATTTGTGCTCACGACTCCACTTCTCACCACACTTGAAGCAAAGCCCCTTTTTGATTCTATCTTGAACTTCCTCTCTAGAAAGTTTCTTCACCTCATATGGCTTAGGCTTAGAAACTTTTCCTATGCAAGGTAACACCTCTGTAGTCCCTCTATCACAACCCGACAATAAAGACAACAACAACATGGACAGGTTAATGTGTTCTCAAACTAGGACAACATTGGACCCACCCACGTGCAACATTGGACACGCCCTTCCTCAAAACCAAGTAATTTGTCATTCCAAATTACTTAGTTTCACACAAAAAAACATATAAATTCGATTATGACATAGATGAACTCATTTTGAGATGGACTAACCTCTATGGCACCCACTGCCTGAAGAAGATAGATACCAACTCGATGAAGACGAATGAAAATGTTTGATGAAGCCACTCATATGGGTGCAAAGCTGAAGGAAACACCAATGCGAACAACAATTGATCGATGGTCAATGGTTTCCGAGTTAGGGTTTTTGAATTTTGGATTTGGGGTTTTTTGGATATGAAGTTCAGTTTGGGGAAATGGAAGCCAATGGAGTGAGGAGTGATTTTGTCTTTGCATTGAAGGACATGCTTGTGAGAAGCACGTGGTTGAGTCTTCCATTTCATTTAACGCTCAATTTAGATGGAAGGGGAGATTGGTATGTTTTGAAAGTAAGAGGGTCAATTTTGATGCAATCAATAGTGTCGGGAGCACATTGTGAATTAAGTGATAGTTGGAGGGGGCAAAGTGTAATTAACCCAAAAAAATAAAACAAAATAAAAAAATATCACAAATATGTTATGCATGTGAGAAAATATTGTTCAATTAAATTACAATTTATAAAATTGAGTATAAAACATGATATTAATAAATTTAAATCAAAACTCGAATTTATACCTATTAACCATTTTTCCATCTAAAACCAATAATAATGTCATGAAATGATTAAAATGCATTGGTTCTAAACAAATGAAATATGCAACATTTCAGCCCAAATAGGACACATCCCCCTGAAGTAGGGCATGGGCGTTTGACCCAAAAAATCAGGTATATAAGCCGATCCCCAAGTACTATGAACTCTCTACTTATTTATTTACACTCTACTTTAAGACGATACTGACTTTGGCATCGGAGACTCCCCGACCACCACCATGGCCCTCGTTTTACGGTATTTTCTCTATATCCATAGGCCCAAGATCGAATATCCAAGTTGTTGAGAGCCCGACCCAAAGGTGTGTAAAACACGACATTAATAATGGCGCCATTTGTGGGATCTCTATAGACTTCACATGCCATTTGCATGCCTACGAGAAGCCGCTCTCAGACAGCTTAGGAGTAGGAAGAAGCAATGTCAATAAGTATGGAAACTAGGTTAGCAGAGATGGAACTGCTTGTCAAAAAACTGACAGCTGAGGTGGGCATCTGTCAAAATGAGAACCAGTCACTCAAGGAAATTGCTAATGAGTCGAGATATGATACAAAACCAAGCAAAAGCGAACATGTTAGGTCCAGAAACGCTGGAGGAAAAGGCAATGCAAACGAGGAGAGGAGGAATATACAGAACAAGCTGCATGACCTTAAGGGAAAATATGAGGAGATGGTAAAGAAGATGGGCACCTTGTCATCGGTGGATCAGCTACTTACCAACATGGGCTATTGTATATCGAATAAGTGATGACAGTACTCTTACCATTGAAGTTTCTAGTCCCCCCATTGGAAATGTATGACGAGACCTGGGACCCTTTCGAGCACTTCGAAACCTTTAAGACACATATGACCATGCATGGTTTCCCTGAATAGGTAGCCTATAGAGCCTTCTCACTAACTTTGAAGGGACTAGCGAGGGTGTGGTTCGGGTCCCTAGGGTTCGGCTCTATAGACAGCTTTGGGGAGCTAGCATGGTTGTTTCTCACTCTGTTTATGGCAAGCAGGAGAAGAAGGCACCCCGCGGCCTACCTCCCCACCATCAAACAATGGGAGGATAAGAGTCTGAAGGCATATCTGACCAGGTTCAACAAAGAGCGTATCACGACGATCAGAACAAAAAGATCACATTGGCAGCACTTCTAGGAGGAGTATGGCCTAGGTCCTAGTTCATAGCAAAGCCAGCCAAGAGAACCTCACGACACTGTGGGAGTTCATGGACTAAGCTAACAACTTCATCAACGCTGAAGACACACTCTGTGCTCTGACTAAGCCAAGGAAGAAGGAACTAGAACGGGAAGACAAGAAGGTAAAGGCCTTGGCTAGGGGCCAAGCTCACGACAAAATAAGGGAAGAGCCCTTCGAAGGGCTTGGGATTTTGGTTAGACCAGTCAGCGCTTGCTATCCAAAAAGAAGAGCGCTAGCCTACCCAAGAAGATGATCAGTCAACTTGCTGTTACTGCACCTATCACCAGTCCACCACCCAAAACACATAAGACTGCCACTCCTTAAGGAGAAGGAAGAGATAGGTCGGCCAGCATCGAGATATGCCCCCACTTGCTGACTCGAGCAAGTGTAGAGGAGGCAATTCTAGGAGAGAAGCACCGATAGGGGCGATAGGCCAAGGAGGGCGAAAAGCTTGCAGAAAAGAAAAACTGAGAAAGGCCTTGCGTGGTCTGCCCCAATTGCCACACTGAGAAGGACCCTCCTCTATGGGGGAGATTAGAACCATAGCAAGGGCTTCACCAGCGAAGGAGCGACCTCGTTAGGTAGAAAGGCACACGCTAGGGAGGCCCAATACTGAGAGATGTACTCAGCCATATATCGCCCATCCAAGTATAAGAGGAAAGAACCTGCCCCTATTATCTCCTTCGGAGAAGGTGATGAGGAAGGGGCCTTTACCAACACGATGACGCCTTGGTGGTGACCATGTTGGTCACCAACTTCACCACAAGAAAGATCTTCATTGACAACAGTAGCTTAGCTGATATTCTATTCTGGGAAGCATTCACTCGAATGGGAATAAATGCTGCTTGACTCCAACCGACTCTAATATCACTCAAGGGCTTCTTTGGGGAGATAGTTCAGCTAGTGGGACCATCACTCTATCCGTCTTGGTGGGCAAGCGTCTGCCTACACAGCCTATTTCATAGTTGATTTCCTGGTAGTGAAGGCCCTATCACCTTACAAAGCCATAATTGGTCGACCGACCCTCAACAACCTAATGGCAATCATCTCTACCTACAATCTAAAGATGAAGTTTCTGACCTCCAAGGGAGTAGGAGAAATCTAGGGAGAACAGGTTTTGGAGCGGGAATGCTACGTGTAGGAGCTAAAACCAAGAGCTGGTAGTGTACACATGGCATGCCCCCGACCCATTAAGAAGGTGAAGCCTTGAAAGATGAGAAGACCAGCTAGGACGGTTAGGTATGGGCCTCACATGAAGCTACGGCTAGTCTTCGTCAATGATTCAACCTGCCGGGTTGGAGGAGGAGTGGAGGGCGCATGTAAAAAGAGCAAGAGATGCAGGGAGCATGTCAATTCCCCCACCCCCTAGGGGGCTCTATAAATTTATAATTCACATTTATGGTAGTTGTACAAACTTTATTAATGAAAAACATGATTTTTTTTGGAATGAAATGTATAAAACTGATATCTCCATCAACACATATCTCCTTTGACACATATCTCCATCAACATGAATCTCCATTGATGGAATCTCCAAAGCAAAGTTTTGAATACTGTACCGGATGTCGTACTGATCGAGGCACTAGAGAGAAATATTTCGATACCGGTACCATTTCGGGATAATCGAGATATGAATAAATTACATATATAAATATATATAAAAATTATATTCCAAAATAATAGTCTATATATGAATAAATTATATATAAATTATAAATGGCCTAATCTGAATTGGGGGTAAAAAACTGAGCTTGCAATTTGAAGAAATGAAAAAAAAAGAAGAAGGGTAAAGGCTGAAATACTGGCCAGTACGTAGGTCAGTATAGGCCGAAATAGTGGCCGATACGACCGGTATTTGAGGCGGTACAAACAAGTATAATACTTGTACCGGACCAGTGGCCTGTACGGCATATATCAGCCGTACCGACTAGTACCAATACGGTATTTAAAACAATGCTCCAAAGACAAACTACCTCTTCGTAGGGCACCAAGGGGGCAGATCACGCCTAAGTGCTACTCTATCCCCCCCCCCCCTAGGAGGAGAAGTGCAAGCCAGCCTTCAGCTGCCCGACAACTTACCTTCCTTGTGAGAGTCAATAGGCGGGAGCGGGTCTAATACTAAACTATCTGATACTTCCCTCTAGGCAGGGTGCCAAAGGGTGAGGTGAGCCTAAGGCCGCCTTATCCTTCCCACAGGGGAGGACAAACCTCTCGGCTACCCAATAACTTACTAGGACCTCTGCCACGATGAAGAGTGGTATTAGTACAGTCTATCCCTCTCTTACCTTTCCTGTGATGTCAATGAATAGGAGCAAGTACAGTCACAAATTGCCTAAACTGTCTACTTCCTTGTAAGGGTCAACAGGTGGTGGGTCTAGCTTCCCCCCACAGAGAAGAATGGATCCAGCCTCCTCGGCAACCAAGTCGCCTGAACAAATTACCTCGTCTCCATCAAGGCGAAGTGTAGACCAGCTATTCAGTTGTCCAACATTTACCTTCCCCACGGGGTATCAAAGGAATGGGTGTAACGCCAAAGATTGCTTAATCCCTCTCATGGCAAAGTGTGAACTAGTCCTCAACTGCCTGACAACTTACCTTCCTCCTGAGCATCAACAGGTGAGAGCTGGTTCAGTCCTAAACTGCCTGACACTTACCTCATTGTTGGGCTCCAAAGGGTGAGGTGAGCAAAGGCTGCCTTATCCCTCTTGCAGGGGAGACCGAGTTTGGCCCTTCAGCCACCCGACAACTTACCCCGACCCCTGCCATGATGAAGAGTGGGATCAACACCAGCCTAACCCTCACCTACCTTTCCTGTAGTGCCAATTGATGGGAGCATGTTCAGTCACAAACTGCCTGAACAAGCTACCTCCCAGTGAGGGATAATAGGCAGAACTAGCCCCTCAACAACTTACCCTATCGCCACTGTGGCGAAGTGCGGATTGGCTTCTCAGCCATTTGGCAAATTACCTCCCTAGTGGACCAAAGGAAAGGGCATGGCCTCAGGCATCCCTACCCCTCCCTCAGTGGAGTGCGGGTTAGTCCCTTGATTACCTTACGCATCTCTAGAAAGACTATCTCCTTCAATGGAACGCCCACGATTTTTGTCACGCCCTAGCAAGATAGCTCAAGTTCGTGAGTCCCAGAGATTATTTACACTAACTGGTTTGACTTTTGCAGCATGGGCAAACATCCACTACTTACCCTCCCGTTGGGGGTCAACAAGTTGGTCTAGCCTTAAGGTGGCCCAGCCTACCTCATGACGAAGTATCGGTTCAGTCTCTCAACTACCTGATGTTACTCCAGGGATCGCATCTCCTCCAGAAAATGCTCATCCCCCCTTGCCAAATGCAAGGGCCAACGAAGCAAGTTCAGCCTAAATGCACTGCTCAATCTCCATTGAAGACCCAGGGAGAGTCCAGCCTTAATTTGCTGCTCGGCCCCCCTTGCCAAGTGCAAGGGTCAACAAGGCAAGTTTAACCTAAACGCGCTGCTCGACCTCCTCTAAAGATCTAGGGTGAGTCCAAACTTAACGTGTTGCTCAGCCCCTCTTGCCAAACGCAAGGGCCAACAAGGCATGTTCAACCCAAACGCGCTACTTGACCTCCTCTGGAAACTTAGGGAGAGTCCAACATTAACATGCTGATGGACCCCTTTGTCAAGACCCCAATAAAAAGTGCCCTAAGACAAGATCCTAGACATGCATGGACAATCGAGATCGGGCTATTTTTTGGGTCAAGCCTAGCTTTGGAGTACTTTTCTAGGGGTCTAGTGCAAATTCCCAGAAGATTGCAGGAAAGCATGGGTCAATTAGAACATGGCTTGCATGTTTCCTTTTGACATGCCATGATAGCCCTGCCTGCACGCCATAGCAAGCCAATGCCCAGGCCACCTGCCTGGGCCATGCCAGCCATGCCAACTATGCATCGTGGGTAGCACCAGCAAGTAGCCCAACGGCCATGCCAACCACACGCACAGGATGCCCATGGCCCATGCCATGGGCTAGCTTGGACCAGCCGTGCACCAGAGTGCATGCCACTGGCCACCATGGGCCCCACACCATTTTTAATAAGTTATTTATTTATTTTATTTAGCAAGAGACCCTTTAGGATTTCCGCCTATGTAATTGCGATAAATAGGACCATTAGCATTTTATTTAGAGCTTTTGGCATATTTTCGTTGTGGACGGTTTAAGTTGTGTTCTTAAGATCATTGTCGGTGTTTTTGTACTTGAGTTTCTTGGGTGCAATTTTTGAATCTCAAGGAGAGGATCATTACCTTGCAACTCGTGAATAGGTGGTGATTCATTTATCTCAAATTTTCACCTTGCAATTCGTGAATATATGTTGAATCCATTTATCTATCTTATTTCATCACCGTGCAATTCGTAAATCAATGGTGAATTATTTATCAATCTTATGAAGTACTTTTCCATTCATTCTCCAATCTTCCATTGTTGAATATTTACGTTCTTGTTTGTTTATATATTTTCTTATTGATAATATAAATTCTTGCATCTTCTCTCGTACCAAACATATATCACACCTCCCATAGACCAATTCCAAATTATCTTTATTCATCATTCACATAAAACCCTAGATTTATCATTCCCAATTGCTTTGGCCGAATTAACCATTGCCTTATAAATTCCATACCATATCTTGCACTTTCTTACTTACCAAACACTATTTAAGCCTCCATGGATCCAAATTTCATAAAAAAAACTTACTCCTTAATGCCATAAAACCCTAGAACAATTCCTCCAATAAGCCTAGCCGAAAACCCTAGTTCCCATAAGGATTTCCTATATTTTAGGAAACTTGAACCCTAGCCTTCATACTCCGATTCGATTTTAGGATTTCCCTAAAATCTATCAAACCCTAAAAATACCTTCCCATATTGCCTTAGCTGAAATTCCTATAACCTGAAAACATTTCCTACATTCTTGGATCTCATCCTACACATTACAAACCCTAAGATCATTTCCATCTTTGTCCTAGCCAAAACCCTAGACTTCCCAAAACAATTCCTCCAAAATTCGTAGCTCACTTCATCCACCATTCAAACCCTAGCCCCACTTCACCATACCAACCCTAATCATCACCCAAGTGGTGCCAACACCAAGGGTCATCATCAAGCCATGCCACAATGCATCTAACACACAAATTCATCACTTAGATCATCCGAACTCATCATCATCAACAATTCCACCACTAAACATCATACTTCTATTAACCTAGGGACCTTTCATTGCCATATTCAAGCCAAGACAAATCAAGAAGACTAGGTATAATCAGTCATCATAAGGCAAAATGAGATTAAAAGATTATAGTGTTTAGGGACTTGACTGAGATCCCTAACACCCTCTTGCCAAACACAAGGGCCAACAAGGCAAGTTTACCCCTAACGCGCTGCTTGGCCTTATTTGAAGAAGTTAACACTCGAGAAAGGTAAGGGACTGCCTGATCTCCCTGGTGCCCAAATAAGCGAGCAAGTCGCTTGACTACTTGGCCACCCTTGTAAGCACCCTGCGTGTGATATCCACTCATTCTTTTCTTCTTCTTTATTTATGAGCCTCAATCTACGTGTCAAACTTCGGTTTACGTGCCGAGCCTCGTTCAACATGTCGAGCACCACCAACGGCTTCACCACATCATGGGCTTCCTCCCCATGTCCTCCTTTCTCCCTAACTCTTTCTCTTTCTCTAATGGGTCTCCACTCACACACGTATGGTTGCACCGCCATGCAACACCGTACACGGCTACCCATAGTGTTTCATCACAACCACCTTGTTCCTCTCATCACCACGACGTTCCCCAAAAAATTTCATGTCCAAAGGAGCTATGTACTACTCTTACTCCCCCTCATTCTCCAAGGCCGTATTTCACTTCTAGTGGCCGATCCACCGCCGTGAGCCACCGCCTGGCCACCACCTCACCACCACAGCTCCATCACATCTTCCTCTACCTTTCCCTAACTTCCCATGGAGTTCTATGGTCTTCCTCTACCTCAAGCAAACTCCCACCATTTCGGGTTCACTGTTCAAGGCGTGATGCCATCATGCTCCGCCTCCTTTGACCACCATGAGGCCACCTTGAGCCTTTCCAAGACCATGCCTAGCTATTCTCAAGCCCAAACTGTCACTTTACGTGGTGGACAGCCACCGTACGCGGTGCTACCACCACGTACAACTCCTCCGACACATGATCGTGATGAGCAGTGAACGACGCACGAGTTATCTCGTCGATAGTATAACCCTCTATCTCTAGTTATTTACATTTAAAGTAGTTGATTGGTTGGACTGTAGACTGTGCAGTTAGTACTTGTGGAGTTCACTGCGTAGTTGTGAAGTGAAGTATAGTTGCAAAGTGATTGGGCTTGATTCTGTAGTATTGTGGACTGTGCTGTGAAGTATGGGCGTGAGATGGATGTCGTAGTTGTGATACGGCGAGAAGTGTGAAAGGAGTACGAGTGGAGCGTACTCTGTGTAGTACAGCGACGCGTCATGTGACGTGCATTGTAGTGACGTGTGGCGTAGAATAAAGGGAATGCGCATGAGTGTACTCTGTGTTGTATGGCGATGTACCGTGTGTTGTGCGTCGTTATAATAAGCATTGTAGCGAAAGGAGTACGCGTGGTGCGTACTCTATGTTGTGTAGCAATGCACCATGAGACATGCATCATAGTGATGTGTGTCGTAGTGTGGATGGGAGAGAGTTCACGTGAGTGTACTCTGTACTATGTCGTGATACACCGGATGACGTGTTACGAAGGGTTGGATGGCGTAGCAGAGAAGTGTGGAGTGTATGGTGTAGCGTCGGAAACTGTGTAACAGTGTCCCGAAGCAGTGGTGATATGGTTGTAGTCCAAGATAACGGGTGTTGCCTTGAGGCTGACTTGTGGCTGAAGGTATGTGTGAAGTGGTGAAAAAGTATCAGAGAGTGTAGCGGAAGCATGATGGGCATCGTGCTGTTACTCGGGAATCTGTCTTAAGCTGCATAATATGACAGATGCGCATTTCTGGATGCAGTCCTCTTGTTAAGTGGTGCGAACTGTGTAACAATGTCTCGAAACAGTGGTGATATGGCCTGTAGTCCGTGGTGACGGGTGTCACCTTGTGGTTGACTATGGCTAAGAGTATATGGAAGTGGTGGAAAAGTATCAGAGAATGCAGCGGAAGCATGATGAGCTTCATAACATGACTCGGGATTAGTCTCGAGCTACGTGACGTGACAAAAGTGCATTTCTGGATGCAGTCCTCTCCTATCAAGTGTTGGGATGAACTTGTACATGGCCGGGAAGTAGGAAGAGTCCTATCAACCAAGTTTGAGTAAGTTAGTATTGGAGTATGGAGCTTGTTTATATAAGTGGGCGTTCATTAGAATTATAAGTTGCTCTTAGGTGATAAAAGCGGGGTAAGATACAGGTGTCTCTGATGAGACACGTGTATTGGACAGGCTTACCATATGTAATGGGTAATCTGTCCTGATCATGGTTACATAGTGTTTTAGCCCCAGAGTTGGCTTGAATTCATGTAGCTTGACTGGTTGAGAATGAGGATTTAGTATGGGTTAGGATACGTGAACGTAGTAATGGGTAAGTAGTCTAAGGTTGGGACGCATGACTCTGTCGGTTGGAATCATGCGTCGGATTGTGGAAATAGAAGAACGAGACGAAGGTCTTAGTGTGTTAACCCTAAGGTGAATCATGAAGGCTCATTTTAATAAATAAACCCATTAGGTTTTAGTATAGTAAATGGCACGTAAGAGCCCAGGGATGGACGGAGAGTGTTCCAAGTGAGGCATAGTTCTATTTTTAGAATAGTTACTTATGTATTAGATAGATAATGACGTAAGGTTATGTATATGTATGTAGGTTGCCATCTGACATGTACATGAATGAACTCCAGGGATTGAGTATGGCATGAAGTCCAGGTAAGCATTATGTTCATACTCTTCTAGAGTTTTCTTTACATAAACGAAGAAGAAAACGAAAGCTTTTCTTTTACAGGAAAACAAACCTTTTCTTCACGAATAGACGTTTTACGAAAGAAAAAGAAAAAGAAACATAAATTTTCAAATATAAGTACGTAGTGGCCTTCCTTGGCAGCCCCTTTTTACGCACCCAAAGTATGTACGTGTATACATGTAAATGGATGCTATAAGTAGTACGTATTGTATGTATGTTCATAAAAAGAAACGAAAAGAAGCTTTAAAAGACAAGAACTGTTAAGGACTGAAACTAAAATAAAAAGAAAGAAAAGAAAACAAATTTTTAAAATAACTCTCTTTCCTAAAAATGATTCTTTCTAAAACAACGTCTTCAGACTCTTTTTGAACAACTTTTCTTAAATTAAAAAGGAAAGAAAACTATTTTATCTTAAAGAAACTTCTTTTAAAATGAATTTTACAAAATAAAAGAAAGAAAACCATTTTTTTCTTAATTAAAACTTTTATGAACCGTAAGAAATAAAGAACCGTAAGAACTGTAAGAAACATAAGAACTGTAAGGACTGAAATGAATGAATGAACTGTAAATGAAAGGAAATGACTGTAAATGAATGAACGGACTGAATGTATGATGTATGAAAATACGTAAGGTCCACATGGACTGGAATGGAAATGGTACCAAATGAATGGACTAGACAGGGCAGATTGCAATGCCGGGTAAGTAGTACTGGTAGTGCACCCAGTGCTGCACCCTGACGAAATGGATTCCCAACCCATGGCCACGGGTGGAATTAGATCCAAAAGACCGCTAACCCCAGCACACGGGGCATAACAATGTGCTATGGCCAATGAAAGTGATAAGAATGAACGTATGTATGTTAAGAAAGAATGCATGTATGAATGGATGAACAGAATGCATGAATGTATGTATGCATGAATGTATGTAAAAGAATGAATGCACAAAAAGACTCTTTAAGAAATGAAGGTAGCAATGAGTGGGGAACTATTTTAGAGAAGAAAGCATGTTTATAAAGAAAAACCCTACCTCGCAACGTTTTAAAATGAAAAGAAAGATGTATGCATGCTAAGTACGATATGTATGTATGGAATGATAAATGCATGACTGAAAATCTATGTTATTATATTTTAACTTTATAAAGTAATGCTTACGAGTCATTGACTTATTTTAGTTTTTATGTGTGCCCTCCCAAGGACAAGATGAGCATGATAGGTTAGGACGGGCACAGCCCAAGGGAAAGAGCACGAAGGCCTAGGCAATATGTTTTATATGAGAAACTCTAGGCAAGATGTTTTATACGAGAAACTTTAATTATGAAATTTAATGTTTTCCGCTGTAATTTTTTAATTAAGAAAAATAATTTTATTTACAGCATGGAGTCTTTTGTATCCTGGCATGAATGAAAAAGAAATTGATAAGGAATCATAATTCCCGTCGATTTTTATCAAAATCGTTTTGAAAAGGTCCCACCACAAGGACGGGTGTTACACCGCGTGGTGAAGAATGCTTCCCACCATAGCCAAGCTTCACACTCGTATCTTACACGGTCGAGCCTAACTCCCGCACACCCAAGATAGCTAGTAGGCCACTCGCTAGTCTGGTTGCATTCATGCAGACAACATGACAACTCGCCCGCCGGGGAGACCAAAGAGGAGGGATGGCTTAAAGCATCTCAGCCTCTCTCCCCACAATAGGGGAACCTAACCTCTCCTTGGCGCCAATTATTCTGTTGAAGTTAGAGTTATTTGCCTACAAAAGGAAACAGGGGGTCAAGCCCATTACGCTGGCAGCAATGTCTCTCACCCAATGCTCAACCCCCCCAGAGCGTGCAAAGTATATGCATGAAGTGCAAACAGAAGAAATGCAAAAGGAACCAAATTAAAAGGGGGCTGGCAAGGAGATGCGAGTATTGTGTCCCCACGGGCTTGCCCCTACCTTACCTGTCACAGACTACCCCGACAAAGAGGTCCAGGCCCCCTCCCTCCCCCCAGGTGCCCATCGAGTAGACCAATGAGGAAATAAAGGGAAAAACAACAAAGTAAGACACATGACAGAAATAAGAAAGGATGGTTGTTCATTGATGACTCAAAATCTTTAGAAAAGGAAGATTGTTAAGTCTTTTACAAAGGGTGTTACGAACAAACAAGGGAGACATATACATTTGAAAGGAAAACTATTTAGCCAATGGATTTGGGATCAGAGGGGTCATTTGGGAGAGCACAACCCTTCACCTAACCCAAGCGTCATCAGAAACGAAACTAACAAGGGAGAGTATCCAATTAACCGCCATAAGCCTGACTTATTTGTATCAGCAAGCCCACTTCCAAGGTGACTAATTACCCCGTTGCACCTCTGCCAACAATTCACAGGACAATCATCAGGGGGGTTGCCGTCCGAGAAAATCATTTTTTGATTTGCTCACGATTGCTCACAAGAGGGCGTGAGTGCCAAGCTATTCTTGATATAAACCCTCCACTAGAGAGCATTCGCCATCCCTGGCCACCACCGTGGTGGGAGCTCCAATCCCCAGTTAGGTGCGAAGGGAAAATGTCTGTCCGATCACTTCGGCCTAACAAGTTGCGACATATGGATACAGCATGAATTGCAAGCTGGTCATGAGAAAGGATAGATTGACCAATAGTACGCGCAGGGCACTTGGGCCCCACCTCCTCTTGAACATATCACCAAGTGGCAGGGTACAACACCTCCTTTAACACAATCCCCTCAAGGTCTGCAACATCCTCGTTCAGAGATAGTACCCCTAAATAAAAAATACCTGACACTTTTTATTCTATCTTCAGTGTTTCCAAATTGCCATGGGCCATAATCGAATACCATGAGAAGTTGACTAACTTTCACTTCATTATGGACCTATAGGGAGCCTTTATCTAAAGGGCCTAAAAAAGAACCCACGCAAGCAAATCGAAAGGGCCTTAAGCGCTTGATGGGTAGGAAAAGAGATAAGAAGACCACCAATTGTAAAGGAAGGGCTTATATAGGCACTCGCAGTGGTTTGTACCCTGAGGTCTTGGGAACTTGCATATCCCATGATGCCTATGAGTCTAGCATGAATCTCGTGGCATGCTGGACACAAATCTCATGGCATGCACTACATGAATCTCGTGACACTCACTGCTTGTATCTCATAGCAAGCATTGCACGAATCTCTTGCCGCACACTATGTGACGTGAGGGGCAGAGGCTACCTGGCACCATTAATACAGAAGGATGTAATGGGCGTGAGCAAGTACCAACATTTAACTGCCTAAAGTATGCGTGAACCAATGCGCCTCGCATCAATTGGCAGACAGGCCCAATAGGGGAGCCCCAGGACCTAACATGTGGAAAAAGCACGAAGCGCAAGGGTCACCTTTCCCGAGAAGGGAGGATATTAGACCATAGTGGTTGGAGTCATGACATGAAGGCCAATGTGAGTAGAGAGCCCTGTTAAATCAATCGATAAAAGAGAGAGAGAGAGAGAGAAGAACGACAAAATAACCACAAAGCAAAGCATGTGGCAAAGCGATGAAGAAATACACTTGTTTATTAATAATCAGAGTCTGTACAAAGGAGAAGGCTAAAAGAAAAAAATTGCATTACATCAAGATGACAGTTGAGGAAATACAAAGTCAGGCAAGGGGGGCATCGAGATCATTCTCAGACTCGACAGAGCCCACCTCAGAGTCATCGGGGTCCACTACAGGAAAGGGGGTTGGCCTCAGGAACATTAGAGGCTGCCCCGACACCCTCAGGATTGGCTCCAGGGGCTTCGCCTTCAGGAGGGAAGGTGTCCGTGATCATCTCTCGACCTAATTCGCCACTGTGCTCAAGTGTATAGGGATCGGGCTTGAGTTTGTGAAGATTGAGGGCCTTCAAATGTACCTCAAGCACTTGCAAGCTTGCTTGAGGGTTCGAAATGATGTAATCCCGCATCTTTTTAAGACCTTTGAGGTACCCATACGCCCAAGCTTGGTCACGGACGAAGAGGGTCTTACAAACGACCTCCGCCACCTGGGATAGGTCACTCCGCAGGTCCTCGATAACCACGTCCTGGGCAGTTACCCTTTGTTGGGCCGCCCCCAACTCTTTCAATGCCTCATCTACCCTCATTTTCTCTTGATCGACCACAATCTGAGTAGCCGACGTCAAGTCCTCTCAACCCTTCAAGCCAGCCGAAAGGGATGAACACGCCCCCTCTAACAACTTGAGTTGCCGGGCATCAGAGTCCCAACGATCCTCAATTCCTCATTCTCTGCCTGAAGCTAACCCAACGACTTCTCCAACACTGCCACCAAAGCAGTCAGCTTGGCAACTGACTCCTAAGCCGAGGCCCTCTCTTGGCCACTCACAATGAAGTCAACCAAATGCCAGAAGAGTTAGAAAGAGGCCAAACAAGCAAAGGAGGGAAAAAAGTGATTCAAAGAGAAAAGATGCACCATAATGTTCTCCTCCCCCAAAAGAGTCTCCGAGTGAACAGCGAGGGGGTGCTTTTCCACCCACTCCTTGACAATGGCTATACGGCAGAACTCCTCAAGAGTGGACGTCGGTCACATAGCCTTGTCATTGGGAGTGACACCCAACCGGACCTTAACGGGGAACTCTGCATGGCTAATGTGCCCAATGCGAAATTCCCACCCTCATCTAGACACAAAAAAGAACTTGCTGGACCAATCCTTAATCTTGCGATATCATTGCTCCAATAAGACAAGAGCATTTATCGCCCTGACTTTACAAATATTCCCAGTGCCACTTTTTAACATTATGGGTTAGGAAGAATTCATGGTAGGTCAAGTTGGCATACTCCAGGTCACATTTCAATAGTGCTTGTCGCTATAGGATACATCAACATATTAGAATCCGCCAAGTGTTCAGGTGAAGTTGAGAGGGAGCTAGCTCGAGACGGTCCAAAATTTCGCAGACAGGGTGAGGAAAAGGCAACCTCAGTCCACAGGAGAACATACTAGGGATGAAGGCAATGCCCGATGTAGAACCATCGGCGTCGACTGTGGGTTCATCGGACTTCTAATGCACCACCCCAGAAAAGTCACGCCGCATTTGATGCACCACCCCAGAGTTGCGCCAGTGGTAACCAGTGTAGCACGTCGCATTTAATGTACCACCCCAGAGAGCCACGCCATATTAAAGGAGCATGTCGAGAGGAACTGTTGAGGGGACACATCCCCTAACGCAGGGCATGGCCGTCTAATCGCATAAATCAAGTATATAAACCGATCTTCAAGTACTATGAACTCTCTTTCAACGCTTTACTTATTTACTTATACTCTGCTCTAAGACAATACTGACTTTGATATCAGAGACTCTTTGGCCACCACTATAGCCCCTATCTTGTGGTGTCTTTTTCCGTGTCTATAGTTCCAAGACCGAAGATCAAATATTTGAGTTGTTGAGAATCTAACCCAAAGGTATGCAAAATATGATATTAACATTAAAAAATGAGTGCATAACTGGTGGTTGTTGTTCTAGAGAATGGTAATGCAAATAATTGGCACCCCTTATTGTTAAATGACTCGAGTAATTATTGGAATTCGTTTTTCNGACTGTGCTGTGAAGTATGGGCGTGAGATGGATGTCGTAGTTGTGATATGGCGAGAAGTGTGAAGGGAGTACGAGTGGAGCGTACTCTGTGTAGTACAGCGACGCGTCATGTGACGTGCATTGTAGTGACGTGTGGCGTAGAATAAAGGGAATGCGCATGAGTGTACTCTGTGTTGTATGGCGATGTACCGTGTGTTGTGCGTCGTTATAATAAGCATTGTAGCGAAAGGAGTACGCGTGGTGCGTACTCTATGTTGTGTAGCAATGCACCATGAGACATGCATCATAGTGATGTGTGTCGTAGTGTGGATGGGAGAGAGTTCACGTGAGTGTACTCTGTACTATGTCGTGATACACCGGATGACGTGTTACGAAGGGTTGGATGGCGTAGCAGAGAAGTGTGGAGTGTATGGTGTAGCGTCGGAAACTGTGTAACAGTGTCCCGAAGCAGTGGTGATATGGTTGTAGTCCAAGATAACGGGTGTTGCCTTGAGGCTGACTTGTGGCTGAAGGTATGTGTGAAGTGGTGAAAAAGTATCAGAGAGTATAGCGGAAGCATGTTGGGTATCGTGCTGTTACTTGAGAATCTGTCTTAAGCTGCATAATGTGACAGAGGCGCATTTCTGGATGCAGTCCTCTTGTTAAGTGGTGCGAACTGTGTAACAATGTCCCGAAACAGTGGTGATATGGCCTGTATTCCGTGGTGACGGGTGTCACCTTGTGGTTGACTATGGCTAAGAGTATATGGAAGTGGTGGAAAAGTATCAGAGAGTGTAGCAAAAGCATGATGAGCTTCGTAACTTGACTCGGGATTAGTCTCGAGCTACGTGACGTGACAAAAGTGCATTTCTGGATGTAGTCCTCTCCTATCAAGTGTTGGGATGAACTTGTACAAGGCCGGGAAGTAGGAAGAGTCCTATCAACCAAGTTTAAGCAAGTTAGTATTAGAGTATGGAGTTTGTTTATACAAGTGAGTGTTCATTGGAATTATAAGTTGCTCTTAGGTGATAAAAGGGGGGTAAGATACAGGTGTTTCTGGCGAGACACGTGTACTGGACAGGCTTACCATATGTAATAGATAATCTGTTCTGATCATGGTTACATAGTGTTTTAGCCCCAGAGTTTGCTTGAATTCATGTAGCTTGACTGGTTGAGAATGAGGATTTAGTATGGTTAGGATACGTGAACGTAGTAATGGGTAAGTAGTCTAAGGTTGGGACGCATGACTCTGTCGGTTGGAATCATGCGTCGGATTGTGGAAATAGAAGAACGAGACGGAGGTCTTAGTGTCTTAACCCTAAGGTGAATCATGAAGGCTCACTCTAAGAAATAAGAAGGTTTTAGTATAGTAAATGGCACGTAAGAGCCCAGGGATGGACGGAGAGTGTTCCAAGTGAGGCATAGTTCTATTTTTAGAATAGTTACTTATGCATTAGATAGATAATGACGTAAGGTTATGTATATGTATGTAGGTTGCCATCTGACACGTACATGAATGAACTCCAGGGATTGAGTATGGCATGAAGTCCAGGTAAGCATTATGTTCATACTCTTCTAGAGTTTTCTTTACATAAACGAAGAAGAAAACGAAAGCTTTTCTTTTACAGGAAAACAAACCTTTTCTTCACGAATAGACGTTTTACGAAAGAAAAAGAAAAAGAAACATAAATTTTCAAATATAAGTACGTAGTGGCCTTCCTTGGCAGCCCCTTTTTACGCACCCAAAGTATGTACGTGTATCATGTAAATGGATGCTATAAGTAGTACGTATTGTATGTATGTTCATAAAAAGAAACGAAAAGAAGCTTTAAAAGACAAGAACTGTTAAGGACTGAAACTAAAATAAAAAGAAAGAAAAGAAAACAAATTTTTAAAATAACTCTCTTTCCTAAAAATGATTCTTTCTAAAACAACGTCTTCAGACTCTTTTGAACAACTTTTCTTAAATTAAAAAGGAAAGAAAACTATTTTATCTTAAAGAAACTTCTTTTAAAATGAATTTTACAAAATAAAAGAAAGAAAACCATTTTTTTCTTAATTAAAACTTTTATGAACCGTAAGAAATAAAGAACCGTAAGAACTGTAAGAAACATAAGAACTGTAAGGACTGAAATGAATGAATGGACTGTAAATGAAAGGAAATGACTGTAAATGAATGAACGGACTGAATGTATGATGTATGAAAATACGTAAGGTCCACATGGACTGGAATGGAAATGGTACCAAATGAATGGACTGACAGGGCAGATTGCAATGCCGGGTAAGTAGTACTGGTAGTGCACCCAGTGCTGCACCCTGACGAATGGATTCCCAACCCTGGCCACGGGTGGAATAGATCCAAAAGACCGCTAACCCTAGGACACGGGGTATAACAATGTGCTATGGCCAATGAAAGTGATAAGAATGAACGTATGTATGTTAAGAAAGAATGTATGTATAAATGGATGAACAGAATGCATGAATGTATGTAAGTAAGAAAAGATGAACGTATGCATGAATGTATGTAAAAGAATGAATGCATGAAAAGACTCTTTAAGAAATGAAGGTAGCGATGCGTGGTGAACTGTTTTAAGAAGAAAGCATGTTTATAAAGAAAAACCCACCTCGCAACGTTTTAAAATGAAAAGAAAGAATATGCATGCTAAGTACGATATGTATTATGGAATGATAAATGCATGACTGAAAATCTATGTTATTATATTTTAACTGTATAAGTAATGCTTACGAGTCATCGACTCATTTTAGTTTTTATGTGTGCCCTCCCAAGGACAAGATGAGCATGAAAGGTCAGGACGGACATAGCCCAAGGAAAGAGCAGAAGGCTAGGCAATATGTTTTATATGAGAAACTCTAGGCAAGATGTTTTATACGAGAAACTTTAATTATGAAATTTAATGTTTTCCGCTGTAATTTTTTAATTAAGAAAAATAATTTTATTTACAGCATGGAGTCTTTTGTATCCTGGCATGAATGAAAAAGAAATTGATAAGGAATCATAATTCCCGTCGATTTTTATCAAAATCGTTTTGAAAAGGTCCCACCACAAGGACGGGTGTTACACCGCGTGGTGAAGAATGCTTCCCACCATAGCCAAGCTTCACACTCGTATCTTACACGGTCGAGCCTAACTCCCGCACACCCAAGATAGCTAGTAGGCCACTCGCTAGTCTGGTTGCATTCATGCAGACAACATGACAACTCGCACGCCGGGGAGACCAAAGAGGAGGGATGGCTTAAAGCATCTCAGCCTCTCTCCCCACAATAGGGGAACCTAACCTCTCCTTGGCGCCAATTATTCTGTTGAAGTTAGAGTTATTTGCCTACAAAAGGAAACAGGGGGTCAAGCCCATTACGCTGGCAGCAATGTCTCTCACCCAATGCTCAACCCCCCCAGAGCGTGCAAAGTATATGCATGAAGTGCAAACAGAAGAAATGCAAAAGGAACCAAATTAAAAGGGGGCTGGCAAGGAGATGCGAGTATTGTGTCCCCACGGGCTTGCCCCTACCTTACCTGTCACAGACTACCCCGACAAAGAGGTCCAGGCCCCCTCCCTCCCCCCAGGTGCCCATCGAGTAGACCAATGAGGAAATAAAGGGAAAAACAACAAAGTAAGACACATGACAGAAATAAGAAAGGATGGTTGTTCATTGATGACTCAAAATCTTTAGAAAAGGAAGATTGTTAAGTCTTTTACAAAGGGTGTTACGAACAAACAAGGGAGACATATACATTTGAAAGGAAAACTATTTAGCCAATGGATTTGGGATCAGAGGGGTCATTTGGGAGAGCACAACCCTTCACCTAACCCAAGCGTCATCAGAAACGAAACTAACAAGGGAGAGTATCCAATTAACCGCCATAAGCCTGACTTATTTGTATCAGCAAGCCCACTTCCAAGGTGACTAATTACCCCGTTGCACCTCTGCCAACAATTCACAGGACAATCATCAGGGGGGTTGCCGTCCGAGAAAATCATTTTTTGATTTGCTCACGATTGCTCACAAGAGGGCGTGAGTGCCAAGCTATTCTTGATATAAACCCTCCACTAGAGAGCATTCGCCATCCCTGGCCACCACCGTGGTGGGAGCTCCAATCCCCAGTTAGGTGCGAAGGGAAAATGTCTGTCCGATCACTTCGGCCTAACAAGTTGCGACATATGGATACAGCATGAATTGCAAGCTGGTCATGAGAAAGGATAGATTGACCAATAGTACGCGCAGGGCACTTGGGCCCCACCTCCTCTTGAACATATCACCAAGTGGCAGGGTACAACACCTCCTTTAACACAATCCCCTCAAGGTCTGCAACATCCTCGTTCGGAGATAGTACCCCTAAATAAAAAATACCCGACACTTTTTATTCTATCTTCAGTGTTTCCAAATTGCCATGGGCCATAATCGAATACCATGAGAAGTTGACTAACTTTCACTTCATTATGGACCTATAGGGAGCCTTTATCTAAAGGGCCTAAAAAAGAACCCACGCAAGCAAATCGAAAGGGCCTTAAGCGCTTGATGGGTAGGAAAAGAGATAAGAAGACCACCAATTGTAAAGGAAGGGCTTATATAGGCACTCGCAGTGGTTTGTACCCTGAGGTCTTGGGAACTTGCATATCCCATGATGCCTATGAGTCTAGCATGAATCTCGTGGCATGCTGGACACAAATCTCATGGCATGCACTACATGAATCTCGTGACACTCACTGCTTGTATCTCATAGCAAGCATTGCACGAATCTCGTGCCGCACACTGTGTGACGTGAGGGGCAGAGGCTACCTGGCACCATTAATACAGAAGGATGTAATGGGCGTGAGCAAGTACCAACATTTAACTGCCTAAAGTATGCGTGAACCAATGCGCCTCGCATCAATTGGCAGACAGGCCCAATAGGGGAGCCCCAGGACCTAACATGTGGAAAAAGCACGAAGCGCAAGGGTCACCTTTCCCGAGAAGGGAGGATATTAGACCATAGTGGTTGGAGTCATGACATGAAGGCCAATGTGAGTAGAGAGCCCTGTTAAATCAATCGATAAAAGAGAGAGAGAGAGAGAGAAGAACGACAAAATAACCACAAAGCAAAGCATGTGGCAAAGCGATGAAGAAATACACTTGTTTATTAATAATCAGAGTCTGTACAAAGGAGAAGGCTAAAAGAAAAAAATTGCATTACATCAAGATGACAGTTGAGGAAATACAAAGTCAGGCAAGGGGGGCATCGAGATCCTTCTCAGACTCGACAGAGCCCACCTCAGAGTCATCGGGGTCCACTACAGGCAAGGGGTTGGCCTCAGGAACATTAGAGGCTGCCCCGACACCCTCAGGATTGGCTCCAGGGGCTTCGCCTTCAGGAGGGAAGGTGTCCGTGATCATCTCTCGACCTAATTCGCCACTGTGCTCAAGTGTATAGGGATCGGGCTTGAGTTTGTGAAGATTGAGGGCCTTCAAATGTACCTCAAGCACTTGCAAGCTTGCTTGAGGGTTCGAATGATGTAATCCCGCATCTTTTTAAGGCCTTTGAGGTACCCATACGCCAAGCTTGGTCACGGACGAAGAGGGTCTTACAAACGACCTCCTGCACCTGGGATAGGTCACTCCGCAGGTCCTCGATAACCACGTCTTGGGCAGTTACCCTTTGTTGGGCCGCCCCCAACTCTTTCAATGCCTCATCTACCCTCATTTTCTCTTGATCGACCACAATCTGAGTAGCCGACGTCAAGTCCTCTCAACCCTTCAAGCCAGCCGAAAGGGATGAACACGCCCCCTCTAACAACTTGAGTTGCCGGGCATCAGAGTCCCAACGATCCTCAATTCCTCGTTCTCTGCCTGAAGCTAACCCAGCGACTTCTCCAACATTGCCACCAAAGCAGTCAGCTTGGCAACTGACTCCTAGGCCGAGGCCCTCTCTTGGCCACTCACAATGAAGTCAACCAAATGCCAGAAGAGTTAGAAAGAGGCCAAATAAGCAAATGAGGGAAAAAAGTGAGTCAAAGAGAAAAGATGCACCATAATGTTCTCCTCCCCCAAAAGAGTCTCCGAGTGAACAGCGAGGGGGTGCTTTTCCACCCACTCCTTGACAATGGCTATACGGCAGAACTCCTCAAGAGTGGACGTCGGTCACATAGCCTTGTCATTGGGAGTGACACCCAACCGGACCTTAACGGGGAACTCTGCATGGCTAATGTGCCCAATGCGAAATTCCCACCCTCATCTAGACACAAAAAAGAACTTGCTGGACCAATCCTTAATCTTGCGATATCATTGCTCCAATAAGACAAGAGCATTTATCGCCCTGACTTTACAAATATTCCCAGTGCCACTTTTTAACATTATGGGTTAGGAAGAATTCATGGTAGGTCAAGTTGGCATACTCCAGGTCACATTTCAATAGTGCTTGCGCCATAGGATACATCAACATATTAGAATCGCCAAGTGTTTGGTGAAGTTGAGAGGGAGCTAGCTCGAGACGGTCCAAAATTTCGCAGACAGGAGGGAAAGGCAACCTTAGTCCACAGGAGAACATACTAGGGATGAAGGCAATGCCCGATGAGAACCTCGGCGTCGACGACCCCTTCTCTTGGCCCGGGAATCTCAAAGAACATCTTGTCTGGGATGTGGCAGGTAGAAATTAGCAATAGCAGAAACTTGCGGGACGCCTTCGAGCACCAGTGGTGACCGGCGTAGCCCAACTCTAGAGTATGAACCTTAGGCAAGTTTTGCTCATTAGAGACTGTGGGTTCATCGGGCTTTTAATGCACCACCCCAGAAAAGTCACGCCGCATTTGATGCACCACCCCAGAGCCGCGCCAGTGGTAACCAGTGTAGCACGTCAGATTTAATGTACCACCCTAGAGAGCCACGCCATATTAAAGGAGCATGTCGGGAGGAACTGTGGAGGGGACACATCCCCTAATGCAAGGCATGGCCGTCTAATCGCAGAAATCAAGTATATAAGCCGATCTCCTAGTATTATGAACTCTCTTTGAACGCTCTACTTATTTACTTACACTCTGCTCTAAGACGATACTGACTTTGATATCAGAGACTCCTTGGCCACCACTATAGCCCCTATCTTGTGGTGTTTTTTTCCGTGTCTATAGGTTCAAGACCGAAGATTGAATATCTGAGTTGTTGAGAATCTAACCCAAAGGTATGCAAAATATGACATTAACATTAAAAAATGAGTGCATAACTGGTGGTTGTTGTTCTAGAGAATGGTAATGCAAATAATTGGCACCCCTTATTGTTAAATGACTCGAGTAATTATTGGAATTCGTTTTTCCTATACACATTTAGCTCTATTTTTTAGTCATACACAACCAAACCATTCACTATCTTATGGCAATGAGAATTAGGTTGTGCTTGAGTATTGAAATAATTTTAGATATTCTATAAATAGTAAGGAAAAAATAATAAAATAGTAATGATAAAATATTAAATAGTAGTAAATAGTAATACATAATAGTAAAAAAATAGATAAAAAATAATAAAAAAATAATGAATAATAATGAAATATGTTGAGAATACTCCACTACTCAAACTGATCCTTAGAGATACACGAGAGCTTAAGATAGTTGAGATATTAAATATTTCCAAGCTATTAAATACATTTAAGAAATATTAAACTTTATTTTTACTTAACGATTCAGTAAGTAATTTTAAATGAATATGTGATTTTTATTTTTAAAAAGGTCTAAATAATTTTAAAAAATGGTGAAAAAAAAACTAACTGATGAGTAGAAGATTTAGATATCTTTCGTGGCCGTAACAACGTCCTTTCATGCAAGTGGTTAGAGTTTTTCTTAATATTAATATTCTAAAGTGAATTTCTAACAGTATGTAGATAACTTTCAACCGAAATGAAATGACTAATACTAATATCAATATCTAATAGAACCATTAATGAATTGAATTTTTACTTTGACCATAGTGCTTTTGAGCAGATTGTTGGGCTGCTCATGCTGAATCGCTGATTGCTCTGCTCGTCCGTGTACATTTTCGTGACTTTAAAATATCCTTACACCTCCTTAATTTCTGCTTCACTATCTAAATTTTTTTCTTTGATTATTTAAATCTAAATTAAAAATTTGAGAATATGAAATTCTATATGTAAAAGAAAATAAATCCAATCAACTAACATAATTATGTAAATTAATTTAAAATAAATTTAATTTTATAAAAATTAACTCAAAGAGTAAAAGAATATCGATTTTTATAAAATTAATTTTTTTAATTAAATTACATGATAACGTTAATTAATTAAATTATTTTTTTTTAGATTATACAAAGAAGTTGTGTTCTAAAATTTTAATCTTATTATTATTATTTATTAAATTTTATATATAAAATTTAATAAATAATAATAATATTAAAAAATAATATTTTATTTACTTTTCATTTAAAACCAATCGTCACATCTCACTATTTCAGAATTCAGAGATCATTACCTCGCGTGACACAGAGTTCCTCCAACAGTCACTTCCTAACCCTTGATCCTTATGACACGCTGCTGAAATGCAGACACGTATACAACTATATATATATCCGACACGAGAAAACATCACCTCAGTGTAACTCCAGCGGGTCCCACTTCTCGCACTCGGATGCTGGATCTGTCACGCTTTCCTTGAAGGGATGGATTCAAAATGAGGGACCTGATCGTAACTTCGCCTTTTATAACTCCAAACGAGTCAAAGTCCACATCATCGATCCGTGTGATCCGGAATAGATGAATCTCTACCGTCCGATTCTCGGCAATAACTCACAGTCCCTGGCCGTTCGATCGCTCAACCCAGGAAGGCGCTCATCATTCTTTCCTTTCCCCGGTCCCTCGATCCGAGCCTCAAGAAACACCCTTTTAAAATCCCAACCCCTTTAACGTCCACTCCACTTGCGTCCGTTCTTCTCACACCAAACCTACAGTCCCATCTTCTCTACTCGCGCGCGCTCTCTCTCTCTCTCTCTCTTGCTCTGGAAAATCTCCTATGGCTACAGAAGAAATCCAAAACTCTGCACTAGCTCAACCCCCTCCCCCAGCTTCTTCTCTCCCCCACTACCCCGAGGTACCATCAGTTGCTCTTCCATTTTCTGTAGCTTCAATGTTCTCACTCCGCAAACGTCTTTTTTGGGGGTTTACTTGTTTGATTTCAGCTGAGTTTGATGAATTTGAGTTATTTTTGTGTTTTTCAGATGATTATGGCTGCCATCGAGGCTTTGAACGACAAGAATAGCTCGGACAAGTCGGCTATATCCAGTTATATTGAATCGACCTACACGGATCTGCCGGAGGCTCACTCGACCCTGCTCTCGCACCACTTGGACCAGCTGAAACAGAGCGGTCAGCTCGTTCTGGTCCAAAACAACTACATGAAGCCCGACCCTAACGCGCCTCTGAGGCGTGGGCGCGGACGCCCACCGAAGCCCAAGGCGACGGTCCCGTCCGGAACTGTGGCCGGGTCGCCCAGACCCCGAGGTCGTCCACCCAAGCCGAGAGATCCTTTCGCACCGCCGCCGCCTCCCAAAGCGAAGAATGCATCCTCAGGAAGTGGCAGGCCTCGTGGCCGTCCTCCCAAGAAGGCCAAGATTGCTTCGGCTTCGGTTGCTGGTGGGGCGCCTAGGGGGAGAGGAAGGCCGCCGAAAGTGAAGCCGGCTGTGGCACCGGTGGGGTGTTGAGCTAGATCAGACATGAGAGAGAGAGAGAGAGAGAGAGAGACTCTTTTTTTATTAGGTGTATTAGTTCTCTGCTAATTGATGTTTTTTTTTTTATTTAAATTTTTAGCTTTATCTTTATGTTTATCCACTTTTGTTTTTTTCTTTATTTTAATCTCTCCCTCTCCGACTTTTGTCGGTTCTTTTTTAATTTTAGTTTTGGTGTTTTATTTAAGTGGTGGGGGTTGTAACGGTAAAATGTGACTGTAATTCCATGTAAATTGTGCAGCGGCTGTTTAGGCTTTGTTTAGAATCATGATTCGACCAATTCTGATTACTTTTTCACTGTTACTGTTCCCTAGTTATGTCTTCTTTCCGTTGCAAACTTGTCTTGTATGTTTGTTTTTCAGACATCTCTGGAGGCATGGATACAAATGTCTCTTAATTCACTTTATCTTTGTTATCTAATAATTATAATTTTTAAAAACTTTTATATAAAATATATGAAATAATTTAATTTTAAAAAAAATGATAATATTAAAAAATCATATTTTATTTAAATTTTAAGATTCATTTCAACATATTTTATTTGAATTTATTATCTAAACCTTTCTACACTGTCTGAGCGTTACGGTCCCATTCGTTGGAATCTGACAAAAAGGAAAACAAAATAGAGGACTTTTGTAATGGATAAGTCCCATAAGCAAACCTTATTCCTACTGTGTAATGGTGTAAGAGTACTGGCATTGACTTCATCAGAAGTCAAGCCAAATGCAAAAGTTGATGAAGTAGTCTCATTTACCATTGCATTGGTCTCGCTAAACATAAATATCTTAAACTTTGAGCTACAGTGAATCAGTCATTCCCTTCAAACATGAAGGTGAACTGTACACTTATCTTATCATTATTTTATTCTAATTTTATTACCCAATCGCCCGATTCTATTTTCTCTCTCTCTATTTTCCTCCCCGCGTTTTCTCTTCCCCGTGCATCTCTTTTCACTTTTCACCATCGACGGAAAGCAATCGGGCGATTCTTCACGCAGAACTGAAACGATCGAGCAACATCGGTGTGTATCTCTCGGTTTTCTCCCTCGAGCTTCATCCCCAAAGGCAACCGTATGTTTTCTCTCCCACTTCCTCTCTTTCTATAGTTTTCAACCTCTGTACTGATCGAGAAACTCCTTCTATTCTTCACGCAGATACAATCTTCGCATACTCTAGGTTGGTTTTGATCGGAATCGCGGCTTGAGGTTCGTTTTTTTGAATCTCCTTAAACCCTAGCTCTGTTTTATTTACACGGTTTTGTTTGGTCAGCCTTCTCCCTTCAGGTTCGTCTCCTCTCCAAATTCCTGCAACCCTAGTTTTATTTACACGGTTTTGTTTGTTTGTTTTGTTTTGTTTTGATGCCATGGGCGAATGTATTATGGTCTATTTTTCCAACCCAGTTGTCTGTGTTTTTACTATTTGGCTATTATTGTCTAGACAATTAAGTGGAATCACATAAAGAAAATTCAAAGTGGGAGTTGTTTGCATTTTGTTTGTGAGTGGGGCAATCGGTACCAGGGAAAGGAAGGGAGGGAGGCAATGGAGAGGTTCGATGGGTGTGTGACGGTTTTGGGGAGAGTGGTCAAGAATGGGAACTCGAGAGGGATTGAGTGTGTCTTCAGACTGCTGTATGCTCTTAAAACCTTTTGTATTTCTCGTTACTATTCTTTTGATATATCTGGTGAAGGAGCTGAACAAAATACCAAGAACTCGAAACCATGTTGACTCAAAATTAAGGGACAGTAATTGCATTTTTATATGAAGGAGCTTATTGAATTTTTCTCTGCTGCTAACTATGATTAGTTATGATGTCATTATTATACAGAGTTATCTGGTGAAACAAGCTTTGTGTATTGAAGGGATT